>CM029557.1:20321256-20921256 GCA_017141385.1 Sogatella furcifera | reverse complement strand
ACGACTTGAGTATTATGGACAATATAAGTTCATCGATAAATTAATTTTAAATTCTGAATTAACCAACAATTTTGTAAATTCAATTTCGATCATGTACTAATCCGTACTAAAAATCAACCTTCAAATTGAACAATATCAATAATAATATATTATGACTATTCTTTTTCTATCTTAATAATATTGTGTTGTAAAAAAAAATATGTAAAGGAGACAGATTTGGGGTGACCTGGTTGTCTCCATTTGAGAATAAATAAATAAATATAATTTATAATTAATTGAGTGAGCTAATCACTCATGAGCTAAATCTAGCATGAGCTAACTAAAAAATTATGAGCTAATCTAGCATGAATGAAATTGCCACCATAAGTGGAACAGAAATTTGGACTTATAACCTAAAATTTTTGACTATATTTAAAAGAAAAAAGTATTGGAAATACAAAGGGTCTGTTCTCTCCTACCAATGTGTTTTGCCAATAGATTAATAAATAATAAATAACAACTCAAGTCCAAATATACTTTCTCGTTACATGTAGTAATTTCACTACACAGTTTTAATTTTCTTTCAAGTAATATTTTATTTAGTACTAAAAGAACAAAATAATGCGATAATAATTACCCATGTTTCTTTTTTGTTATCAGGATCAACGAATATGAGATGTGTAGCGGTGAGATACAGGGTGCCTTGTGAGAACTTTCTACTATTGTACTTGTCCAGTAGACGAACGTTCTCGACCTGTGAAAATAAATCAAATTAGAATTTTGAGAACAAATTTTTGGAGAGCTTGAGCTAATTGTTTTAACTAACAAACATTCTACAAATTTTGTGTTAATAAGCATCTAATATAGTACATAATCACAATCAATATAGTTATAATGAGTATAGTGTTGATAGTGTTATAATACCAATTTTTCACTAAAAGTAACAATATATCAATGACAATTTTCAACTAGATAATTATGATCAATGAATCAATAATATTAATAAATCAAATATTAGCACAGAGTGTTCAAGTAGACGTTAACCTCAGGAAAAATCCAACGATAAATAATTATTATTTGAAAAAAACATAGAATTTCCAAGATAAGAAAATGAATATTAAAAGATCTGCAAAAACTTCTATGTTAATAAATGTGAAATCAAGGTTGAACTACTAATCTAAAATATTGATGATTGGAAAATCCTAGTGGAAAAGTTCAGAAACATTTTTTAATTTCAGACAAATATTATCTGGATTGAACCAGTTTTCAGAGACGATATTGATTTATTCATTTGATGTTGTACTTTGTCAGGAAAGATCCATTGCAAGAATGAGGTTGAGGAGAAGAGCCATTGCTCGGAGAACAAGAAGGAGACGAAAAAGAAGAGGAAGAAGAAGAAGAAGACAGAGAAGAAGAGGAGGAGGAGGAGAAGGAGGAGGAGGAAGACGAAGGAGATATCGAAGAGTAGTAGAAGAGAAATATAATGTTTTTATATTATATTTTTATATATTAATTAGAAAACAGGAAAGAAGTAGAGAAAGAAGAAGGGTGGAAAAGAGAATAAGCTAAATCTATTTCTTGTAGAGAAACAGTTTGGAAAGCCTCCAGGAAAGTTGGATTGCATACAAGGAGGAACTTGCAAAGTCTGTCCAAGCAAACAAGACATTCTGGCAAAATGGGAAAATGACTCCAGCTCAGTCAATATTGGTTCCAAAATTATAAATTGTGCCTCAAATTGTAGAAAACATTTTGCTCTACAATTTGAGACCAAATTTATAATTTTGGAATCAACATTGACTGAGCTGGAGTCATTTTCCCAACTTGCCAGAATGTCTTCTTTCCTTAGACAGACTATAGCCATGCAATTTCCAATCTCGCTACTTCCAGCTATTGACTTTTGTAGGCCAAGTCTCTTGGGCAATTACCTAGAGAACTACACAAATCGATGCGAAGAAGACTTAGCACGGAAGTTGTCTATGAATGCTTTACTTGAATGTTCACAGAGTATGTATAAAGGGAGGTCTCCCTCCTCTGTTCTTTGGTATTCTTTTCAGTTTCTAGTTCATTCGTTTTAATGGAACTATTAGTGCTTTTTGTATAGTTGTGAAGAAATATAGTTGTAGTTGTATAGCTATAGGTCAACTGATTTTCGATTTGCTTTGCTCCATACTACTCTAGTGTTTCTATTGCATCTAATTGCTCTTGGTCGTACAGCTTGGCTCTGCAAAAACGTTAGGCGGTTTCGTCTGCTCCTTGTGCGCTCCAACACCTGATGTTCTCAATAAGAGTTGTAATTCAGCAATGCCTTGGTGATGTTTTTGATGCTTTTCATCAGCTGTTAGTAGGATCCATTTCGTGGAGGAGACAGACGAAACCGCCCAGCTTTTTGAAGTCAGCTCTGGTTTTGGAGAAAGATAATGATGCATAACAAAAAACAGTTAGCCTGGTCTTTTCAATCTTCTTCTTCCTTTCTTCTTCTTTCCTCTTCCTCCTTCTTCTTCTTCTCTTCTTCTTCTTCTTCTTCTTCTTCTTCTTCTTCTTCTTCTTCTTCTTCTTCCTCCTCTCCTCTTCCTCTTCCTCTTCCTCTTCTTCTCTTCCTCTTCCTCTTCCTCTTCCTCTCTTCTCTTCTTCTCTCTTCCTTCCTCTTCCTCTTCCTCTTCTCTTCCTCTTCCTTCTCTCCTCTTCCTCTCTCTCTCTTCCTCTTCCTCTTCCTCTTCCTCTTCCTCTTCCTCTTCCTCTTCCTCTTCCTCTTCTCTTCTTCCTCTTCTTCCTTCTCTTCCTCTTCCTCTTCCTCTTCCTCTTCCTCTTCCTCTTCCTCTTCCTCTTCCTCTTCCTCTTCCTCTTCCTCTTCCTCTTCCTCTTCCTCTTCCTCTTCCTCTTCTTCCTCTTCCTCTTCTCCTTCTCTTCTCTCCTCTTCCTCTTCCTCTTCCTCTTCCTCTTCCTCTCTCTTCCTCTTCTCTTCTTCTCTTCCTCTTCTTCTTCTTCTTCTTCTTCTTCTTTCTTCTTCTTCTTCTTCTTCTTCTTCTTCTTCTTCTTCTTCTTCTTCTTCTTCTTCTTCTTCTTCTTCTTCTTCTTCTTCTTCTTCTTCTTCTTCTTCTTCTTCTTCTTCTTCTTCTTCTTCTTCTTCTTCTTCTTCTTCTTCTTCTTCTTCTTCTTCTTCTTCTTCTTCTTCTTCTTCTTCTTCTTCTTCTTCTTCTTCTTCTTCTTCTTCTTCTTCTTCTTCTTCTTCTTCTTCTTCTTCTTCTTCTTCTTCTTCTTCTTCTTATAAGAAATACGTTGTTCAGTAGTTGATTACTATTCAGGAGTGTGAATTATACATGCAAACCGAATTTTATAGCATAAGTATATGACGTTCCCCTGTTTTACAATACTCCTGAAACGTTGCCTTTTGCTAACCTAATTTTAGACTTATAGTGTGAGTAGCCTTTGCCAGTTTACTCCTGTTACGCCAATTTACGCCAAGTTACTCCTGTTACGCCAATTTACGCCAAGTTACTCCTGAACGTCACCTACTGAGCTGAAAGTACAAGCGCTATAAGCTGAACATTTCTCTGTTTTACAATAGTTCTAGAACGTTGTCTGAGCTAAGAGAAAAAGCCCCAAATTGAAGTTTGCGCTGTGACTAACGATACGTGAGCAGTAAACGAGGTTTCAGCACAATACAGTATACATGGTGGCACGTATCTCATGTCACATTAGACCACTTTCGGGTCCTTTTAAAGATTCAGCGCAGCCAGTCCTTCTGCATTAACCTCTCTCTATTCAGGTTCTTACCTCAACCCTCGCTTGCCTTTTACTGAGTGTAGTCTGGTTGAGCAAAGAAGACATTCTGGCAAGATGGGAAAATGGCTCCAGCTCGGTCAGTATTGGTTCAAAAATCATAAATTTGGTCTCAAATTGTAGAAAACATTTTGATCTATAATGAGACCAAATTTATAATTTTTGAACCAAAATTGACCGAGCTGGAGTCATTTTCTCATCTTGCCAGAATGTCTTCTTTGCTCGACCAGACTATACCTCAACCCTTGCTTGCTTCTACTGAGTGATACGATTCTCCATCACATCATTAGTCTGCCACTACTTCTTCTTCTTCTTCTTCTTCTTCTTCTTCTTCTTCTTCTTCTTCTTCTTCTTCTTCTTCTTCTTCTTCTTCTTCTTCTTCTTCTTCTTCTTTTGTTGCTGGATATCCTTCCTTCTTTATCACGTAATCTCTCTCTTATCTCTTTAGTTTAGAAAAAGAGATATATAGCTAACTATAGCTACTATAGCTCAACTATAGCTAACCTTACGCCAGGAATTTAGGCGAATTCATGTGTCTCTTTATTCTCTTTATCTGTCTCTAAAGCATAGATGTAAAGCATCTATTGTCTCTTCTGGTTTCAAAAACATCATCCAGGCATAGCCAAATGACAACTCTAATTGACAACATCAGCTGTTGGAGCGCACAAGAAGAAGAAGAAGAAGGAGAAGAAGAAGAAGAACAAACTCATCAGCGTCAGCAGTAGGCTACACTTTTCATATCCTATTCTTTCTACATCAATATCAATAGTTCTCTTCTCTAAAATTCTTCCAAGTCTTTTTTTATTTCTTCTTCTTCTTTTCCTCCCTCCTCCTCATCTTCCTTTCTTTTCTTCTTCCTCCTTTCTATCCTTCTACCGGTTGGTATTCTGCTTCACACCCATTTCTTACATAAAAATTCCACATTGCTCTTCTCCTTCCTCCTTTTTCTTTTCTCTCCTCTTCCTCCTCCTTTTTCTCCTCCTCCTTCTTTATAATCATATTCTAGTGGTAGGTATTTCTTTTCTCTTCTCCTTCTCCTTCTTTTTCTCCTCATCCTACTTCTTTATAATTATGTTTTAGTGGTAGGTACTTCTTCTTTCTCTCCTCCTTTTCCTCCTCCTCCTCGTCCTCCTCCACCTATTTCTTTATAATCATGTTCTAGTGGTAGGTGTCTTTTCTCTCCTCCTCCTCCTCCTCGTCCTTCTTCCTCTTTTTCTTCTTTCTCTCCTCCTCCTACTTCTTTATAATCATATTCTAGTGGTAGGTATTCCTGCTTCACCCCATCCCGCTTACATCAAAAGCTAAAACCACTTGTCTTCCAAGTCTCACATCTCACTGCTGATGACAAGAGTTGAATTCTCAACTCTACTATAGTCTGTCCAAGCAAAGAAGACCTTCTGGCAAGATGGGGAAATGACACCATCTCGATCAATATTTGTTCAAAAACTATAAAAATTGGTCTCAAATTGCTGATCAGAACGTTTCCTACAATTTGAGACCAAATCTATAATTTTTGAACCAATATTAACCGAGCTAAAGTCATTTTCTAATCTTGCAAGAATGTCTTCTTTGCTTGGACAGACTATAGTTCCCCCTATCTTTGCCTTTTTCATTCTGTCCCATTCCCTTCTCTTTCATTCTTAATTATCACTCAATCTTCCCCACTCATTCTCTCTTTCCTACTTTACTCATCTCTCTCCTTCTTTCTTCCTATTTTCTACGCTTTCTCTCTCATTTATCCGCACCCGCAGCATCCTTTCCTCTTTCTCCACTTCTCCCTCATTCTCTTCTTCTCCTTCATTCTCTCATTCTCCCCTCCTCCCACACCCTCTCCTTCATCCACCATCTTTCTCATTCATCTGCAGCATCTCACCTGCTTCAGATTTACAGTTAGTGCCAAAAATCAAGGCGCTTGGCGAATTACTACTATTAATGCTCAGCTCTGTCAGGGCAGTCTGAAACTGTCTTCGACAGCGGATTATTATTGCTGGTAACACTCTTGTTACTATCCACTCTCACAGACAGCTCGCCAACTGTCCTGATAGAGCTTAAAATCAACAACAGTCATATGACAACCGCCTGGAGTTTTGCAGCCGGCTTCACTTGAAATAAACTTCCGCTCCTCATCTGAATCTGAATGGAATCTCATCATCTCTCATCCTGTTTGCCTTAGAAACGAGCAAATGAGAAATCTCCAGACTCGGAATAATTCAACACTTCACCTTTCTCGACTTTAATCATTATTTCCTCTCGTGTGGCTTTTCTATAAACATTTCACATTTTTCCAACTTCTCGCACAGGGTCTTATCTTACTCATCATAGAACGGAAGGAAAGCATCACTTGCTATCTGTCCAAGCGAAGAAGACATTCTTGCAAGATTAGAAAATGACTTTAGCTCGGTTAATATTGGTTCAAAAACTATAAATTTGATCTCAAATTGTAGGAAACATTCTGATCTACAATTTGAGACCAAATGTATTATTTTTGGAGTAATATTGACCGAGCTAGAGTCATTTTCCCATCTTGCCAGACTATCTTCTTTGTTTGGACGCACTATACTTCCTCTTGTGTGGATTCTCTACCAAAATTTTTACCTTTTTATTAAATAAATAAAATAAATATAAATGCTATTTAATTGTTATGAAGCACATTGGCATTAAACAAAGTCATAACAAAAGTTATAACAAAGTCAAAATAATTATAATAAAAAAAATTATAATAATATAAATATTTAAATTCTGGCACAGTGGTTTCCCTTGTATTATTATCATATCATGCCATTGCTTGGTATGTTCCTTGCTTGAAAACCCCTCAAGATTAAAATCCGGTCTATCTTATGAATAGATCATCTTTCTTCTGTATGAATGATTAAAGCTGTCTTGATATCTAACTTTCTTGATGGTGAGGCGGTTTCGTTTGCTCCTTGTGCGCTCCAACAGCTGATGTCATCAATAATTAGAGTTGTCATTTAGCTATGACAAGATGATGTTTTTTAAATCAAAAGAGACAATAGATGTTTTAAATTGTCTGTTAGTAGGTTAAATCAGCTATACCGAGACCAATACCTAGATTTCTATTGAATCTTTGGTTTAACAATATCTAGTCTTCTTATTCAACCTAATAAGATTCATAGAATTGATAACTACAATTGAAGTCTTTCTATTCGAGAAGGAATAGGAATCACCTCAAGAATGTGGTTTCATTCCTGCTATTGTAATTCTGCAGCAAATCCCAGAAACCCTACTTCTTTATAATCTCCCTATAGTCTGTCCAATCAAAGAAGACATTCTGGGAAGATGGAAGAATAACTCTAGCTCGGTCAGTATTACTTCAAAAATAATAATTTTGGTCTCAATTTGTAGAGCAGACTGTTTCCTACAATTTGAGACTAAATTTATCATTTTTGAACAAATATCTACCGAGCTAAAGTCATTTCCCCATCTTGCCAGAGTGTCTTCTTTGCTTGGACAGACTATACCAATAACAAAACAGACCAACTCAGAACAAACAAAGAATATCCAATGCTTTGTTGAAACATTGAAAGCTTTTTCTCAAATACAGAGTCCAGCTTCTTTCATCTAACCCTCTCACATCCTGGTAGCCTGGTATGAGTTTGCGTGCATTCTGAGAAGACCCTTAGTCATAATACTATTTTCATTGAACGGCGTCTCTTCTTAGCTTGCGCGAACCATACTTATCTAGCGCCTAGAGAAGAAAATTCGTTCCACCTTCGATTTTCACGTTTTCTTTTTAGCTGGCCGCTTTTCCTAGCAGAAAAATTGCGTTGAGAAATCTGTTATGCTTCCAAGTGAAAGCTTGCACTCGACTAGCAAGTAAATTCATTACTTAATAAATGCTACAGTTTCCAATACAGTATAATAATATTTGGGCTAGACGTTAGAGAGTAAGGTTGAGAACGATTTCATGCATGATTTTTACAAAAAAAAACCTTTGAGTAATTGTGAAGGTGATATTGTAGTAGTTATCCATAATAAATGAACATCTTGTATTTTCATATATTAAAAATAAACCTATATTTATCAACTTATCTTGAAAATATCGTATTTGAGTAGGCTACCTAATGAGAATGGTTCAGTATATTCAGATACCTGAAACCAAAAGACTCCATAAAATCGGGCTACTCAATAAAATAATTTTTATAGGCTACTATTCGAATCCCGAATATCTTTATCGACTAGGACAAACAATTACAATAAATTTGTTAAGGCCACGTCACAATATAAAATACTATCACATAGTTTTAGTAAGTATCTATGATCATATAAATTACAGTCCAAATCAATGTTCCAATTAAAATATCCAGTTACGTTATAAAATCACTCTTCAATTGAAATCTTCTTGATTTTTACTTGAAATCTCTCAACAACCTTTTACTCAAATCCATGAATAAATATTCCATAAATATTCTTCCTATCGAAAATCAATAGATTTGATAACATCAGAGCAGCCAAATTGAAACGCCAGTTGGGGGCTAGCATGTGCCTATCTATAGTCTGTCAAAGAAGACATTCTGGCAAGATGGGAAAATGACTCCAGCTCGTTCAATATTGGTTCGAAAATTATAAATTTGGTCTCAAATTGTAGATCACAAGGTTTCCTACAATTTCAGACCAAATTGATAATTGTTGAACCACTATTGACCGAGCTGGAGTCATTCTCCCATCTTGCCAGAATGTCTTTTTTGCTCGACCAGGGACTATAACATGTTGACAACATGTCAAACCATGTCACAGGACAAGAGTGACACCATTGGGGGAACTGTTGAGGGGAGGGGTTAAAGAACCCCCAACGAGCTAACTAGTCATCCCTTGTTGTGGTATTGTTAGGGGTGGTAGTTGGGGGGGTGTTCTGTTAAAAGAGGTGGATCGATGCAACTTTACCCCTCCCAGGACAAATACCCCCGCCCGGCCCAGCCACCCCTGACATCGTAACAAAACTCATTGAATAAGGGTGTGGGGTAGAGAAGGGGATGAGAGGGGTAGGCTCCAACTAGGCTACCGACGACGAGGGTTTATGAATGGACAGTGCGGATTTCGTTTTATAGGGGAATTTGTCCAAGTTATTTGTATTGTGATAATGTTACTTTGAGGAAAATAGTTGTTGATCAAATTATAGTGGATCGAAAATAGAGGTGGTTTCAAAAAATAATATAAGAGATTAAGAGACAGTAGAAGAGGATGAAGAAGATAAGGAGGGGGAAGGAAAATAAGAAGAAGAATATCTTTCGATGTAAGAAATGGTGGTGAAGAAGATTACGCAACACTAGAAGATGATTATGAAGAAGTAAAAGGAGGAAGACGAAGAAAAATACTTATTTCTAGAAAACTCTATAATAAGTAATGCCACCATATAATTTTGAAACTTTATCAAGAAAACTGTTTTTTTAAATAAATCGATTCCAAAAGTTGAATTTTCCTTCCTTTTCCCAACCACGATAACAATTTTTCCCAGAAAACAGTAAGGTGTTGATGTTAATTCAATTATATTTAAAGTAGCTGCAATTTGAGTCTCGTACTGATTAAATAAACCGTTTTGGAGAAACTATAAACTATTATATTTATTCATAAAATAAGTTTCAATTCAAATCTATTGAATTACACTTTACAATTATTGTAATATATTGTTATAAGGTAATGCGTGATACATAAATATAATATAGGCCATAACATAATATAACATAAGGTAATGAGTGATGATCATAATATTCCATTGAAATAAAATAGACATAGAGTTTAAAAAATAGAATAGAATGACTTCTTTATTTTAATAACGTGGCGAAGTTTGGACAATAATGTCCACTCAAACACTTGACCGCGAAATACTACCAATTAAAAAAGTAGTATTTTACTAAAGTATTTCAGAAAGAGAATCAGAAATTAAAAAATATAATTGAAGAGCACAAATTTAATGAGCTGTAACAGAATCATGCAATCAGTGTCATATCATTTATTGCTTCAGTTCGCTTAAGCTGAGAAGACACTCAGTCACAATACACTTTACATTGTAACTGCGTATCTTCTCAGCTCGCGCAAACTATTACAACAAAGCTATTACATAATCTTTATTGTAGTATTTCATTATTATCTCACAAAGTGACGCTTATATAGTACACGCCAACAAAATTGACGGCTGAGGAATGACAGTTATGAATGCACAGCTCTTTCAGGACAGTCTGAAGCGGTCTACGATATTAAAGTGATTCAGTTGAGGTCGCTTTTGACTCAATTCACTCTCGCAGACCGCTCTCTGACTGTTCTGTCTGAGCTGAGCGTTAATAATAGACATCCCTCAACCGCCAAGTTTGTTGATGGGTACTACACTGTATTATTAATACTCAAATGGTTATCTCTGAATAATTTAAATTCCACTGATTTTATCACCCATTAATAATTCACATGAATATAGTCAGTCCAAGCAAAGAAGACCCTCTGGCAAGATGGGAAAATGATTCAAGTTCGGTCAATATTGGTTCAAAAATTATCAATTTGATCTCAAATTGTAGGAAAAATTTGATCTACTATTAATACCACAGTTATAATTCTTGAACAAATATTGACCAAGCTGAAGTTATTCTCCCATCTTGCCAGAGGGTCTTCTTTGCTTGGATAGACAATAGCAGATTAATCGAATAATGTTAGAAATTCTATCAGTATGCAAATACGGTAGGTTATCTATTGGTTCTTGTCACTGGAGTAATTAACTTTGGAGTAAAAACTGATTATAACTTTTGTAATAGCTTTCTAATGTAGCCTTAATTAAAATATGGTTTAATGTTGGACGATAATGATAATATTCAACAGAAAATTTTAAAAATATGAGAAATTGTATCAACATACATAATTCTATTGTATTGTATCTGTAGCTGATGACAACAAGTTGGGCGGTTTCGTCTGCTCCTTATGCGTTCCAAAAGCTGATGTTGTCAATTGGAGTTGACATTTAGCTATGCCTCGATTATGTTTTGAAATCAAAGGAGACAATAGACGATTTACATCAGCTGTTAGTAGGTTACATCACGTACAAGAAACAGACGAACCCGCCCAACGTTATTTGTAAGCTACACTTACAAATTCCTGAAATGTAAAAAATTACTTTAATAAATTAATACTGATAATTTGGAAGCCTAGTTTCAGAATTGCAGTTGAATACTTGTGAGATAATTTTTTTCAAGATTAATTAATATTATAAGTCGAATTTTTCAAAGATAAATTTCCAGCCCAAATTTTTATCCATTTATTGTAGACATTCAGCATACTATCACAGTATCTTTAGTGATATATCTTCACCAGGATGTGACATTTATTATAGTGATGCCCGGTTTTTGAAGCACACTCAAATTTGAGGGACCCTCAAGTTTACTACATTTCCTATACTTATCATAGGAAATGTCAGCTGTTTATCAAAATTTTAGGGTGCTTGGAAAAACCCGGCATAGGACAATACAATGCCTGATTATGCCTGATTGTACTTTGCTCATGATTATAATTGGCTTAAAATGAATCTTTGGGAAGCGGTTTGTCCCAGTGGTAGAGAGCGTCTAACCGGTGAGATTAGATAAGCGACGTGCCTCTACCACCACTGTTGTAACGGTGACCGGTTCCTCTGAATTCAATTCATGAGCCTCAAAAATCGCTTCCCGGTGGTTCGGAACCCACCTGAAGCAGTAGGTCCATTCATCTCTCATCATCATCCTTCCCATTACCCACGCACAGGCCCAAGAGCCCATGTGGGCATCACCCTCAAAAAAAATCTAATAATTTGTTAAGACTAATTATTGTAGCTCTTCAAATTATATTGTACAATGCATGTATAATTCTCGCTTAATGCTTCTATCAAAAACCAGTAGGTAAGTTACTATAGTTATCTTATAATATTAATTTGAGCCAAGAGGGAGTCCCATATATATAGTCTGTCGAAGCAAAGAAGATCCTCTGGCAAGTTGAGAAAATCACTCCAGCTCGGTCAATATTGATTCAAGAATCATCAATTTGATCTCAAATTGTAGGAAACAATTTGTTCTACTAGTAAGACCACATTTATAATTCTTGAATCAATATTGACCGAGCTGGAGTCATTTTCCCATCTTGTCAGAGGGTCTTCTTTACTTGGACAGACTATAGCAGCTATGTTAACAAAACTGGCAGTTGGCAAATCACTGTTGTTAATGTTTTGCTCAGCCAGGACAGTCTGAAAACTGTCCACATGAACGAAACAGTTCGGTTGAGGTGGATCTCGAGTCCATGATCTTGGAGACCACTCGCAGACTGTCCTGACAGAGCTGAGCATTGATAACAAGCATTCTTAAACCGCCACTTTTATTGGCTTCTACAACAGTAATTTAATAAAGTAATTTATTGGAAATTGATGGTTTGCACACGAGTCAAGTTATGGTCTGTCCAAGGAAAGAAGGCATTCTAGCAAGATGGGGAAAATGACTCCAGTTCGGTTAGTATTGGTTTAAAAATTATAAGTTTGGTCTCAAATTGAAGAGAAAAATGTTTTCTACAATTTCAAACCCAATTTGTAATTTTAGAACCAAAATTAACCGAGCTAGAGTCATTTTCCAATCTTGCCAGAATGTCTTCTTTGCTTGGATAGATTTCAATAAAATGATAGTTTAAAAGCATGCAAGCACTCACCTTCCTAATAGTAACTTTTTCCCCAGTTTTATCAGTCACTGAAACTTCGACCGAATCACCAACCCAGGGATCTTGACTGAGCCAAGCCCTCAATCTACCATAGACTGAAGGCGAACCCGGCAGTGACCCAACCTGATAGAATCTTGAAGCTGAAGACCTAATCATTCCGTCAATCGACTGACTATTCACGCAAGACGACATTATTTTCTATTTTTTAATTTCCAAACAAAATTATCACTGAATAGAAGGGAGGGGTTGAGATCAGTTGATGTTTATGAAAACATTTCTCAAGTAAACAATAGTAAGTTTTTCGTTGATTTTTTCAAGGATGGATTAAGTTACAACTGTCACAACCACAAGAATACAACCTAGCAGTTCGGGGTTTCTTTCGCTACTGACCTTGTACACGCAAAATGTGAGGGTGTTAAGAAGGGGTTGAACACTTCAATCCATAACCTACAACGCGCATGTCCTTCTGAGAAGAGAGAAAGAACTATCAACCAATGTAAACTATCGAATTATCGGAGGCATTTTGCACAAGAAAACAACAAACACTACTAACGTCAACATCGATTAGCATTATCATTTCACAAACTAAACTGTACGCTACTCAGAAACCAAACTCAAATAATTGAGTACTACAAATAAAATAAATGCAAGCCACACACGTGGATGTAAATAGTGATAAGTAAGCGACGACCCGCTTATCAATTTGCCCTTCTAACAATAAACGAAGCAGATAAAAACACACATTGCTTGCTTTTTTCATGACAAAACCGACAGCTAGACAACAAATAATTTAGGTTATGTACGAACGGAAGATAATGTTTCTTACCTTTGGCGTCTTTATCACATCCATGATTGTATTTTGTGACTGACTAATTGGTTATTTTTCTAATTTACATCATTTGAACACTAATATTACTAGATAGAGTTCTAAAAATACAAGGAAAGCCTTTTGACATCTGCTAGAAATTTACCAACTAGTTGACTGGAAAACACTACAGTCTGCCATTTCGTTGAGGAACCAAAACAGCTGGTCCAAAGTCAATTCGTGAACGCTGATGCCATCTGTTGAGGAAAGTATGTACTAGACCCCTGATAACTACATGAAAGCGGTAATTTAAATTTGTTTTGCTTATTGAAAAGTTGTTCTATTCTGTTTGCTGAATGCTGGTACTTAGAATTTAAATATGAATAACTTCCTATTAATTTTTCGATTTGTGCTTGAATATTCAATTCTATATAAATTCAATCCTTTTTATAAATATCATAAATTCTACTGTTGGATAATAATAAAACTAATTAAAAACACAACCATTCAAAAACTTTCTCCAATAAACATCTCATGAAGAACATAGAGGGCATATTTATATAAATCATGAAAATAATAATAATTATGAAATACCCTGAGGTTATTCTAAAAAAGAAAATCAGTTGAACTCATTCAAACTGATAGTTTTCAGAAGAATAGAATCATTCAACGAGAGTTCAGGTTCTCCTGAGTAAATTGATGTGTAATTGAACTTATTTTCGTGTATTTTAATATTTTTAATGATTTTTTGAAAATATCGTTACAGCGCTCCGAGTTGCGTATCATCCACAACTTGCAAGCGGCTGGAAGGCTGGTGAAATAGCATTGGGAAGATAGAAGCGTTGCAGAGAGAGCTGCTCCCATGATACCCTTCCAGTTCAAGCGTACCATTCACTCAAGAGCCGCTCAGAAGTCTCCTCGATTTAACATGCGTTTAAATGGAGCCAACAATCTGAACGGCGAAAGCTTGGCCGGGCGGAATAACATGGGGAAGATGGGAGCTTCAACTGCGTTGCGCAAAGAGCTGCTCGAATGATACGGAGTAGACAGTTCTGATGCTTTCTTATCCTACAAAGCACCTTAATATCTGCTACCGAGCTTCGCTCTGAAGCTGCGGCCGAACTGTTGAATTACATTTGTTATTTTAAAAAATCAAGGAACCTCCTTGTAAAAAATTAATTCAAAATTGATATGATCACCTCTCACAATTTTTTGACAGTCATGAACAATTGAACATATTGTGTTACAGACTTGAATTTAACGCCATTCACTCCAGCTGGATAGCGTTGGTCAGCTAATGATAACAGCCATTATACGCAGTACTTGGGATTATGCCTGAATAAGGAATATTTTATTCTTTTATTAATCATGCCAGAGAGTTTACCCAGACATGAGACCTGGTGCAATCTTATTTTTCCATCACGGTTATATTACATTTCAAATTTCGAGGAAATCGTTAGAGCCGTTTTCTAGATCCGTGGTTCCACATACGTACATACAAACATACATACAGAAATTACTCGCTTAATATAATAGGATTTTTGTCAAATGATGGAATATTCGAATATGGTTTATCAAAAAATTATCTAATAAAGATATCATGACATCAAAGGAATATAATATTGATATTATAGGTACTTTGCTTCTTATATGTGATTCAAGGGTTTCTTAAATGCATTTTCCAAGTATACTGGTTATTTCTCCAGTTCTAAATTATATTGAATTCGCCGTTTCTTTAAAATCGTATCGCTCTAATATTCACTCGTTTTTCTTCAAGTCTCTTGTTTTAAGAGGATCAGATTGCATATGATATGCAGTATACTTGAATCTATAATGATTGAATTCGTAAAAATACATTTATTTATTAGTTTGATAAAAAGTATAAACTAGGTATTGGTTTACAAAGTAAAAGAACATTTTCAACAGTATGTTCTCTATAATAATCATACTACGAGTTTAATCCACCTTTTTACTGGTTTATGAATAAGAATCACAATATAAAATTATACACTATTTTCAGCAATAAACATTAGATTATTACATGGGAGAATAATGTTGCATGAGTTTTATAGTAGATAATTTATTCTTATAGTAGGTTACATTTCAAAAGAAAATTGAATACAAATTCTAAAAAACTAAGTCTACTTTGAAGTATTGTCTCACAAGAAAAATATGATGAGTCTTTGGTCATAAAACACTGAACACAAATCCCTCGACTTGCTCTCCATTCTCAAATAAGAATTCATCCTTTGATTTCCCCCATTCTGAAGTCCTTGAAAGTTAAGAACTTTGAAATAAAATTAAACTTCTATTCAGAGGAACTATCAAGTAACGGTTTGTCTAGGTCTAGATCTATTGCCTACAATACAAAAATTATTTTTGAATAGATAGTTATTTGAAAAACACAAAAAAGTCTCAGAAATATAGCGGCTGTGTATAGAACGAAAAATTCCAGTGAAATATCCAAAAAGAAGAAAATTCTAGAAAGGTCATTGGACTTCTGTCTCCCTTCCTCTCAGGTCCGACAATTCGTTTTGATTGCTTCTCTCTTCCTCAGACCACTTTCGATCGCCGCCTGGTCTCACATTTCTGCAAACAATAACAGAAAAACTATATAGATGTTCATAGGAGAAATTATTAAAAAACAATTAAGGGCCACAAACGCCGCAGAAATCTATTCTTGTCTATGGCTACTATCAATATATGTTAGTAAATGAAACTCAGTCACATCACCTTTTTAAAGTATTTTTCATTTTTGAACACAACATGTTTCGCTCTCCCAAGAGAACTAACAAACTGAACATATCTTATATTGGTGGTAATAAATATGGAGCAATATTACAAACTCCTTTATTAAATTTCTGCAACTCTTCTGTGTGGATATGACAGCACTTGTTGAATGAAAGTTGTATTAACTGTGATCAGAGCGAAATTCAATATCATAATTTTGGCAGCAATAAATCAAGGTATAATGCAGTGGTTTGATTCAATTTAAAGATGGATTTCTATTGAGAAGATAGACGAGATGGCACATGTATAAAAATGAAATTATTGGAAACAAAGAGGTTTCAATAATGATACAAGACCTTTGGATTGCATTGTTTAATGCTTGTTGTGTATCTTCTTGCGAGGAGATTGTTCTTTAGATTATAAGCTAACACAGCCCATTACACTTTTTGAATCACTCTGTAGTCTGTATAACTATCGCCTTAGATATACTATTCTAGTTCTGTATAGTTAGTCTATGCTATCGCTAAAACGTTAGGCGGTTTCGTCTGTCTTCTAGGGTGCGTTCATGTCGGAGCTTTGATCATCGAGGATAGCTCCGCTTCTATCAGCTGTATAGTATAAGGCATTTCACAGCTGATATTTTATTATAAGCAGAGCTATAATCGATGATCGAAGCTCCAACATGAACGTACCCTTATACATTATACAAACCTACTATAACAGCTGATTTAACACATCTATCATCTCCTTTGATTACAGATACATCATCTAAAGGCCTAGCTAAATGACAACTCAGCAAGAGCAGATCCACAGCTACTCAATAAGACAGAGCTTGGTCCTGATTACACTAATTGACAACAGCAGCTGCTGGAGCGCACAAGGAGCAGACGAAACCATCTAGCCTTTTGGCATCAGCTGAACATGGGAACAATATTGCAAAAATGAATTAATTGAATGAAATAATTGAATCTGATATTTACCTATCAAGTATGGATGCATCATCTTCTCTAGCTTTCATAAATATTCTGTAGCCTACGCAAACCATGCCCAGAATAATTGGTACAATAAGTAAAGCAATCACTGCCGTAGTTATTCCAATCGAACGCATAGAATACTCTTCCTCTCCTGTGGAATCATTCAATCACAATTTTTTCAAAACTACCTATATTTCGATGAATAGAATTTGTAGAGTGAATATTGATGTTCTGGAGCGTAGTTTTATAATGGAGAAAACTTGAGACCTTGTCAATTCCACTTCAATTTTCAATTAATTTACAAGAGTATATGTCAACTCCGAAACATTGGATTCCAAATTTTCTCTGTCATACACTCTGAGTTGTGGAATGGATATGTATTGAATGAGAACACTGGAAAGAAAAACTGAAAAATATATTTATTTGAAAAACTACAATAACAAGTTACACAGTGTAAAGCTATTTGAAACTGTTCTTTACAATAAATATCCATTCCACAAAATTTGAAAGTTGTAACTGATTTACAATAGATTCTATTGCCATTGCTAAAACTTGTTGGAGAACTAAATTTTTGCAGAGAATCTGTTATTATTGAGAAAACCCGTTTATTACAAGGAAATTTGATAATATTTCAAATAATGTGGGCTACTATATTATTCATACTATATTAATATTCATTGCATTGAATACCATATTGTTCATTATATGTATGATAAGTATTCAACATTCAACATACTTTTTTGTTGGAAAATGTTGAAATTTCACCCAAACAGTGTTTTGTGGAATAGATGTTTATTATAGAGTATCAGATTTTCCACAAAAATATCAACGTACATTCGATTTTTGGAAAAAAATTTCTAGTCCATAACCCACCACATCATCCAAAGTCTTGTTCTTATGGAGTGAAGCGTTGTATGACTCTTGATTGACTCATTTGCAGAGTATCTGTACCCATTCTACAATACTCGTCGATATATAGTCTGTCCAAGCAAAGAAGACGTTCTGGCAACATGGGGAAATGACTCCAGGTCAATGAATATTGGTTCAAAAATTAAAAATTTGCTTTCAAATTGTAAATTGTAGAGCATACAATGTTCTCTACAATTTGAGACCAAATTTATAACTTTACTGTCTGAGCTGGAGTAATTTTCCCATCTTGTCAGAATGTCTTCTTTGCATGGCTAGACTATACTTAAAAATGAATTACGGTACATGTACTCACAAAATCCCTCTAATAAATATCTGTCTCAATACTTTGCGACCGTTTCATGGCAGACGCCTGCGGTGAGGCGGGCTGAGAACCAATAGAAGCTCTCGTACTATAATGTGTGGACGAAGAAGAGGGGGACGGCGTTTGACTCATGCCACGGTCGGGGGCATTCCGATTTTTGAAAATCCCACCCGTCAAAGATGGCGGCGGACTTACAGGTTTGCCACTCGACACAGAAGATTTGCCATTATTTTTCCCCGACGGGAATTTTTTCGCCAAACTCTGCAGACTTCCTACGGTTGAAGTAGGTCGACTGTTTTGGGGGATAGAGAACACGTCATCCTCAGTAATATCCCAGACTTTTGGTTCAAATTCTATTAACGGTTTGCCAGGTATGGGTTCGTTGGTAAGGTAGACTCCGTCGTAAGTTAAGGGACGAGATTTCGACCCGGATGATGTGGAAGTGGGACTACTCAAATTTAATTGTTCGCTATTGTCGCTCAGTTGTTCGCCGCGTTGGCGCAGTGCGTTGTTGTCGTTAAATTGTCCGCTGTTGTCGCGTAAGTTCGCCGCCGAGTCGCGTCGAGTCAACGAGGCGCGTCGGCTCGTCGTAATGTAGTTCCACGAGTCGATTGACTCGCCTCGCCGATACTTGCGGAAGACCAAGGATGCCACACAGACCAACAGTAATAGCAATGGCAGTAAAATCAGTACGATTATAACGGTTGTGCTGCCTATAGCTCGCATATCGTATTCTTCTTCACCTGTTGGCAAAGTTTTAGTTAAATTTGTTGAAATAAGATTCTGATAACATTTAAATTTTGTCCAGTTGTGGAAGTGATATTGCGGTATTCATCCATATTGAAAAAATACTAGATATTAAATAGTCATAAAACATTATTTAGATCCCAATTGGAACATTATTTTATACCATGTAAATCAAGTATGAATTGTTCCAATGAAAACAATGAGAACAATACAAAAAATCATGAATTATGACGTGATAGTTGTAAAAATTACTTATCAAAGATCGAGAAATTTAAAAAAAATCTTTGAAATTGTTCAAGTTCATTCTTCTACATAATCTAATTTTTTATATAGTCTGTCCAAGCAAAGAAGAGAAAATGAATTCAGCTCGGTCAATATTGGTTGAAAAAATATTGATTTGGTCTCAAATTGAAGATCAGAATGTTTCCTACGATTGAGACCAAATCAATAATTTTTGAACCAATATTGACAGAACTGGAGTCATTTTCCCATCTTGCCAGAGGGTCTTCTTCGCTTGGACAGACTACATCAGAGATAAGATAATTTAAGAGAATATCTTCCGCTATACTAGTCACGTGTGTCTGTGGAGAGCTTCTACTTACAACACAAACATGAATTGCCAAAAATTTTATTTCAAGCAGACAAAAGCGGCCAAATTTTTGGCGCCCTTGAAGGAAAGGACCATATACTTATATACTCAAGAGCCATACTAACGACCAATACTAATTGTACTTGAAAAGCTTTCTTATTAAGGGGTTCGCAAAGTCGATTTTGGTCAAAAATTGGATTTTTCGTTTTTACATTTTTGAATTCTCGGTCTTTCTGATGACAATGATATATAATAAGTAGCTGTTTGAGCTTTGTTTTGATGAATAAAAATTAATTTTCCAAACCTCTGCACTGAAAAATGTGTGTACTGATAATTTTTCGTCGACATTTTCGGAAATTTTATAATGTTTTTCCACATTATAATGCCAATGCTGTATTAGTTTTTGTTAGGTTGGCTAGCATTGGCACAAACTGTTCAAGATTGTGAGTTTGTGAACATGTGTTTTTATTGATATCTGTCATAAAGGTTATGTTTGCTCTAACCATCTAACCAAGTATTGGTGATTACAAAGTTTTTATTATTTCGTGAAGTATTATTTTGTGAATTATTATTTTGTGAAGTATTATTCTGTGAAGTATTATTTCGTGATGCCGAGAGTTTGTAAAGTATTTAAAAAACGAAAAAACGTTGGGAAACCTAAAATAATTAGTATCACTCCTGAAAGCATTGAACTTTTATCAACACCCAGTACTAGTAGGCCTACATCTTCAACAAGTAGGGATGATAAAAGTAGTAGGTCTTCTGTCAAGCTAGGTGATACTTTAGAAGAATATAATAATTATAGTGACTCATTTGTTTATGATATTGTGAATTTTAATTTAGTGAATGAACTCATTGGTGCAGTTGGTGTGTGCTCAAATTGTCATGGTCAATTGAATTTGTATATAGACAGGAAAAAGGGACTTGCTTGTGATATTATATTAGAATGTGATAATTGTAAGAAATCTTCAACAACAAAAAATACTGATATTGGTAGTTATAATGATAGAAATATTGATGACATCAATGTTCGTTTTGTGTATGCCATGCGCTCTATTGGGAGAGGTGAAAGTGCAGCTGTCACTTTCTGCAATGTTATGAATCTTCCCAAACCAGCCAGATTTAATTTTATAATAATATTCTGGGCTCTGTGGTCAAAGATGTTTGTTCTGAAACAATGAAAGAGGCAGCAGAAGAGGCAGTAGTGCATAATGATGGTGATAATAATATTGCTGCTGTTTTTGATGGTACCTGGCAAAAACGAGGGTATGCATCAATGAATGGAGTAGTTTCTGCAATAAGTGTTGGGACTGGGAAGGTTATGGATGTGAGCATACTATCCAAATATTGCAGATGTAAAGATAAATTGAAGAATATTCATGATGATGATAAGTGTTTTGCCAACTACTCAGGCACAAGTGGTGGGATGGAGGTTGAAGGTGTAAGACAAATGTTTGAACGGTCAGTAAATTTGAACAATGTTTGTTACAAGTATTATTTAGGGGATGGGGACAGTAAGGCCTACACGACTGTAGCAAATAGTAATCATATGGTCCAGACATACAAATAGAAAAATTAGAGTGCATCAACCATGTCCAAAAACGAATGGGTTCTCGTCTGCGAACATTGAAATCAAAACTGGGTAAAGAAAAATTATCTGATGGAAAAACAATAGGTGGACACAGAAGGTTGACTGATTCAAGAATCAATGAGATTCAAACATATTATGGTCTATCCATAAGAAGAAATCTGACAAGTGTACAAGACATGAAGACAGCCATATGGGCTTCATATTTTCATCTGTCATCTTCTAATGAAAACCCAACACATGAACTTTGCCCAAGTGAAGCCGGTACCTGGTGCAAATATAGGAAGTCAATAATAGAAGGAAAACCATATGACCATGATAAGCACACACATCTACCCTCAGACATTATGAAAGCTGTGAAACCGATATTTCAAGACTTATCAAATCCGATTTTGCTTGCTAAGTGCTCACATGGAGGAACTCAAAATGTCAGTGAGTCACTCAACAGTGTTATATGGCAGAGGATTCCAAAAATATCTTTGTTTCACTGCAGACTCTCAAACTAGGAGTGTACGATGCTGTCAGTGCATATAATATTGAAACCTATCCAAATGTAGAGTTTTTAAAAAACTTGGATTGAAGCCTGGGTACTATTGCATACATGGACTACGGGAACAGGATATGGCAAGAATAAAGTTTGCTGACAAAAAAATTGAGGAGATACAACAGAAGTGCAGGAAGAACATCAGTAATGCCAGGAAATTACTAGAAGATGAGTATGCTGCCACCGAGGATGCAGACAATCCTTCATATGCTGCTGGAATGCATTGATCCAAGTCATGTGAGTTTAAATGCGTTTTTCTCAAAATCTTATTTTTTCACACTAAGGTACATTTTTCTCAGCAACCATTGAAGATATTCCAACAAACTCAACGCGGTTTGATGCATACTGGAGATATCTATATTTTAACATGGGATTATTGAGAAATATTGATGCTGAAAATTATTAAACAAGTTTTTCGATCAAAAATTATTTGAATTTTTTTATATTTTGGAAAAATATTAAAAAAAATTATTTTATGTAATAAAGGAAAATGCCTTCGTCTAATTATAGAGAAATAAAAGGGGAACAAAACAAAAAAAAATTCATAGCTCTATCTTTACTGGTTGTTGAGAAAAATGTACCCAAATATTGGAAATTTTAACATTGTAGGTATAGGACTTTGCGAACCCCCTTAAAAAGTGATGAGTACTCTTTTTCTCTTTTAATTACTTTTTTGAGGACTGGAATAATCAATGTTTTGACTTGTCATCTATACTACCAAGCTATCCTGATTTTTCAGTGTCATTTGACAAAAATCAAATAACTGATCTAAAATGTAAACAGTGGAATTCTGACGACTCACGTAAACATTCTGTGTATCCGAACAACGGTGGATCCCATCTGCCCGCCGACGTGCAAGTTCGTCTGGGATCTCCGATCAAAATATAACCCTGGTTACATTCGAATGTCACTTTTGTGCCCGGCGTAAACAGAAAATTACTTTTCCTGCCGAATCTGGGCGTTTCCAGGATTCCACACGTTATTACTGCAAAAATAAAATATCAGTTTGACTGAATGAATGTTTAATTGGCGAGAAAAAATAAAAATACAAAACAGCAATGTTTTTGAACAATATATTTGGCTTGAATGGAATAAGAGAAGCCTAGCACTCCAGCATCAATCGAATTAATACACAACTATTATTAAGTTGCAAGGACTATTTGATTTGTTTATTGATTATAGATATAAAACGGAGAGAGATAATTAAATCTATTTGAAATTGAATTAAAATATATCATATAACAAAACAATAGAAATGATTGGTATATGCAGGGCTTGATTTGAGGGAGAGCGCGTGGGAGAGGCGCTCCCATACCTTTTTTCCCAATAACAATTTTTCGTGTTCGGTTTTTTAATGTTATTTTTGTCAGTCACTAATTCTTAAATGTTCAATAACTTTGTATCAAATTAGAACATATAATAATATTGATAGAAGTTAATTCAGAGTTAAAGGTGGACGCTAATGCATAAAGTACCCTGTCCGTAGGCCTCGGCTGGATCTCATAAGCTTCGTCAGCGAGAGGTGCCAGCAAATGCCAATTCTATTCTGCATCATGTTGTTATTCTTGAACCGGATGTTTAAAAAACTTGAGGAAAATTTAGGTCTATGTAGATTATACAGTGTTGTTGAAATGATGAAAACCATGCCTGGACCAAAAAAAGAGCTTTGTGATTTTTATTCATTTAAAAAAATTGTATTATTAGTTTTATAAAAAAAGCTACAAAACATTGCCCAGATTTGCCAAATACGCTCCAATTCAAGTGTGATTATTAAAAATTTCCTGGGGGAGAGCCCCCGGACCCCCTCCGTTAAGCCAGTTCACCCATCACTCCCATACCTCTTTTTTACAACTCGAGCACTGGGTATATGATATACCTTTTCAAACATAGCAAACTAAGCATTACTAAGTGAGTTTAGATCTTCCATTATACCCCATCTATCATCTTCATACTCGCCTAGTTAAATAGACGTCTATGCAATATATCTTATTGAACCAACAATTTATTTTCAATGATCAATGGCCAATCATTATCAGATTGAAACCGTAAAGTTTGGAGATGACACGTTTTCGTCTTTTGAAATCAATGATCGATTTAATATCTGACTTTACCTCGCTCCTGAGATGTCTTTTTGATTTGCGAGAACTGTGCTTGATAAATAAGCGTGAAATAAGCCATGTCTCTGTCGGATGAAACGGCGTAATCGTATTTGCACTGATAAGAGTTGCCACAGAAATCATCGATCAACGCCCATTCTTTTGACCTGAAAATTGAAAAAAATCATTAAAAATGTTTAGTAATATTGTAGGAATTTATTGCGTGAATGAATAATTACTAGTACCATAGCTTCCTTTAATAGAAGGTCATGGCCTTGAAACTGGCAACTATGTAGAGTAGGAAATTGGGTCCATTTAAAAGCATTGAAATAATTTTTCAATCAGCTGTTCCAACGGATGCGTTTCTTGTGTGCGTTCTCACATTTGACTCGCTACAAATCATAAGCTATTCTAATAAATAATTGTCTATTCTTGATCTTTCTTGCTAATCTCTATCACAACCTAGTAGAAAAAACACAAAAGGAATTCTATACGAAGAGATTCATGAACCTATTCCATGGAAATTATGCTCAAAAGAGAGAAAACCCAAGTCAAAATACATTATTTGTATCTGTACTTAATTTATTTATTTATTTAGCGTATGGATTTTAATAGTGGGGAGACCCAAGGGTTTTTCCACGTCGCCAGATAACCTCATTTTCCACAAACGGAGATATGAGTTATAGTTATTTTAAAAAGTTAATGCTTTCATATGAAAAGACTGTGTCTACGGTGCGACGTTGCTATATTATTAGGGCAGGGCTTTATATTAGAGGCGAAGCTATGCTAGTACAGAAAAGTATAATAAAATGTTGATACTGTACAGTGTATAGTAAAATTAAAATATATTTATGTAATAATATTGTCAGAACAAAAATTACAAGAATGGAAGATTACTGGTAGATCTTGGTGGAGGCCAAAAACTAATTTGTAGCTTAAGAGTCTTCGACAGTGAATTATTGGAGGGAAGGTCACCCTCAATCCGATGACAGCTCGCCGATTGACCTGAAAGATCTGTAATTTCAATCATCGTCATTTGACAACCTCCTTAATATTCTAGGCGCCAGCTTTAGCCTATAGTGTGAAAGACTAAAAATTTAAGAAATGTTTATAATTTAGTTAGAATTCTCTGAAATTCTATTATAATTCGTTTGCGGACCTTCGGAAAATTACAAACTATAGGTTTGAAGACCTTCGATAATTGAACAATATTTCAATTATCGACAACGAACAATAATAACAAACCATTTTTGCTTGATGAGAATTCGTTTAGAATGCTATCATTAAAAAATTGCACTGGCACAAGGGTATACAATATACATGACTCCAAAAAGCTAGTCGGTTTCGTCTGTCTCTTGTACGTGATGTAACCTACTAACAGTTGATGAGAAGTACCTTATTCTTTCTTTTGATTTCAAAAAACATAATCTAAGTAACAACTTCAATTGACAACATCAGCTGTTACTAGTTTACATGACGTAAAAGAGACAGACGAAAAACGCAAAAGTTTTAGGCGTCAGCTATATTTAATCATAGCTATATTGTTATAAATAATTGTCTGACCTATTTTGAGGTATAATCTGCTGCGGCGTTTGTCGAAATTCGGGTTGAAATCCTCTGTCAGCATAATAGCTGGCTGTTCTGCCACTTTCATGCACAAAGAGCGAAGATCCTTTCTCTTTTTCTTCTCTGTCGACCAGCAGCCCTACAAATGAAAAATTTTGTGTTAAAAAATCAACTTCAAGAATTGCACCCTCACCTTATCATGATAGACAATATAATGATGATCATTGAATACATTACAATAGAGAATACTCCTAAATCTGTTCCTCTTCCAATTTATAGCCCTGGAAATTAAGGTATTGCGTTTGAAAACAAAATTGAATAAGTGCAATCTCATAATGAAAAAAATTGAATTACATTACACAATATAATAATATTCAAATATCATAAAATAGAGATGAAAAAAGTAAAATCAAACATAAGTCAATATACAAGCAAACTTTTGACTATTTGTTAGTGAAAAAAAACATTTCGAATAATTATAAACGTAAGAGAATAAAATAGAGTCTGATCAATAATTATTATTAATAAATACAAAGAAATAAGTTAGATAATCAAAAATTATAACAACTACGATGTATTATGATAGAACAATGGAAAATAATAAATGAAAAGAAGTAAAAGACAAATAAGAGAGGAAAGAATGAAAGTGTCTGTGTAATTTACTACCACTTAATCAAACTGGAATGCAGGCAAAAACCCCGGAATGATAGATCGACCGCTACTCAACCAAACCGTTTGCAACTCTGCGGAATTTGAATGGGGAGAACCAGAAGTGCTAAGAACAAATGCTGAACTAAAACTAAGTGCTGAGAACAATTGAGAATTGTTCAGCACTCTTGAAGGCCTGAGTTCTACTATAGTAAACTAGAGGATTCAAAGTACTGAAAATAAACATTATTGAAATCGATTCACCACCAGCAATCATCGCATAAACATTACATAGTTTTTAAAAGATTACTTTTATATTCCACTTACAATTGATAGCGAACTGTTCATGAAACTCTCTGAAGCTATTCGGTTGGTCTACGGCAATGTTGACAGTTCCTCCACCGGGCAGTACGAGATCGTCAAATTTATCAAAATTCCAATTGCCAAACAATCCACTCGTCTGATTCTGCAAATAAGATATACCACACCATTCAGATAAAGTTCAATTAAATGAATGATTATGAGAATCAAAATCTTAATAAGATGAAACAAAATTCTACAAATTTAAATCTTGCCACAATACGGTATATTGTTACAGTGGAAGAAAGATAAACAATTCTACTAACTAATTGTATAGTTTATTCATAAAAACAATACATAGGTACCGTATTATTTTAATGTCAATAAACTACCAAAATAAGGAAAGGATAATATCGCAATTCAACATAAATCAGTTGTTTTATAAGTACCATGAGTGACATGTTTTCAAGTAATTGATGGAGAGGTGGAACTACACAGTTACTTTCTGGTCTCCTTACAAAAATCGGGAAAATACTATAGATATATACAATTATCTAATTAGTGGTTTGAAGGACGAATATACCATCGTTGCATAGGCTACGCGATTTTTTACACCAAATCTCTTCATATGAACGAATAAAAAATTATTAAAGATGACGCCAAGAAGTTGGGTGGTTTCGTCTGTCTCTTGTAGGTGATGTAACCAACTAACAGCTGTTGTAGAGCATCCATTGTCTATTTTGATTTCAAAAACATTATCTATGCATGACTAAATGACAACTCTTATTAACAACATCAGCTGTTGGAGCGCACAAGAAACAGATATGAAACCGCTCAACTTTTCATCAGCTATATCTATAATTTGTTTTCATAGGTATTGAAGAGGAGACGGGCAAGGAATAATTATTCAATTGCATTTGAAACATGTAAAAGATGCTATTAAACTATTATATTACTATTAAACTATTATATTACTATTAAACTTACGATGAATTGCCATGGTAGATATACTCTGACAGTCATGAATCCCTTGTTTTCAATTACTTCAACTCCGGCTCCCGATTGAAACATGATAATCACCTCATGTTGATCCAACACGTACAAAGGGGTGTACACAGTCACACCTGTAATATTAAAGAATAAAAATCAACAATAATTTTTTAATATTTGATGAGAAATATGGAAAATAATAGAAACAAAGTTAGGAATAAAAAAGAAGGAAATACATTCAATAAGATACAGTACGATCAGGTACGATCGCATCTTACAATCGATCAGAGGAAACTGTGGGTGTATTCTCAGCATCAACCCCCAACCCACAGGGGAAACCCCATATGAATATGATTTTATGTAAGAAATAGATATATTTACCAGAGAAATGTTGCACCCTGAGAGCAGACCTATCGAAGTAGACACGTCTCCCATCCACGAATACATCCAGCCTGTACCTCCACTGGGCCCAACGTGGTCTCATTCTAACCTCAATCACGGAAGAAGTGTTGTCTCTAGCTGGAAAATAATTGGTTTCTGTTAGAAAATTGACTTGAAACAGTCTAGGAATTGACAAATCACCCAAGAGAGAATCATTTTATTACTTTACCTTACCGAATACCTTAATATTGTTAGAGACGAAATTTAAAATATTCCAATAGAGTATCAAGGTAAAGCCTTGCACACTGAAGATGTGGCTCAGTGCCACAAAACGCGTTCGAGGCAACAGAATCGTGAGTACTGGTTTTTTAAAGTGAAATTTGTCAATATCATGATTTATTATAATATCATTCCAATGAAAACCAAAACATTATTCCAATGAAACTATTTCATGGAGAATCACTCATCAAATTAATAGGTTTTCTTACTCATACGGGAGGATGAATTGAATTTTACGGCGTTATGCAGAATGGAACAAATCCACATTCAACTATCTCCTCAGATATCCAGACCAGTATAGATGTTTGAAACTGCCATAATACCTCTTATTTCATTTTCTAATGAGATATTCTGATTTTGTGGAAGTATATGACCTTGGGAGTGCTTCCAATATAATAAATTGAATAAAATTTACACTTTGATCAGAGGTGTTGTGGAACTTATCCATAATTTAGGTAAGAGAAAACAAATGTTGTCAGATCCTGAGCATTGAAACTTAAGTATGGTTTAAATAAACTTTGTGGATCTGACATTTGTTTTCTCTTACCTAAATAAATTGAATATTTACATACATGAAAAGCAATAGTTCCCCGTTTAGTAGCAATTATATGGGTTGGTTCCTTTCTGCATAACAACATATACTTCTTTTTCATTGAAATACATTAGGAAATAGACACAAAATTCCAATTGCATAACTGCAATGTATTTGTTGTGGATAAGCTAGCTGTAAGACATTACAATAATACAATTGATTAGAGAGAAAAAAAACTTGAGGTGATATTGGGGAAGACTCTGCGAAAAGGAAACAAACCCACACAATCTCGCCAAAAATTTTACAGAACAGAACCAAGCCGCTTGATTACTCTCTGCATTACTAAAATCTCTGATTATTTGAAGAAAAATGATACCCGTCATGATCTTTTATCCCAAACCAGCTTGTTCCATCCTTCATA
Organism: Sogatella furcifera; assembly: GCA_017141385.1. NCBI lineage: Eukaryota > Metazoa > Arthropoda > Insecta > Hemiptera > Delphacidae > Sogatella > Sogatella furcifera. The sequence goes on along the minus strand of CM029557.1, from coordinate 20,892,406 downwards.
ACATGAAATAATATGAGTACCATCATCTCAAATATTGAAGGATAATTTTTTTTGTGGATTGGTTCCTCTTTGCATAACTACCTCTAATTATCATAGTTAAGATTCATAAAAGGTGAACAATCTCTCGGAACTGCTCTAGAGACCACTTCTATCATGTAATGTATAATTGAATAAGATAAAAGATAGTATAATTATACTGTGCTTTGCATTGGTAAATTCACTTTAGTTCAATAATTTTTATTTCATTTTTGAAATATCGTACTCACCAGCTATTGAAGTGATCTGGGTGGCTGCCACTTCTCCCCTGGAATTATTCGCCAACTGCTCGAAGCGCGCCTGAACGTCGAATTTGAACTTTTCCGGGTCGGTGTGAACCAGCACAAACTCGCCTTTGCCATTGAACGTGTACGGCACGTCGTCAAAAGTAACGATGTGCGGGTCTCCAAATGCGGTAGCTGTGAAAATCCAACCAGATTATTGAAAATAGTTGAACGAAAATGTATATTCCGTTCTCGTCTGATCAATATAATAGGGACACACAAATCAATAGTGCCTCTACCTGAGAAGACTGAAAAAGAAATAGCCTCTACTACCCATTTACAAATTACCATTTTCTACTATCTTCAAGAAGAATATCGATTGAAGACCATCAATCACTAGTTCTGAGGATACTAAAAGATATAGCCTACAGATTTCTTGTGATGTGAGAAGTGTGATAGGAGAGAGAAGTCGGAATAATTATCTAAAACTGTGTGATTAAAGTGTTTGATAAGTTTAAGAGCATTGCTCATTTATAGTTGTAAAATAGGATTGGGAGATCAAATTCAAATCAAAGCCAACAGCTCTCAAATCTCTAGCCTATAGATATAATAAATAAAATGAAAAAATAAATTATAAATGAAAGTTCAATTCTCTAGCCTAAGTACCGTAGTTATAATTGAAGACTTCCAGGTAGAAAAAGTAATACCTGATGGCTTTCAATTCAAAATTTGTTTAGTTCTCCTTGTGATGAGTGAGAAAATGTTTAAGTCAAATGAAATGAACTAAAGTGGCATAAGTTAAATATTTGGACTTATTATGATAATATTTAGTTATTATGAAAAATTAGTGAAGGGAAAGTTTTGGGAGTAATCCTGTTGGACCTTGTTAAGTATAATAAATAGTTATTAATGGTAACTTGATAATAAACAGATAATAGATGAATTATTTTCATAGTTTTCAATAAACTTTAAAAGAAATTTAGAAATTTCAATATTGTTATTTATCCACCTAGTTTTGCTTATTGTTTAAAGCCAAGGCTTTAAACAAAGCCTTGTTTAAAGCATTATACTGTAAGAACAATAATATTGTTAATAAGGAGAACTTGCGGTTTCTTGATCTATGACAAGCTGTTGCGTGTAAGGCCGGTATTACACGATAATAGTTCTATGAAAATACCTGATCATATGAAAAGAGATGCAAATACGAAATCATATTTTCAACTCTTTCCATAATATGATCAACTATGATGATAGAAATATTATCGTGTAATACCGGCCTAACATTCACTAGGATTGATCACTGACGATATGCTGTCCATCATTTTTAGACTAAAAAAAACCTGTTTAAATTGGAGTCAATCCTAGAGATTGTCAATGAACTTGAATTGGGAATCAACTTGTGTAAAAAAGGCAAGAATAATATAATAATAATAATACCGTGTGACCTTGCTAGCTGAGCTCTGGTGTCAGTGTTTTCAGGTCGCAACGGATCAGTTTCAACGTTTTTGAAGCAATCTTGTCAGATTGGAATTTCAAAGTCATCCAACTTCGAGTAATCTTCGTTGTAACCTTTTCAAGGAATAACATTGTCAAGCAGCTGAAATTGAATTTTGAAAGAAATGTCTCACCTACTCCTGGCCCTTGATAAGCAACACAGTCCTGTGAAGGCCTTCGTTCAAACCTGAATGTTTCACAACCCACTGCCTGCTCTTCTTGCCAGAGACAACAGAAGTAGAACGGACTCATATCATGGAACCATTGCGATAGGGTCGGGACCTGAAAAATGAATAATTATTATTTATTAAGACGTTGTAGTATGTTGGCTGGGTCACTCACTTCAGCCAACTGTATCAATGATTGAATAGATAAATAAATGAATGAATAAAAATAAGAATAGTACAAAATAGCTGTAGCTGATGGTGCCAAGAATCATGGCAGTTTGCGAATGGATGTTATTGATTATTAGCTCTCTCAGGACAGTCGGCAGACACAGCATGAACATATTCCAATCTCACATACTTGCTAGAGTACATCGAAACGAATGCGACCCCAGCTGTAATATTAACAGCTGCTCCAGACTGTCCTGACAGAGCTGAGCATTAATTAGTCATTCACCATCCGCATTAATTTTTGTTAGGTACTTTTAAGAGCACAATGTGCGCATTTATGTGTACGATTTCTGGAGCTGCACCATCACATAACGGAGGTTAAATACAGGCTACATGCTCTTACCATACATCTCCTGAATTTTGATAAAAGTTGTTATATAGTCTGTCCAAGCAAAGAAGACCCTCTGGCAAGATGAGAAAATGACTCCAGCTCGTTCAATATTGGTTCGAAAATTATCGGTTTGTTCTCAATCGTAGGAAACATTCTGATCTACAATTTGAGACCAAATCAATAATTTTTGAACCAATATTGACCGAGCTGGAGACATTTTCTCATCTTGCCAGAGGGTCTTCTTTGCTTGGACAGACTATAACTAAGATATAGCAGTACTATCTGAGCCAAAATCAATAGGCCTAATTCAACAAATATTGACCAATCTAGAGTCATTTCCCCATCTTGCCAGAGGCTCTTCTTTGCTTGGACACACTATAACTAAGATATAGCTGTACTATCTGAGCCGAAATCAATAATTTTCGAACCAATATTGACCAAATCAATAATTTTTGAATCCATATTGACAGTGTTGGAGTAATTTTCTCATCTTGCCAGAGGGTCTTCTTTGCTTGGACAGACTATACCGCAGTCCGCATGAACATATCTGAAGAATGTTAATGTTGATTTCAACTCACTTTGTTAGCTTCATTCCACGGTATATAGCCAAGGTTGTGAGAGCGGCGTGGTCTGGATCCCCACTGTTGATCGTAGGACAACATCAGGTTGTGGTTTTTGTCGTAGCAGCACTGTTGTTCTGAGCCTTCCATACTGCAAACAATAATATGCAAGTTAAATAAATGTTTCCTTTGGTCTAGGGCTACTATCAAGTTATGTTGATACAGCAGATGAAAATTAGAGCACATCTTCTTAGTAGTTTTTATTTGGACACATAATATGCTCAACTCCCCTGAAAGGCATTCTCAAGTGTGAAAGAAACTCGTTCGATTACAAAAACATCATCTAGGTATAGCTAAATGACATCTCTTGTTGCCATTTTCTAAATTGAGAACATCAGCTGTTGGAGCGTACAAGGAGCAGACAAGAATGCCTAACTTTCTGGAGTCAGTTAAACCAAAGCGACTATCCTACTCCAAGATCGATTTTGGTTCAAATTTTAAAATCAAAATTTGATTACAATTTTAGAGAAAGAAGTTGTTACTGGTTTCAGGTTTCAAGTCGTAATTTATTTATTTATCCATTCACAGGAAATAATAAACTTTATTGGTTAAAAACATAGACTTTCGTCCAAAACATCTTTATACCTCCTGTAATGAAACTTCTCTGAGCTGATGCCAAAAAGTAAGCAGGTTTAGTCTCATTTGATAGATAGTACTGTGTTACAGTGTCAAAATAGAGAAATATTTGATTTGATTTTGAGTCTTTCATTCATTACCTAGGTGATCCAGTCCTGACACAGTGTATGGCTCCCTTATGGTACTGGCAGTCCGGATTCGAGTCTCGATCACAGCTGTAGTCCGGCATGAACCTTCCCTTGTCAACCAGCGCCTGCTCCAATGTGCACGGACACTGCGGAATGTCGGCGGCGAAATTCTTCAAATACCTAATTAATAAATAATTAGTTAATTTCGCGCATTTTTTACAATTTCACAATTATTAACGTGTGCTATTCAATTGGCAAAATAAAGCAATAAGAAGTAGGCTACTCCGTATATTAGGCCTCCCTCAATTAAAATCCTGTAAAGGATATTTCAAGAAGCTGCACATTATAACCACCCATGAACTATACATTCAAAATTGTTTAATCGTTTAATCTACACCGAAAAAAATCTTCCCACTTCAACCTAAAGACTTTCAGTAAACTCCCATAGAACCAGAAATTAAAATTAAAAATCCTCACTCAAAATTCTCCAACACCCACAATACTCATATAAGTAATAGTACATAGTAATTAGAATATACACAGTAAATTAATAGCATATATAAACAGTAATTGAAGCATAATTTCAAGTACAAATGGTAGTATATTACCTGTCGTTCATAATCCAGTCATTGCACATGCGGTCGGCCCAGTTGGAGCCATACATAGATTCCCATTGCGGTGCAAAGTACCACGCCAAAGGAATGGGACGGCTCCACAGTACACTGCCAATACAAAACATATTAAAAATAGAGTTATTTCGGGTTTCTATTTGCAAAAATATGCTGTGAACTTGGTGATCATCAAACCACCAAAAATGAATTCAAATCTTGAGGTACAATACTTTTCATTACTACATGATATGGAATTTACATGTTACATTGTTTACAATTTAAAAAATATTAAACTAAAAGATATCCTCATTTTTTCCTGTAAATTACAGCAATCTTCTATGCAAAAGTGATTATTCAACCAATCAAGCTGAATGTCTAATAATGACCTAGAAAAACCATCACTTCCGTATAGTGAATGGTTCAAACAAAGATGAAGATCACCAACATTGATGAGGATGATAATCAACATTGGTACAACAAAAAAGGGCTAAATTCAAATACAAAATCAACAAATAAATATTTCTGTATTAATCTATAAATGTTTCTATATTGAAGAAAAATATTCAATTGGGTAGGAAAATTGTTGAAAATGCTACAGACTTCTTCTCAAATTCCAATTTCGTTTTAGAACAGGAATCTTTGTCTTTTTAAATTAGTTGAAATACTTACGGAGCAATATTACGTGGTTGATCACTTTGACTTAAAGTGATATGGATGAAGCCAACTCTCAGATCGTTGACAGCATAATTACGCCTCTGAGTGTACATACTGGGATCAATTCGGTACAACCCTGTGTTGGGTACATTATCCTTGAAAAGAAAAACAATTATTAGGAACTGTATGTCCATTTCCAATGAATTGCATAATAGTCCATTCAATGAGTGCAAAAATACACCAAAATAAAACATTTAAGGCTAATTTTCCCCCCATCCTAACTTACATATGAGACATTTTTCAGTAGAACAAATCTGCGAACTTTTATTTGGAAAATAATAGCATTTTCAGTCATAAATTTAGGGGTCTCTCTCATTCTTACATGTATAACTATTGAAGCACAGAAGCTAGAGTGGAATGGTAATGGCATGAAATGAAGAGAATTCAATTTTCTAAATAATGGGGAAAAATTTTGTTTCTTATCTTCAATGGTAGCTGAGATAAAATTCAATATAAAAATCCTTGCATATGGAAACTATGAGGAGGTGCTGGGGGAATCAAGAGGGGTAGGGGTGGGGACTTTTGGCAGAACTTTTGTCTATATGATAGTATTCGATAGGGGAAAAATTAGCCTCATAACTTTTTTCCTTTAGAAAACACTCATTGACTGGACTGTGAATCATTGTATTTTTCATTCTCAATTTTTTAAAATGCATAACTTATAGTAAAAAGTGCGATAATTTATTATCAATAACAAATCAGAGTATAAGAACAAAAAAATTATTGGTTGAACAATTTGAAATCAACAGCTTGCTCAATCAAAAAGGAAATAATCAAATATAGAGAAATAATTTGTGAGAATTTTCACTCTCTTAGAACCGCGTTTCTATTATCTTCACTTGAACCAAGTTTGAGAAACATACATAACAGCTGATGTCACAGTTGACGAATGACTGTTGTTTATTCTCAGCTCTGTCAGGACAGTCGGCGAGCTGTCTACGATATTACATTGGAACGAGAGCGTCTCCGGCAGCTACACTAACTTGCTCTCAAATACACCTTCAGACTGTCCCGAAAGAGCTGTGGATTAGTATCAGTCATTCGTTAAACGCTTAACTTCGTGGCTTCAGCTATGGTGATTATATTGAAACGTGAATATAGAAGCTTAAATTGCGTTTAGTTTGACTTGAACACAGCCTAACGTTCAAAATGAGATGGAACGTCTTAGACAAAACATGAAAGCAGTTGATATTTTATTGACATTAATTTTCTTTTAATAATCAAGCTGATAATATTTAATTTACTAGCCGGCAGGCTCGCTTCGCTCGCCTTCTCCGCCTAGCCAGTAGGGTTCTCCGCCCCCTGGACCCCCGTCATAGTCGGCAGTGTGAATGAGTCAAACAGGCTTGGATGCTTTGCTCGCCTTCAAAACCTCTGTCAGAGTCAGCTAAGACAAACAGGCTCGCTTCGATCGCCTGCAAATTCCGTTCAGTAGGAATACGAAATTTATTGATAACAGCATTTCTGAACCTAATCTTGACCTGTTTACCAAATTTCAAAATATTCTGCCAATTTTTTCTCGAAAACTCTAAACAGAACTCCGAAAATTCCGAAAAATAATAAAACGCTAATATTTAGTGTAACCTTGGGAAGTATATCGGACATAGTTTTAAACTTGATTCACTATCTTCTAAATTACTTCATCTATAATCTCGCTGAACCACTAAATTCACAGTAAGAATTGGTCGTATCTAGGCGGAAGATATGCAACCCGCAATACATTTACAATTTTGAAAAAGTGATTACTGGCGTACACTCTTGAACGGATTTCAAAAACATTTCAACACAACATTTCTGGACCTTATCTGAACCTGCCCACCAAATATCAACATTTCTTACAGATTAGTTCACGAAAAAATAAGAAAACGCTGAAAAACTCGAATATTTGACGTATCCTTATGAAGTTTCAAAAATCCCTTCTTAGCGCGCGTCTAAACTTCCAACTGAACATGCCTGCCAAATTTGAACGCATTCGGTTCAGCGGATTTTTAGTTCTGGTGATGAATGAATGAATGTATCAGTCAGTCAGTGCCATTTCGCTTTTATAGATATAGATATAGGTATAGATATGAAGAGTTTCTTACATGAATCTCTTGTACCAACTCTCAAAAAACTTACCTCGAGAAGATCAATGTACAACAACTCCGGTTTAATGGTGGTTTCCTTGTAGCCCCACAGAGATATTTTCACATTAGCGTTGGCGTTCCTGGTCAAATTGTACTTGTTCCAGCTGATCATTATCTCTTTGGGATACTTTTCGTGGACCGCTTTCGTCTCAAAAAATATTTTCTGAGTTGCTGTGGCCGGTGTTTCTGAAATTATGCAAGAAAAACCAATAAAATCGATCGAATTTTTTAATAAATCAGTGCGGTTTGACATCTCGTCTTTTCATTCAATCATTCAATGAAATCATGTTCAGTCAAATTTCTATGTAATCTTAATTGAATCAATTACCAACTATGTTGGAAATTCATATTGAATCAATTATAACTTCTATGACTGTTGATAAAGATTATCATACAACAAGTGAGCAACAAGTAAGTTATAATTGCAATGGTATAATATCCAATTTAGCAATTCAAAGGTTGTCAGATCCGCAAAGTTTATTTAAAAACCATACTCAAGTTTCAATGCTCAGGGCATCATATCATCAGTGAAAAACAGTTTTCCATTGATGATGCCCAAAGCATTGAAACTTAAGTCTGTTTTTTTAAAAATAATATAAACTTTGTGGATCTTAAGTTTCAAACCCAGTGCATCATCATCAGTGAAAAACAGTTTCCCACTGATGATGATGCCTAGATCATTCAAACCAAAGTAGTATAATTTTTCTAAATAATAAACTTTGTGGATCTGACAACCTTTGTTTTCACTTACCGGAATTATGGATCAGTTCCACAACATCTCTGATAAAATTGTAGATTTTAATACCCAATTAGTTATATTTTAATCATATGGTTTTTGTATTATTCGACCAATAATCATATCAATATTTTTTTGCCATAAATAACATACAGATATAAGATATATACTAATGATAATGAAAGGATTGAAACTATTTCATAGTTATACACAAGTTATTAGTTTGAGCTGAGGAAAAATTAAGAATCGTTACTGAAATTGGTTTTGTAATTTGTTCACATTGCTAACTTAAATGATCCAATTTTTCTCTCAATTTTTTTTGAGATCAACTTTCTAATCATTTTTCTTATTAAAATTGTAGGCCTATTAGTTTTGTTAATCATTGTCAATTGGCTTATAATTAATTGTTCAACCTATATTTATTCTGGTAAGGCTACCTCATATAAATCAATATGAATTTTATTCAGCTTCAGTTGTGTATATTAGCTTATTAAAGTACTGTTGCTTAGGAAAATTCATACATTTTTAAAACACACACGAAAAGAAAATGTATTTTCCATTTTGTAGACTTTCGTTGCGAAGCATTGGTTGCCTATATATAGTCTGTCTAAGCAGAGAAGACCCACTGGCAAGATGAGAAAGTGACTCCAGCTTGGTCAATATTGGTTCAAACAATATTGATTTGGTAGATTAGGATGTTTTCAACGATTGAGACCAAATCAATAATTTTTTAACCAAGCTGGAGTCATTTTCTCATCTTGCCAGAGGGTCTTCTTTGCTTGGACAGAAAATACGTGTAAGAGATAATTAATTATCGTTTCTTAAGGTAATAATTGAACTGAAAGTGTACTAACCGACAAAATATTTCCCTTTCCAATTGTAAGCCCCGTCATCAATGGCCACTTCGAATAGCACATACCCTTGAGCCATGAGAAAAGGCTGGACGCAGGTGGCTCTATTCGTATCAATCACAACTCCTTCCACGTTTTCTATATCAAATCTGTAACAAAAAGGAATAAATCACGCAAAGAAACCTGGATATTTTAATAATATCCTAAACTATTATATTTCAACAGATGAAAAAATAGAATAAATTGAAGTTTATTGTTTTTGATTACATTGAGAAAGTGGAATAGAGTCTACAACTGGAACGACTGGTAAGGAAAAATAGAGTAAATGAACAATGAAAAAGTAAAAATTGAAGTTTAAATTAATAAAGTTAAAGGAATTTTCGATTTCCTTACCACAATAATAATTATTGGTAATGAAAGAAGTTCGTGAAAACATGGAATGTTGATCTAGATGTAAAATAACATAATAGTTTAAAATAGCTGAATAACAAATTAACATTTGAATGTCATTTGAAGACATAACTTAATCTTGAAAATACCTTTCGTTGTCAAAAACATTAATTTAAGTTGTAATCTGAGGACTGATATCCTCTTTCAAATCATTTTTTGGAAAGTGTTTTTCACTTGGAACTAGAATAGATAAAAATATAATAAATAATTGAAAACTCACTCACTTGCATCTGATTTTAGTGTCAGGCTTGAAGCAAGGACCTGTAATGTTGACAGCTGTACCTCCAAGCATGTTGCCGCTTTCAGGAGCAAAAGTCAACTTCAGACGAGTACCAGCTAAAAATAAAATGTAACATAAAAATTAAAATCGAGAAATATCAAAATATTCAAGCAACATAATGATGTAATGTTACATCGCTATAATTTCAAACCTTATTATCATGCAGCATTGCGCACATGGAGTACAATGCTGATAGATTTAAGTGAGAGAGCAGAAGTCAGGGATCCCCGGTATTATCAATGGAGGAAACAGGCTCGCTTCGCTCGACTGCGGATTTCATTTGAAAAAATTTACTTTGCTCAAATTCAAATTGATTCATTCCTTGTACATTGTACAATATAACAGAAAATAATCAAATTGACATGTTCAATGTTAATACAAAAAATTGAAGTACAAGAGAATGTTCACCATATCCATATGAGGGTATTTTGGGAGAATTATTGAATGATTTAAGAATCCTTTTAAATACTTGTTCTATCACCTCAGCTCAACCTAGGTATGAGATTCAAATGTATTCAGTTCTGTCGTATCTGTGAAAAGTGTAGAAGTGCAAAGAAAACATTTGAAACCCTGATAAATGGCTTAATCTCAGAAGGATTTAAAAATGTTATGAACATAATATATCTAGATATAATCAGAACATGTCTACCAAATGACAACATTTTCTACAATTTGAAACAAAAAATCACTTAAAAATGGAAATAAACTTACTTAATAGTAGTTACTATAGTTTCGACCTGTTGTGTGGCCATCTTCAGACTGGTCTTCATCGTAGTCTGAAGATGGCCACACAACAGGTCGAAACTATAGTAACTACTATTAAGTAAGTTTATTTCCATTTTTAAGTGATTTTTTGTTTTAAATTTTAAAGTGGAAAAGAATGGATACACAACACCATTTTCTACAAATTAGTTCTCGAAAAAAGCCAACAAAACGCAAAAAATCTCTATAAATCTAAATATTGCGCGTATCCTTGAGAAATTAAAAAAATGAGTTCTTAGTACGTGTCTAAAGGTACAACCGAACGGATGGACGTATGAATTAGTGTAATTTCACTTTTATTAAGTAGAAAAGATTAATTAACTGGGACGCAAGATTTTAATACAACATTCCCTTTCATAGTAATAATTTTATTCTAGTCAATTCTACTAAATTTTCCAACTCAAAATAGAAATAGAAAATCACCAATATCCTTGTTGCAAGTTCCCGGCAGGATGTTCTCATCGATTCTGAAAATGTGTCTTCCGGTATTGTTGGTTCCCCAATAGCCTCTTCCGGTCAGATCACGAATGGTGGATGCCTGTGAATAGGGCTTGTACTCGTAAGCCCTGGTACCGTTGCCTGCGTTGAATCCAACCTGAAAAAATGAAAAACAAGAAAGTAAAATATATTATTGTAATAAAACTTGATGAGTAGTTGTGATGGTGATATTGTGGTAGTCAACAGCAATAATATTATTAAATGAATAGACAAAATATATTGTCAAACCACATTAGATTCATTAAAAATCGAGATACTGTTTTCGGTTGCTACACAGAATTACACCATTATCAATCTCTGATTAAAAAGTGAACTTGTTCCTTTTATTATGAAAAGGTTCCAAGGCATGAATATTCACACGACAAATTTCATTTCGATTTGATATTCATTTCCAATTGATTTTATCAGGTATCATATTGAATAATCTTGTTTATCTTATCAAATGTATGAGCAATACAATAGAACAGCGGACTCCAAGCATGATGGCATGAGTCAGTATAAGAGTTGATATTCTTTAGAAGTATTAGTTGAAGAGAGGATTTCTAAGGACCAGGGGTGAAAATTAAGGTGATAAATTTTAAAAATAATTTCGAACAAAACTTACAAAAGCAGGCGTCCCACCCTCTCCTCCAGTGGTGTCACCCCCGGCCTCAGTATGACTTGTCCACTGCATGTCCAAATAATTGAAAATGGTGTAAGTGAACACCTCATCAGTAGCCAGCACCATTTGAAAGGTGTTTGTCTGGAAATAATTACATAATTTGATTTAAAATCTAAAAAAACACGAATAGATCCAGAAATATCAATATTATTCAATTTAGAATCACAGAAATGGAGAAATATATCCTGATTTTTGCCTACTAACTACTAATAATGAAATTCAAGTAGCCTAGTATTTTGAACCAGTGATTGCAACCAAAATAAATAGAAAACTATATTACGGTATACTTTTATTATCTTCTATATTACCTATACTATATTATCATTTTTGTAGCCTGCTTGAAGACTAAGGCTTGAATGAAGGTTTTAATGAAAGGTTTTCATTCCTTCAAAAGTCGCACGGGCATATGTGCCTCAGATGCAATGGAAACACGGAGTTGTACAGAGCAACGCACACTGGTCAGCTGATTTTTGATTTGCATTACTCCATACAACTACGTGTCTCTATTGCATCTTGTGCCCGACATGTGCTCGCGACTTGTAGTAATAATGGAAACCTACCTTAACGTGTAGAATTGACAAATATGTGTGTTCTATCATTTCATCACACCCTACAAATTGAACGTTAATTCAATAGTGAAAAATATAGTGAAACTAATAATGAAACTATAGTGAAAAACTTTTTGAGTAGTTGTGAAGGTGATATTGTGGTAGCTATCCATATTAAATGAGAAGACAACATCTTGCCTTTCATTTGACATCACGATGACAACATCTTGTCTTTTCATTAAAATATCGTGAAAAAAGTTGAATTAATTTTACTCAAAATCCTAAAAATTTTACTTCGCTTGGTTTCTACTTTCATATACGATTGCAGTTTTGACGTCTAGTGGGATCGGACTCCCCACTGAAAATCCTAAAATGTTTTTACTGAAAACCACGGTGAATTAACTACACGGTAGACTATTTACAGAGCTGAGAACCACTAGGTAGGTTACTCACAATGTACAGAGAATTATCGATTCCGCCGGCAAAAGACATGTTCTTCCATGTGACCACGACTGCATGCTTCGGTATAAAGTTGTCGGCGCCAACCACGCCATCTCTCAAATCGGCCTTCAATCTTTCTCGCATTTTCACACCGGCCTCATCGGTGCGAGCCATTAGATCTCGTTCAAGTCTGGAAACGTCCATGAAACAAAAGAAAATTGAAAAAAGTGTATGGATCACTTGAAAAATATTTACAAAACAAATATTGTCATAGACATCATTAGTTTCAAAATTATATTTCATTAAAGAAGGGCCCTTAAATCCGGTACTGATGAACATCAACTTGAGTTTTAAAATTATATATTCCATTGAAGATTATAGATGGATTGTTTGTGATCAAAATTAGTTCAACAAAAAACGTTAAAATAATAGAAAAGATGATATATTCAAACAATGACTCACCTAAACAGAGATTCAAAATGGGCACCGGTTTCAATTTATGAAATTGAGAGATTTATTTGAACATAATATTGAAAATCAGAATGTTTATTTCACTTTCCGATCTCATGTATGAAAAATGATATAGGCTAATAGATATGTCCTGCTCCCCTACTACGCTGGCATGCATGAAATTTACTATCATTGCTAAAGTTTTCATTTCCATTTCGCCTAACCCATCGACTTTTCTCCTTCAAGTCATTGTTGTTTCGGGGTTTAATAACATAGGCTGAAGTCATTGGCGTATGTTGATTGACATTGGGATTATAGGTAAAATGAAAGTGGAAACATGTGCATTATATAAATGATGGTAAATTTCATGGATGGAGTTGATGCGTGCGTGCTAGCACAGTAGAGGAGGACACATTCATTACATAATTTTTCATATTTCACTCTAAACTATTTCATACATGAGATCGGAAAGTGAGATGAAAATGTTTATGAATTTATTTTCAATTTCTGGTTTAAATAAACCTTCTTATTTGATATATTAGAACTGGCTTTTTTATTCATCCTATATCTAGGTACCTGAAGTAAACTCCCGGACTTGGATCAGGTGTTTGCCCCGGATCAGCTGTTCCACGGTCACGATTCTCGCCAATACGACACTTGCTGAAAAATATGCCAATAAATGCGGGGTCATTCTTTTTCGGCCAATCACGGTTGGGGAAGACCAGCGGGTAGGTGTAGTGTTCGGGTGGATCACTAAACTCCAGATAGCCGTGCATGGAAAGCTGAAAAAGATAACATAAAATAATCATCTGAAGAGTAGGCTACGGTTCAATTGGTCAAAAATAGGGCCAACCACACCATTCAAAGTGGAGTAGGTCTATTGAAAGTTTCCCTCCAACGCCAAACTGTTCTTTATACAGGCGTTGGAGATTCTGCCATCCCTATATCTTTAATCAAACTTCAACTCCACAGAGAGTGGACTAAACAGACACTAAACAGAGAGTCTTGTAGAGAAAGTTTCCAAAGTCTGAAAATACTTACATTTCCTTCATTCTTTATAGTTTGCTACATGTTAAAACAAATATAGAATCTTTCTCGCGTCTGGGAGCCAATCATTGTTACTCTACCCGACGTGGAAATGATCTATTATTGCCTCAAATAAGACTCTCCAGGACAAGAGATAGCCATATCTTCCAACAAATTATTAGGATCTATAACAATCTATCTTCAAAAATTAGAGAGCTGCCGATTTATGAATTTAAAAAAATTGTTAAAACTAAATTGACTGAGAGGGGTTTCTATTCTGTAGAGGAGTATCTGCAGTCTACAATTCAATAAATGTCCAAAGTGTCATGTACCATCTTATCTTTGGTATCACTAAAGATTACTAAGCCTATTGATTACTTATGTGAATATTGTAGTTTGATTTGTGCCAATTTTGTAGCATGTTTTATAAGGTTTTGAATATTTTAATATTGTATTTCTTATTTATTGGACAAGTGTTATTATTTTATTATTTTTACTTTGACGTGCTTATACAAATGTAATGTTGTTCTGGCAATAAAAGAATCTTGAATATTGAAACTAAACTTCACTGTGGTTCTTCAAAACAAATCATACTTAAAAAGCTTAGAACAATACAAGAGAACAATCACTTGCAAGGAAAATCCTGTGCACAGGTGATGACAATTGATAATAACTTGATTCAATACAACAATAAGACATTAATAGATTCAAGTTTCTGATACAGAAATTTACCTTGTAAAGAGGCCTTAGGTAACATTCACTAACCAAGATTAGCAGAAAGTATTCTATACTAGAGTACTCTCCACCATCCTTGTTCACTACAACCTCCAGTTTTTTTTTTAATCATTATAATGAGCAGTCAATGTGGACAGATACAAACGTAACCTTTAAAGTTTGAATTTAAATATCAAAATCTGGGAAAATACGTTTTATACTTATTCGTCTCTATTTTGATTTAATCAAGTGTATAGTAGCCTTTAGTCTGACCAAGCAAAGAAGACATTCTGGCAAGATGGGAAAATGACTCCAGCTTGCTCGGTCAATATTGGTTCAAAAATTTGGTCTCAAATTGTAGGAAACATTCTGATGAACGATTTGATATCAAATAATTCATGATTTTTTAATCAATATTGACCGAGTGAAGTCATTTTCCCTTCTTGCCAGAATGTCTTCTTTGCTTGGACAGACTTTATAGTAGCCATAGACAGGAAGGAACCACTCACCCTCGTATAATTGTAGCGAAACCCGAAGAAGGGCAGTTGAAAGTTGAAGTTTTTGTGTATCTTGGGCGTTGAATCGTGTATGTCCTTTTGCTTGTCACCCAGTCCATCCTCACCCCCCGTATCCGTGTAGGGATACATCAGCTGGCTGCGAATCTGTTTCAGCTCGTCAGCTGTTAGCACATAGTCGGGGGACCCGAGGGGTGGGTTTCCGAAATAATTTGGATTTCCAAAATTCGGGTTATTACCAAAATTCGGATTATTTCCGAAATTGGTTTGCCCTTGTTGACGCATGTTAGTACGGTAGGGTGGGCGGTTAGCGATGTTCAAGTCTGGAAAATAATTGATTGTAATCTTGAATAAATGTAAGAATGAATGAATGATTGAATGAATTATGGGAAAGTTTTTTTCACGAATAAGCAACTTGTTACAAATACTTGAAAAGTGAATACAATAATTTTCAAGAATAGTAATCCTCAACTAAAACGAGTACGTCTGTGTGTGATGATGAGGGTCGTGAACCATATTAATAATCTTAATATTTGCAATCTTCATCATACAAAGGCTATATTGATTGAAAATTATAATAATTAATTAGAATATCCATATATTGCTACATAAATATACAAATAAAGGACTTCTGCAACTGCAAATATTGACCAATGTAGGCTACTAAATAGCAAGCGAGATCCATTGAATGAAAATGTTGCAAAAGTCCTTTGTCTATTCATACCTATAGCAAAATTGCAATATTGCCAATATTCGGAGATTCCAATTAATTATCATTATAATTACCGGTATCTAGCAGTTAATTGGTGTAACTTTACTGCAATATCTAAGAATTCTTCCATCTTCGATTGAAAATACTTATTTGGCTATAATCACTCTCTGGAGAAGGCTACTGTATATGCTATTTGAACAGCTATTAAAACAAAATTTAGCTGAGAAATCTTGTTTTAAGCAAATCAATAATATTCTACTAGAATATTTCATATGTTATAAAAGGCAGTAGAAAGTGAGGGGGAAGATTTTGAAGATTTTAGAAGGTTGTTTCTATTTATTTAAAGGTTTTGTGTATTCAAGATTTAATGTTGTTTATAAATAGACAAACTATGAGTCAAACATGAAATACAAAGGAATGAGGAACGAGCAGCATTCATATTCATTCCTACGCAACACGTTGGGCGGTTTCGTCTGTCTCTTGTACATGATGTAACCTACTAACAGCTGATGTACGGTAAAACATCTATTGTCTCTTTTGATCCCAAAACAATCTAGGCATAGCTAAATTACATCTCTAATCGACAACAATAGCTGTTGGAACGGACAAGAAGCAGACGAAACCGCCCAACTTTTTGGCGTCAGCAATAAAAGAAATGTTGTTCCAGCTTTTAGAAGATTTACAAAATTATTTATACAGTATAGCAATATTATTACAGTATTATTACAGAAATTGAAAAATAATAAAAAAGCTAGTCACAAATTTCAGGCGTCACCTAGGCCTGCATACAAGAAAGTTTGTTTCAGTTTTCAAAAAATGTAGTAATAGCCTAATCAATGTTACAACAATTATTATTTTTGTTTTATTTTATGATTTTTTAAAGGTTCTCTACATTTTTACAGTATCTGTAAATTATTCTATTATTATTTATACTATAAATTATTCAGATATTGTTTTGAGTTTCATTTTATGATTTTTTAGAGGTTCTGTAAATTGCATTGTTACCGTATCTGCAATTTATTCTATTCAAAATTGTATATTCTTTTTATTAACAAATAAACTCATTCATAGAAAATTTACTGAAGCAATACTATGACAGAGATAGAACAATCAACTGTACTAGGTACTCACAGTTCTGAGGGTTCCTCTGTTGATTATAATTTGGATAGCCGCCATTGTAATTGAGATCTCCAATCTCCAAGGGCTCTTTGTTGGAAAAATAGATTCCCTGCTGCTTTTTGACACGAGAAACATTCGAATAGGTTTCATCACTGAGAAAACTGGGATCGCTCAGTTTCAAAGCGGTAGGTACAGTCTTCAAAACATTTTCTACCTCACTAGAATGTATTTTCGTAGAAAAAATGAAGGTACAAAAGCAATAAAGGGTGAAATAAACTGGTTTCAACATTTTAAAGGTCCAAACCTACAATTATTATCATAAAAATGTTCGATTATTTCAACAATGTGAAATTATTTACACGTTCTAGTTGAATTAATCTCTAACGATGAGAAAATTATTCACAAGTTTTGGTTCAATTAATCTACGATTAAAAAGTTTTCAGGGTCTAAACCTTCTATTATTATCATGAAAATGTTTGACTATTTCAACAATAAAAACTCTTTACACGTTCTAGTTCAATCAATCTTACAATAAAAAGTTGTTTACACGTTTCAATCAAATTATTAATCCAACGATAAAATCTTTTTTACGAGTCAAGTTTTCCGAGTCATTTTTCACTATTGAAACCGCTGTAATTTGTTTTAAAGTCGAAGTTAATTTGTATCCAAGAAATAAAATTCTTCACACGTTCTGGCTCAATGATTCTCACAGTAAAAGTTTTCCACACGTTTTCCAAGTCAATTTTCCACCACTAAACCCGTTATTGTGATTTTTCTCAAGTCGGAGTAAATTTGTATCCAGGCATGTTGATTTCTGACAGAGACGACACAAACTGAATTTTTCAACTAAAGACACACCTGCTGAGAGTATTTTGGATGAGACAAGTGTTCGATATGACGAAAGTTTGCCGCTTATCGCACCGGCGGCTCGTGCCCACGAAACAGGTGAAGTGTCCGTATCTTTCACTGTACAGCACTTCACCTGTTTCGTGGCTACGAGCCGCCAGTGGCTTATCATAGTGACACACCTAGGTGTGAACTAGATAAAGTGCGTGACAAACTACGGATACCACTTGACTCTTCAGAGTTTTTCGAACAAATTGTCTGATTCATATTTATTTTGTGATCTAATGAAAGCTTCGAGAAGTGAGCTGATAAGAGATATACTCATCCCCGAGAATTATGCGTTGTCGTTCAAGTTTATTTTTGCTCGAAACTTGAAAAAATACTAGATAGAGGAAATCTTACTTTTTGACCGGAATCTACAAAAAATGTGTTATGAGAATCAAGTTTACATTTTTGTGTATATGGAGATTCTAATTAAGTACCGATTATTAAAATGTGTTATAATAGCCTATACTGTACTATCACTATACTTTTCAATAGGTACATATTTCAAGCTTCCATTGTAATTATAACTTCCATTGGAATGAGTTTTCAATTATCTTTAAACACCAATACCGGTATCTATATATCCTACTACTATATACTACTATAAAATACGTTGAACTTAACGAACCTTCAAGCCTTCAACATGGTATAGTTTCTCCAAGCAAAGAAGACCCTCTGGCAAGATGGGAGAATAACTCAAGGTCAGTCAATATTGGTTCAAAAATTATCAATTTGGCCTCGAATTGTCGATCAAAATGTTTCCTACGATTGTAACCAAATCAATATTTTTTGAACCAATATATTGACCAAGCTGGAGTCATTCTCCCATCTTGCCAGAATGTTTTCTTTGCTTGGACAGACCATATAGCCTACTACTTTGAACTTAACGAACTTTAAATCTTCAACTACTTTACTTTACCATAGAGAAAGCATTGAGAGCTAATTTGTACTATTATATTATCGATCAACTGTTAACCTATAATTCTAGTTTAAACCACAATCTGAATATATTTAAACCAATTTATTACAAGAAATGCGATCTCATGACCATAGCTTGATTTAACCCTGGATTAATTAATACTTGTTTTAACTGCTCTCGTTTCCATATAGCCTACTTTCGCAGACAGCTCGCCGACTGTCCTAACAGAGCTGAGAACTGATAACAGTCAAATGACATATTGGCTAACAGCCTTTATTTTATCTTTATCTTATACGTATAGTCTGTCCAAGCAAAGAAGACATTCTGGCAAGATGCTAAAATGACTCCTGCTCGATCAATATTGGTTCAAAAATTATAAATTTGGTCTCAATTTGTAGAAAACATTCTGATCTTCAATTTTTAACTGAATTGATAATTTTTAAACCAATATTGACCGAGCTAGAGTTATTTCCCCATCTTGCCAGAATGTCTTCTTGGCTTGTACAGACTATAAGCACAGTTGAAAGTTATCAATTAGAGTAGACTACACAATTGTTGAACTGTTTATCTCAATCAAAATTTGTAAAGTTTTGTTTCTACTCGTATAATTTTTAAGGATTTGCTAATGTTTATTGATAGTTTAAGATATATTATTTGAATTTTAATTTCAATCTATAGATTATTTATTTCCACTAATTGTTGGTTAATTATAATTTATGCATGAGGGGCAAATATGTTTAGTAAAACACTGGCTTGTTTAATGAATGATAGAAGTCAAATAAAACATGAGAATAGAATACATGCAATTTCAAGTGAAACATTTTCTTGTTTTATAGGACTCTCGTATTTTATGAAACAGGTAACCTACCAGACCACATAAGAAAATTGATGATAGATTGGATGAAGGAAATTTCAACAAGGATAACACACACACACACCATTCTACACAATTACATTTTAATATTAACACAGCCATAATTGACATCAAATAGAATATACACATCTTAGATTAATTTTTCAAAATATTCTAGACATAAATCTACAAATTAGTCACTATCTTTAATGTAGAGCAATACTTATCTATAATTAAATGCATTTTAAATGCGATACTCTAAAGCTTATTGAATTATTTCCCTCTATAAAAGCTCGTACAATAAAATAATCTCAAATAAAAACGTTCAATAGTTCATAAACTACCTTCTCAAGATAAACTGTAATAAAAGTAATCAAGCTACGACAGAACCTTGTTCCAATCAACATAAAAATACGTTTATATATTGTTAACACATTGATTTAAACGAATAATCACCATGAAATACATACAATAATAGAATGTTTTTAAATTACACTAATATTTTTAAAACTGAAACACATTAACATTGATAATGGAATTATTCCCTCAGTTATTAACATAATAACCCAGTATTGTATAGCACAATCCAGTTTATTCAATAAATATTTATAAATAATTGTTCATAGTATCCATAGTAGTCTTTTTTGTAATTTATAAAGATAAAGTACGATTTATAAAATGCTGAAAATAATCATCGGTCCAGATCGCTTGCGTTGGATATGAGGAATATTCAATTTAAAAATTTGAATAATTGCAATATCCTATTCCCTACCATCATCAGAAAATTTGTTTTCCAAACCAACCACCCACTGAATTTTCCAGTCTAAAATATCTCTATATAATCAATCCTAAGGCCGGTATTACACGATGATAGTTCTATGATCATATGGAAAGAGATAAAAATACGATTTCGTATTTTCATCTCTTTCCATATGATCAGATTTGATCATAGATCGTGTAATACCGGCCTAAGAATTGAGTCATATTAGAAAACAAATCAATGAGTCTCGCACAACATACAATGATTTTTGGACTTTCAGTTTTTTGTTTTCTTTATAAACTTTACTAGATTAAAACAGAAATGGCAAACACATTATGAGCTTAGCTATCTATCAATTCCCTAGAATTGATAGATGGTTATGTTATGAGTCTCTGCGCACATCATATATGTTTGTCAAGCTTCATTCAATTTATTTCAATTTATAAATAAAACAAAAAACCGGACGCCCAGAAATCGTGGTGTCTGAGACGGATTTAAGATGTTCAAAATCTTCAAAGTCTTTTTTGTCAATATTATTGATGTCTTTAATAGAAAAGTAAGTTTTACCTACCAATCAACTAAAAAATTTCTATGAGATTCACCAAATTTTTTAAGCAACTGACTTCATGATAACTTTAAATCACATTTTTCACAAAATATTAGTCAATCATCAATACAAAAAACCTGCATAACATGCGAAACAGTTGAGTTACTTCATGCAATTAGTAGGCTACAACAAATCAATTTGATTCTCCTATTGTTAGAAGTATACTTTTTCAAATAAGATTTCGGATTGTGCTAGATCTATTAATAAAAATAAATTATCTTTGTTCTTATCATGGAAGACTACACTGACAAAAAGAAGAAGAAGATGCTACGTGTCTTCAATAGAGATGACAGAGATGGAGAGATCTCCCATCTGCAAAGAGAATTGAAAATTCATTCATTCATCAATTCATTTATTCGAGAAAATACGATAAACTTATTAGATAAAGACACAGACAATAAAGTCTTTTAATGTCCAAAGCGTCTTTTCTCCAAAATTGGGAACCTGACAGTACCAAGACAAAATATTTCAACGTGGTAGGATCATTTTATAATACACAAATTTGTGAATTCAATGAAGATCCAACTAATGGAATAAGACGAACCAAAAAGGTAGATGATAATTGTCAGGATTAAAATGAAATTATATTCTGATAAAAACATGTCACAAAAAAGGAAAAAAGCTTGATGAAATGGAAGAGTACTGCTTTGCAAACAACAAATCAAACTCAAAACAAAATCTAACTACGCCTATGTGGATAAAACCATGCAAACATAACTCTAAAATACAGTCTACACTGAACGAAACAGAAAAACAAACCAAACAAAAAACTTACTAATCCATAAAGATTTGTTAAAATAAGGAATTAGCCTACTCCACATAGGGTAGGAATTTAGGATCTACTTTGGTTGGGAAGCAAACATAATGAATAGAAAAATAAATACCTACTCACCAATTTAATCAGATTCTTAGAGATCATAAGTCGATGCCACATGTCTTCCATTTTCTGAAAAATCATACAAATTCAAGTCACAAAATTTTCAATTTATTGTAGTAGGTACAAGTATTTTTATAAATTATGAAGGTATTTTATAGTTCAAGCTTTGAGAAATAGACAAGACATATTGAATAGGATCTTCGAGTAAATTGTATCACTAGTATCACAATTGAATAGGCTACAGAGTAGTCCACTAGTTGAAATCTTTCACATGTGTATGAATTTAATAGAATATGCAAATGGCTCTCGTTGTAGGGAGCTCAGCCACGCCGTGGTCACAATCGGTCACCCATCCGGAAGCAGACCATAGTGTTTGTGACTTAACCTCACAATCACATAGCAACCACCTTCACTGAGCAACCGCCTACACTGGTCATTGTTTTCAAATATATAATTCACAATGAAGAGTACAACAGGATTTCTCCCAAAACTGTTCCTATTTCAATTTGTACAATAATTAGTCCAAATATAATAATAATTAGTCCAAAAGCTTGTAGGCTAGTTTATGTAATACAACTCCACTCAGTTATTGATTTTCACTATTTTTCACTCATTCTTTTTACATATTTTCATATTACACATTCTTTTTACATGTTTTTAGATTGATTATAATCGAAAATTCAACTTACATGCAACCACAATGGGAGTATCTCTGCCGCTGTTTGGCGTATTGTCCACACTGTGATAGCCTGACTCATCTCTCAGCGTATCTGTTGATCCACTGCCTCCCAGAAGCGGAGTGGTCTCCCTCGAGTCTCTCGACTTCCAACCCAGTGATCTGCCTGAAATCACAAGAAAAAGCAAGGCGAAAAATGAACAAAAATTAAACCATTTTTTGACAAACCGATACGGAGAGATGACAAGTAGGTAGAAAGGAAGCGAATCATTTTTTATTCAACGAAAATTACCTTATAAAACGAAGAACCCAAGGCCGACCTGGTAGTGAACAATCGGTGAGCTGTCTGCAAGAGTCTTTCAGACTGTCCTTACAGAGCTGATTATTTAAAACAATATTTCGCCAACCACCTTAATTTTTGGTACCAGCTATTTCTATTATTTGCTTGTACGTATCTTACTCTATCTAAGAAGATCGTACATTCCAAATTAAATTGCAAACATAAATATTCAAGTGAAGTATAAATTCTGGAGAGTGTTTTAGGCCCAGGAGAGAAAAAACAAAATACGAGAATTTCATTACAAATACCAGTAGTTGGGTGACAGATGAATTCTAGAAGCACAAAATATAGATACTGTATGAGTGTGAAGATAACAATGACATGAGCATACCATAGAATCCAAAATGCTCCTTGAGGTCAGCTCCGATGTCGGAGAAATCCAACATGGCGACGAATGCGTCACAAAGGGATTTTTCCTCAACCTGTTCGTTGGTGTAAGGCCGATGTGAAAAACTGTATCTATGAGCCACGGCAGCCAGGAACATCTCTATGCATAGTAGAAAGTTCTGGAAGAAAAATTCAACAATTTATAATAAAATTTACACTACTTTTACACATGTTATCACTCAACCCAAAGTAATATAGTAACAAAACTTCAGTAACTAGGTATAGTCTGTCCAAGCAAAGAAGACCCTCTGGCACGATGGGAGAATGACTCAAGCTCGGCCAATATTGGTTCAAAAAATTATCAATTTGATCTCAAATTGTAGGAAGCAATTTGATCTACTATTAAGACCACATTTATAATTCTTGAACAAAAATCGACCAAGCTGGAGTCATTTTCCCATCTTGCCAGAGGGTCTTCTTTGCTTGGACAGACTATACATTGCTATCTGAAATCTGTAATTTATTTTATTCAAAATAGTATATTGTTTTTCATTTGCATTAAACTCATTCATTCATTCATTCTAAATAGTAATTGCATGTTAAAACATTGTTCTTACCTGTAGTTTGTAAGAAATGTTCTGTATTTCTTCATCACTATCAGCCTTAAAGACTGAGGACAGAATATCGGTGTGCGCTAATACAGTGATCACAACTTGTTGCCTGTAAAAAATATAAAATTCTTAGGTTAATTGAAAAACAAAAACTTATTTCTTCTACTTTCTAGGAAATTGAGAAAAACATTACCAATTTCTTGTAGTTTTTTGATTTCAGCCCATTTGTTGATGAAGAATCAATTCTTGTGAATTCAACCGCCTTAATTTTTGGCTATACTTAATTCTAGATATAAGGCTGAGGCCGCACTGCCGGTGGGTAGAGCCTGGAGGGTGGAGGGTAGTTGGTAAATCTATAGAACATACACACCATCCACAGTAATACATCGTTTGAATGGTATGTGTTCAGCCGCCATCTTGAAATTCTTAAATATGGACAACATAACCTCAAAAAACAGAATGACGTCATATCATTCATACGATGTATTACTGTGGATGGTGTGTATGTTCTATAGATTTACCAACTACCCTCCACCCTCCAGGCTCTACCCACCGGCAGTGCGGCCTCAGCCTAAGAGAACATGAGAAGGCTGCTAGTCTCCTACTGTACCTACATTTGTTATTTGAGAATGGAGCATTAATAAAAATGAAAGTATATAGATTGATCAGTTTATAATTTTTTCTCAAGTGACAATACAATAGAACTAAACAATATGATTGTGCAAGTGAACTTAGCCTTTTATTTTAATCTCTAATTCAAATTGGTAAAGGAATCAGGAATGGTAAGGGCTTAAAGGTAGTTTCCCATTACTACAAAACACGGGCAAATGACGGGCACAAAATGCAATAGAAACACCAAGTTGTATAGAGCAACGCACACTGGTCAGCTGATTTTTTATTTACGTTGCTCCATACAACTACCTGTTTCTATTGCATCTTGCGCCCGACATGTGTCCGTGTTTTGTAGTATAGACACCTTTCGTAAGCCTCGTTTTCTTTCCCAAATTTTGTGTGAATGTCAAGACAAACTTTCATCATCTTTCATTCACCATGTAAACATCATCATCATCACCATCTTTGCTAAAAATACTTGCTATTAAGTCGCAATTGTAGCAATAAATAAATGAATGAATTGTAATAAAATAAATTAATATTAAATGATACTTACAGGAATGAGAAGAAAATGACAGCTTTAATGCAAAAGAACTTTCCAATTGGATGCATGGGAGCCAGCTCGGGACGGTTGGCCTTATAAAATTGTGCCAAAAAATACATGGCGACAAATTGGGAGATATTATTAATTACAATAATATAAGGATAGGCGACATCGCTCTTGAACTCCCCATCGCCGTAGATACCTTTCAAATGGCACACACTGGAAAAAGAAGAAAAATTATTATAAATAATTCATAACAATTTAAAAGTATCATAAAATATTCATCACTGGCGGCTCGTGCCCACGAAATAGGTGGAGTGCTGTACAATAAAAGATACAGGCACTTCACCTGTCTCTTGGGCACGAGCCGCCAGTGATATTCATATGGCTTTTAGTGTTGAGGAGACCTTTACGGCAGAAAGAAGAAATTCTGGCAAGATCACCCATCCAAGAGCTATCACGAGTGTTCGTGACAGCATCATGATCACCAAGCAACCACTCTCACCAAGTATAGCTGACGCGAAAAATTAAGACGGTTTCGTCTGCTTCTTGTGCGTTCCAAGCTGATGTTGTCTATTAGAGGTGTCATTTAGCTATGCCTAGATGATGTTTTCGAAATCAGAAGAGACAATAGATGCTTCAAATCAGCTGTTAGTAGGTTAAAACACGTTCAAGAATCTCAAAGGATCAGACAAGATTGAGATTGTTTATAAATAAATTGAAAAACAATCTTATCAGATAATACTGGAATTTTTTTTTAAATAAAAAACTCAATTTAAATTAGAAATACTCACAAAGCAATGCCTGTAGTTAACGGACGGACTACGCAGTACTGAAGGATACCATGTTTGCATTTTAGCACCAGTTCTCTGAAAACATAGAAAATTATTTTAAAATAAAACTTGAGGAATTGTTGTATCCAGATGTATTGTACAGGCTGAGCCTGTTTTTCCATCCCAAATCATTTAATGATTATGTACTGGATCGTTCCTCAATAAATTAATAGTAAGAGTATTAACCTTTGAGATAAGAGTATTAACTGGTATCAATATACCAGTTTCGGTTTTTACACACCTATTAATCCACAGTAAACTAAAATTAAAGCAAAGCGTAGTAGAATATAAGTAAAGTATCTATATAATCTATTAAATCAAGTACACGCTATTGCATAATATTTTTGTATCATTCAATTATTGTATATTTTTGCAAATGGGAAATGAAATCTGAGTACACTCACTTGTGTTGCTTATTATCAAAATTCCTATTGCTATCTCGGTTTTCGAACTTCAAAAAGTTCAACAGGTAGATCATGAAATTGTAGATGACATAAGCTTCGTAGCATTCACGAAAACAGTCAACATAGATTCCCACGGTTGGATCCAATAGTCCCAGCCACTGAAAAATGCATAAAATTATCATAAAGAGTTGTGGAAAATGCATGAAATTATCATTCAGAGTTGTAAAATATACAAGTTATAATTATTTGTTTCCAATATTATCTTAAAACTATGTCTACAAACGTTCTGAATCACCTTAGAATTCAAAAACATTGATTTTCACATTTCTTTGTAGAAATATTTTCTTTGATCGAACTCTAAAAATAAGAAATTCATTTATCATCATTGATTTTTGCTTCTTTTGAACCGCCTATTTTATACAGTATTAGGAATACATCATTCTTCCATTATCAAAACTACAGAGCCGATATAATATCTGAAAACTAACGACCTGCACCCATACTATTGCCCATAAAATTGACAATTTTATTCAGTACAGACTGTCCTGACAGAGCTGAGCATCAATAACAGTCATTTGCAAACCACCAGTGTCGACTGGACACTGGACGCCAGCTATATATAGTCTGTCCAACCAAAGAAGACACTCTAGCACGATGGGAAAATGACTCCAGCTCGGACAATACTCATTCAAAAATTTTTAATTTGATTCCAAATTTTAAATCAGAATGTTTCCTACAATTTGAGACCAAATTTATAATTTTTGAATCATTATTGACCGAATGGGGAGTGATTTTCCCATCTTGCCAGAGTGTCTTCTTTGCTCGGGCCATCCTATTATTTATTAGCCAAGTGGCGATCGATTTCAAGCAAACAAAGTACTAAAGTTCGTGAAAGCTGAGAAGACACGCAATTAAATAGACTTAACATTGTAACGGCGTGTCTTCTAAGATAGCGCTAACTAAACCCAGGATATAGAGTCAAGTCAAATTCGTAACAGAAACACGAATCTTTATATTTTAGACTTTTGATCGAATTTAAATTGATTTGAATTAATTTACTCAAGTTACTTGAGTAAATGTATTTTCAAAATGCATATTTGTTTAGTTGAAGTTGAATCAGTGAACATTGATACTAACAATACTCTGTCAATATCCTATCAATATCTCTGGTTAAATGGGAATATAATAATAATTGAATGGTTTGTTCTAGTATCGTCAAATTTATGACTGCTTGAAAAACATAAAATTAATAACCGTATCAATGAATATCTTGAGATTTTCAATTTGTATGTAAGATGAAGTGATAGAACAATAGAACATAACATTTTCACTCTTATTTTTTGAAGTTTCAAGGAAAAATAGTAGGTCTACATGATTGAAGTTGATCTTATCTACAAATAATAATTTTTTTAATGGTTTTAAAACAAAATTTCATTTTTTAATACAAATGGCAATTAAATATAATTATGTAGGTATTTGAATAACTTCTAAGATTTAAAGCATATTCTAGTCTAAATTTTCCAAGTTTATTCAAAATTCAGGAACATTTTGGATATTTTTATTAAGTGATTTTGTTCAGAACTTTTTTGTAAACAGATTTTAAAATTCAAAATTTGTCGAATTTTTCTTTTGGTGTAAAATTTAATGTTTTAGGAATGGTTTATGACATAACCTTTTTTGTTTGGTTTGTTTGTATAAATTATAAAAAAAAGGTACAGTTTTGGGCTATGAAGCCTGTTGTACTCTTTGATGTGATATAACTAAATAATAATAAATACAGTATTAATTTTATAGAATACAAAATCTTAGTTCGATAAAAAGTCTAATGTTTTGGAGGGAGCCTTTGATCTTGTCTTTCAATAAGTCATCATCTTCATCACCTCCTCTTTTCCTTACCCTCGCACAAGACTAGAGCACAAGTGGGCATCACCCTCCAAAAATATGAAATGTCTAAGCAATATTTATTTCCACAACAGGCTTCTAGTAGACAATGCAGTTATAATAATGTAACTTTATTGTACATGAACCTGTGCTACAGAGTAGCATTGCATGTTTTTCATCTATCTAATTTTTTTTTTAATTCTTTTTTAATTTTATTGATAAAGAAACCTCTTTGGAAAAATGTTGCCAAAAATTAAAAGTTGGAAATACTGGGATGTCAGTAATTGATCTCAACACTAGCTTCACCTACTACGAGTAGCCTATATTAATAATACAAATGAATATTAATTAATCTAACAAATTTCCATTTTGATTAATCTGGAACCAAATAATTTCAAGTTATTTTTCAAACCACCAAAAAGTACTTACAGCATTTAGAGCATAAATGGGCACCATCCACAGAATTCTGAAACAATAATATCATTTATTAATAAGAAATTATAAATATTTTATGATACAACTTTCTTTTTGTTCCGTTTGTATAAATTCAAGAGGAACAATTATTGACTTGAAAGTCTGTTTTATTCTTATGTAAATTCATTAAATAAAGATAAATAAACCTTGACTTACTTCAAATGTTATTGCAATAATTGAATTTCAGTTCACAAAAAAAAACAATAAATCATCATAATTCAAATATGATAATTTTGCTTTCCTGTTATGAATTGAGTTTTTTGAATTTTCTCTTATGACTATTTTCAACTTTTTCTATTCTATAATACTGTAGCATATCTGGTAGGCCTATAGTTCGCGCAAGCTGAGAAGACACGCCGTTACATTTTAAAGTGTACTGTAACGGGGGTCTTCTTAGCTTTCACAAACCTTATTATGTCCCTAACATGTAGCCTAAATGAAGAAAAATTATGAAAATTGGTATATCATTAGAGGAACTATTTACAAGGATTAGAATATGAATGGGATAAGAGTAATTGATAAATTTAATAATACTGTTGATTAATCAATTTCATGCATGAGTTGGAAAGAAAAGGGAAATTAGAAAAGTTTGATTCTAAAGGTTATCAGTATCAGAGTTCAGAAAGTTTATCAGAATTCGGTGGAAATCAATTTCAGCTTTTTGGTTCACCGAGGAGAGCTCACCAATAAAGCATTACGGAATAAATCGAATTATTAATTTTACACCTTTAACTTAAAATTTAATAGAAGAAATGAAATTTTTTCCCACAAAAAGCACGTTTAACCTGTGTGTCAACTTTTTATCAACTTCGTACGCTCCTTGAATCAATACACTAGAAATAAATTCTTATGAAGCTTATTTTTGTTCTTCAAAAATGAATCAAACTGATGGAGAAAGGTAGTGTAATGACATATGATTATCATATTAGGTACCTAGTATTTATTATTATAATTATGTATCTCAAGCCTTGAATTATTGGTATAAACTTCCTAGTGTTTTATCAGTGCCGAAAACAGAAATATATTTGGGGGATTATATACCACCATGGTATATTGTATAGGCTATAGATAGTCTACCGTACATGTATCATCCTATTGTGTCTCAGAATTTTTTGGGGGATTTATTCCCTAGCCCCCCTGTCGGTTGTTCCCTGCTTTCATAGATGAAATTCTCTAGTTGATGTTTGATCTATGATCTCTATTACTCGCTAAAACTAAAAAAATCAGGTAGATAATTAGTCTCAGAAACACAAAAAATTGAGTGAGGGAAATATAAAAAGTCAAATAATAAGTCTATCAGTCTATATCTTCATCTCTTAGCATCACTTACGTCTACTTATACAACGCTGGATCTATAACTTATTATATAACTGGATATAAAAATTATAAGATTTGATACTCTTCAGCTAAAATTGAAATGTTTAAGATTACGTTACTATTTATTAATCAAGCGTTTTTTATTTGTTCCTTTGATCGATGAACGTAGCAAAGACTCAAATAACTCATGTCTTTATATTATTTTAATCCCATTCCTACTCACAAATGCAGAGAGGTATAGTCTGGTCTAGCAAAGAAGACATTCTGGCAAGATGAGAAAATTACTCCAACTGGGGCATTATTGGTTCAAGTTATAAATTTGGTCTCAAATTGTAGAGCAGAATGTTGTCTACAATTTAAATTGCGATCTAGAATTTTTCAACAAATATTAACCGAGCTGGAATCATTTTTCCATCTTGTCAGAATGTCTTCTTCGCTCGACCACACTATAGCCTGAAGTATTACGTAACCAATATTGTTAGGTATAGCATTGAACTTGCATAAGCTCAATGAGTGGAATGCAGCTTGAATTAGGGGTGAATGCTTTTACTAAAGCTTATGTAATAGCCCCATAAATTTAATAATAAAAAAGAATGGTTTACTCACTTGATTATATGTTTTTGTAGATATGGTTTCGAGTAATGTATCATGTGCTGCATAATTTCCCATACTGAAATAGGTACAGCCAAAACCACAAAAGCCCCGCCAATCAATGGAGTGGGGTCGGTCTTTTTGAAGCCCCCTTTGACAATAGACTTTTTGACAAATGGTGGAACATAAATTATTATGAAAACTAAGTAACAGGCCATCACAACAGGCCTCAACCAAACCTTCCATTTTCTTAGAATGTATGAAATGGGCATTATAAAACACCGGTGTTTTGAAAAATATAAAAGTGAAAAACACTCTTGATAACTCTACATGAGTTGAACGGTTTAAACAATACTCATATCGATTTTTAAAATACTGTTTTGAGAATTTGGAGACCAATTATTGTAATATATCATTATGTAACACTTGCTCCTGAACATTCTCGGTAACTACTGTACCAATTTATCAAGAAAAGTTGATGCAAACCACTAATGCGTAATAATACAAGTTGAATTTGACACTGTCTCAACGCTATCCAAATAAAAACTAAACTTGTTCAATATTTCAAGAGCAGTCGTCTGCTATGTAAACTCAAATCAGCTGTTGTAAACATCAACAACATCTCATCTGTTCAAGGTCAGGGTTTGTTAAATTGAGATTTTGACACTAACCTATTCTTGAAATTTATTCTTTAAATCATAAATAACTAGATTATTTTCCGGAGAGTATCAATATTCCATAATTATTATTATTCAATTGGAATTTAAATAGGGTAGGTGTGATTTTTATAGAACTATTTTGAAGAACGACACCCATCACTAATATCGACACGAAAAAACTGACGAATCGACTGAATTTTGAAGATTGATTCAATATCACTCTTAAATATCTCACTGTATTATTATTTATAGGAATATTGAATAAAACAGCATAAATTCTATCATAAAAATTCCTTATTCTCATTTGAAGGAACTGCAGTTCATTTCAAAGCATACTTTTCTTGAAGATCGGTTCACTTGAGAACTGCTCCATCAGTAGTAGACATTGTTGTCACATTTTCTTCACATACGATGTGTAATTTTAGCGATATTTGCGTTGTGAATTTATTGAAATTCAGGGCCTCAAAGTGTTAAGAATGTATTTCTTGTAGTTCAAATAGTGGTAATTCATCGTAGAAGACACTAAATTTGGACTTTGAAACGGTAAGTATTGCTATTTTCAATCTGACCTTGCAGTCCTTTCTTTGTAGGCTATGGAGAAGTGGCTTACATGCCTAATGATTAATTCTAAGAACTTGTGTAAACCGCGAAATTTGAAGGATTGCGAGTTTTATGTGGTTTATATACTAACAGGGCATAAATAAATGGTTGACAATAATTGATAGTAGGCAGTTATCATTTTTATAATTCAAATAATTGAGTGGATTGGGAGTGTATATACATACACCCCTGATTACGTAGGAGTTGATAACAAAGAAAAATTCATATCAGTTCAATTATTGTCAATTGAAACCCTATATAATGAATTTTCATGAAATTAAAAGTGTCAGTAACTTATTATGTACAAAAATTTATTGCTATTTGTAATGAATTTTGACTAACCTAATCTTCTGAACTTTAGACCTGAAATTTATTATTTCCCTACTCAGTATAACCTATGGTATAGAAAAGTCT
The DNA here is from genome assembly GCA_017141385.1 of Sogatella furcifera. Classification (NCBI taxonomy): domain Eukaryota; kingdom Metazoa; phylum Arthropoda; class Insecta; order Hemiptera; family Delphacidae; genus Sogatella; species Sogatella furcifera. The sequence continues at coordinate 20,860,198 of CM029557.1, read as the reverse complement.
GTTCAAGCAAAGAATACTAAATTGAAGCAAATATTTGGATCTTTAATTAGAGACAAAATTTATAATTATTGAACCAATATTAATCGAGCTGAAGTCATTTTCCCATTTTGCCAGAATGCCTTCATTGCTTGGACAGATTATGCCTAATTTGGTCACTTTCCATCCATGACCAGACTGGCAGATGCCAGACAGATTACATCAACTCTTTGAAAAGAATTATAGAACACAATCAACTTGAGATGGCTGCAGATAGCTTATTTCATGTGGCTCCACTGATGAATTACCTAGCTTTCACTGACACCCCCTTATGGGGTCTACCATAAAATCCAAGAGCTTGACCGCCTCACCACGTTACTTAATATCATGCCTCAATACGCACAACAGGTTCTCTGTGCCCCAGCCCCCATTTAAGCATAGCTTACTTTTAGCATAGTTTATTTACCACTAGCTAGCCTCCTCCACAAGTAAGTTAGATAGATTTGATCTGGCAATCGCAGGTTAATAGACCTCTTCCTGCCTATTGGGGTATTGTCTTCTGCAAACAATAAGGTCTTTCATTCACACTGAAGTCATTGATGAACTCAAGGAGAGCCGAGGACCAAGAGTCCATCCTTATGGCACACCATAAATCACTTCAATTTTTTTTAAGACATTTCAAAAAATGGTCAGTGGCGGCTCGTGGACACGAAACAGGTACCACGAAGTGCTCTACACTTATACGGGCACTTAGTATTACTTACTAATTACGTATATTTACTTAGTAAAATATACGGGCACTTCACCTGTTTCATGGGCACGAGCCGCCAGTGAAAATGGTCCTGCTAAAGCTTTCAGCAGGTTCCTAATTACCTATACAATATAATACCTTTTTTGCTTATTGTGATTTTACACCATTCACTGATATGACCTGTTTTATATTGGAGAGGTACCTAATCATCATGGTCCTTAGAGGTACTCCCTAATATACTATACCTTTTCACCTTTCCCAGCAGTAGTATCTAGAGGAACAATCGAATGCTTTGGCTACGTCACATGGAGGCACAGAGAAGTATTGACATGTAAAGCTTGAAGTATTAACGTGTTAAGCTTGAAGTATCGACATGTCCAGCTGAATTATTGGCAAGTCAAGCGTGATGAATAAGCTGCAATTCATTGTGTCCTGAATTATTAAACTTTATAAAATCTCAGCTTTCTATCTGTTGAATTGTATGTTTATTTGATCAAGTATCATTGTGTCATTTCGATAAATTTTTAAGTGAATGTGTTATTTCAACACCTATGATAATATTTATCATAATGTACTGGCTCACTGATCATAGTTTGAAACATTTTCTGATATCTTAATCTCATATTGTTCTTTTGTCTTTCAGATTATCCTGAAAAATGTGCAAAACCTCGGACTTTACTTCCCCATTTGGATGATCATCCCCGAATATTGTCATCAAGAACAAGATGAACAATTTAAATTGTTGTGAAAAATATTCAGAACATTTAACAGTGTTCAGCCTTGATCTGGCGTGTTGCCGTATCAACTTTTGGTGATGTAGCCAGTTATCCATTAGTAATGTAGTTAGGTCGTGTTTCAACATTATTCACAATATTATTGGTGCCATAGAATCAAATTAGTTTTAGGACTGAGAAAGTAATTTTAAATTGTTTAAAATACCGTATTCAAGAATTCTAAATTATCGTTCCACTCTTAAAACGCTTTCCAGTAGAAGCTTCCTTTCAGTTGTTTTAAGGAGGTTTTTCCATCAAATACCAAAGTGCTTCATATAAAAACAATATTGATTAGTTTGCAGTATTCTTCCATAGTTTTGATTCAATGTTGAAAGAAAATATCATATTGATCATCTACTGTTAAGAAAACTAGGGAAACCTACACTTATTGAAACTATTAGTCTACTTATTTTTTAAAAATAGTTTAGTTTCAAAGAAAAATTCACATTCTGATTTACAAAGTTCGTGAGTATAAGATAATCTCTATGCTCATCAGATTCTTATTAATTGCTGAAAATCCTCATTTTTATCTCAAAATCTCCATTATTCAATTAGCCTACATTATTAGTGTCAAGTATTTGATGAGACATCTTTTATCAATTTTTTAGTTTGTATTTGAGATATGAAACTCTTTTAGTCTTAAAAGCTAGTGTGAAGGTACATCCACAAGTGAACAGTGAAGACTAACTTGCTCTTGGAAGAAAACAACAATTTTGTTTCAAAATATCCATTGTTGAAAAACAACCATTTTGTTTCAAAATTTTCATTGTTGAGAAACATTATAACTGTTAAGCATGGTTTGTACTGGGAAAAATATAATTTTAGTTCGATTTTTGAGTTGTTACACTAATGTAAAGTGTAGTTTGTGAAACAATAGGCCTACATAGCGTAGTATAAACAAAAAAGCATAGCGAAAAACAAAACTTTCCTCTCAAAAATGATGGAAACCGTAGAAGTAACTGATCACCGTTCTGGCCAGGACCTGCTCTCCAACGTGCAAATTGTCTCGTCGGAAGGGGGCCGAGTCGAAGTTCTATCAAAGATGGCGCCCGTAACAGTGACCTCAATAATGCCGAATCAGGACATTATGACAGCGCAGTACATCAACCTGCACCGTATGCCGGAGCATTTGAATAAGGTGATTGTAACGGATCCGATATCGGGCGAACTGCATCATGTGGATCTGTCGGGGTCGGCGGATTTTGGGCATCATACGGTGACGGCGCAGTACTACGACACGGAGGAGTTGCTGGCGCACGGGTTGACGGAGGATGAGCGGAGGCTGGCGGCCGAGCTGGTGGCGGCGCAGCTGAAGTCGCAGCAGCAAGGTGAGATGAGATGAACAAAAAATAATTTATTTCAAAATATTGTCTTGTCGAGCAAAGAAGACATTCTGGCAAGATGGGGGAACGACAATGGGGAAACAATGGGGAAGCGCATGACTCCAGATCATGGTAGAGCAGTGTGTTTTCTACAATTTGAGACCAATTTTTTAATTTTTGAACCAGTATTCGGCAAGCTGGTCTCATTTTCCCATCTTGCTAGAATGTATCACATGAAATGAAATATTGGATTTGAATGTAGTCAAATTAATTTGATTGATGAGTGGGTGGTAGTAGTTGGCAGAATCATTTCCCATAAGAACAATGTGGGCTAATTTTTATCAATCTCTTGGAGCACATAGCGCCGGTATTTAAGAACTGAAATTCATGGTCTATATGTCATTGGAAAGAGAATTTAATTCTCCAGGAACTATAATTTTTTATTATAATATTAACTATTTTTAATTGAGTATAATGAATCAAATTTCAATTATTGAAATAACATTCTAATGAAAAAGTGAAGAGTATTGAGTGACTGTAGAATAGAATTATTTCTCCAATGAGAACATGAATTTCTGCTAAAAAAAACAGCGCTTTTTCCAAGAGATTGATGAAAAACCACATTCTACTACAAAGCTGATGCCAAAAAGTATACCGTAGGTTTCTTCTGCTCCTTTTTCGACCTCACAGACATCTAGCAGTATTGTACTCATGAGGGCAATGGTGCTTTTTAAAATTTGAAAGAACAATAGACTTATTTTCAATTAGCCTCCTCCCATGATGCTGCAAAGTTTTCTTTCCTCCTAGCATTATATTATTGTGTCTGAATTTAATCTCAAATTTGGTTATTTTTTCAGGAACGACGATACTGACCACCCAGGATTTGTTGAATGCCAAGACGTTGACGGCGCAAGATTTATTGAATGCAAAAACTTTGACCACACAAGATTTGCTGAACGCCAAAGCGTTAACTACACAAGACCTGTTGAACGCTAAAGCTTTAACTACACAAGATCTGTTGAATGGTAAAGCGTTAACTACACAAGATTTGTTGAATGGTAAAACGCTAACTACACAAGATTTATTGAATGCTAAAACGTTAACTACTCAAGATTTATTGAATGCTAAAACGTTGACTACACAAGATTTATTGAATGCTAAAACGTTAACTACACAAGATTTATTGAATGCTAAAACGTTGACTACACAAGATTTATTGAATGCTAAAACGTTAACTACACAAGATCTGTTGAATGCTAAAGCGTTAACTTCGCTGGGAACGGTCAGTTTGGATAAATCGAATTTGTCAGCGGCAATTGTGACGGGGTATTTACAAACTGTGGATGAGGTACAGCAGCAAATGTTGCAGCAGGATAACCAGGAGAGGTGTATCATGAAGATATACCCGACGCAAGGGCAGCATGAGTTGCAGGTTGGTTTATTTCATTTATTTGTTGCGTAAAATCAATGAAATCATCTATATTATTTCAAGTACATAGTGGCACTCTAATATAATAATAATATATTTATTTCGCCAAAAATTACATACAGTAGTTAATTACAAAATATGAATGATACATACAAAATGCATAATAAATTTAAATTAAAATATATCTAAATGATTTGTCACAGGCAGCAAAGAAAACTTGTGCGCTAGCTGCAAGTTCATAAAGCGAACAGCACAAAGTAAAGCAATACCCAAAAATGAAAAAAACAAGACTTAAATAAATGAAGATGATTCTTATTCTTATTGGTTTTCTACTTCTTGAGAGCAGATTTGACGTCTAGTGAGATCGGACTCCCCAATAATTGCAATAATAATGCTTATTATAAATAATACAATGATAAAATTTTAATAATTTCGTGTTGAAATCAATATACAGGTGATAACCAAAAACAAATCATGTAGCCTGCATTTATTCTCCTAAATGAAAATTAATGAAGGAAAATACAAAAATAATAAATTTTCTGTTATATGTACATCCCAGTGCTTAATCAATTTTCAAAAGTAAATATAGAAGATAGAAAGACATTCAAAACTCAAATAAATCATGAACAGACTTATTAACATTTAGGTATTGTAGAATATATATTTTGCCCAACCCATAAATTTATTTCCCTGATTGGTGCTTTAGTAATTTTTGAATTAATGAATTTTATCGGAATTTTAATCAGTTGACAATGCAAAATGCATTGCAATAGTGCCAACAGTACAGGCTGCTTGTGTTAAGTTATAATGAAGAAATTCTGGCAATAATGAAAAATTACTCCAGCTCAGTCATTGTTGGTTCGAAAATTTTTAATCTGGTCTCAAATTGAAGGAAAAATTCTGCTGTACAATTTGAGACCAAATGTATAATTTTTGAATCAATATTGACCGATCTGGAGTCGTTTTCCCATCTTGCCAGAATTATATTCTTTGCTCGACTAGACTACGCATATATGACCTACAACTGTGTTCTATTGTTAATATGTATGATTATGTCAAATTGTTCATATTGCCTTTTCAGAAATAAAACCATTACTATCATTGTATTTTACTATTTGTAGACCGTCTTTAAATCTCTTTTCTCTTAATTCAGGTGCTGAATAGGACATCATCACAGCCTCTGCCTCCTTTGAAAAAAGTCCTCTCCAGCCAGTCAATGATGGTTAGAAACAAGTTTTCAGATAGTCCTGGAATTATGGTCGAACTACAAAACTCCGACCTACTTGTAAGTAAAAAAAGTATATAATTATAATCTTTATCTATGTGTCTACAAATTCACATTTATTGCTTTTGATATTATCCCGGATTCATGTTATTGTCAAGATACAGAGATCAGTGAAAATGAATTAGACCAATCATATCTTCATGTAAGGCCAGTATTACACGATAATAGTTGATCATATGGAAAGTGATATGAAAAATGATTTCGTATTTACATGATTAACTATGATCATAGAACTACTATCGTGTAATACCGGCCTAAGGCCTGAATTCATGTATACAATTGTATTGAAATACTAAGATACCAGTTTTGGTTCTTAAACCATTATCAATCTGATAAGTTATAGCTGACGCCAAAAAGTTTGGCGATTTCGTATGCTCTCTGTATACTTCAACAGCTGGTGTTGTCAATCGGCGTTGTCATTAAGCTATGCCTAGATGATGTTTTTAAAATCATAAGAGACAATATATGGTTTACATCAGCTGTTAGTAGGTTACATCACGTACAAGAGAGACGTACACATACTGTATTTTGCTTGTTATCAGTTATTATTTTGAATTAGGGTAATGTATCAACCCCTCTGCCAGAAAATTTATAGGCAAGCATCTACTGTTACAATTTTGAGAATCATTGCGTTTGTAAATACTTTCTAGTATTTTAATAACATTTTCTCTCATATAATCGTGTTGTCCAGATATGCGTTTTTGAGTACCTATAGCAGGGTACTATCAGAATAATTTGTATAATTGTTATTGTTCTTTTTGAACGTTTTATTATGTGTTTTTAAACCTATATGTTGACTCATCCTCTGTCCACTGTATGTGGATGTTTAGGACATGTTAAAAACTAACTATTCTCTCCCTATTATTACAGGACACCTCGCAAGTGCCCAACAACTGTATCAAACCCGAGCACCTGGACAACAACACACCCGTTGTCATGACAACGGCGGCCTCGTCTACCCCGCCCACCACCTCTCTACCATCGCATCATCCACCCTCCACTAACCCTTCACTAAATCAATCCGGTCCTACAGCTGCCGACGATTTAGATTCAGAAGACTACGACGCCGAAAACGACACAGCGCGCGCGGCCTCACGCAAATCGCTGCCGCACAAGAAACGCTTTCCGCGCAAACTCAAGGGTCAGGGGGGAGGGGCGCCTTCGGGAGGTGCAGTGCGCAACCCTGCGCAAAAGACGTACAAGTGCGCAAAGTGCGGCGAGAGTTGCGGCACGCAGGCACAGCTGGCTGCGCACAAGTTGACACATTTGGCGCCGGTTAAGAGGGGTGCGGCGGGGGCGGGGTCGGGGACAGGGTCGGCGGCCATTTTCAACTGTGAACTGTGTCAGAAACAGTTTGGAACGCAGTTGAAGTTTTTTGAACATTTAAAACAGCACTATGAGCCGGGTGGTGGGGTGATGGGTGTGGTGGGGATGGAGGGGTTGAGGGTAGAGGGGGAAGGAGTGATGGGAGGGATGGTGGGCAGTGTGCAGCAGGAGATGGGCAAGGAGATGGTTGAACAGGTTGGTGGTGTTTTTTATTTGCTTTTTAATGTATCTTTACTTAGCTATGAATCCCTTATTACATGGCTAAATATTTTCAGAAACACAGATTCCATTACTAAAATTGAAAATGACTCTGAAATCTTGGAAAATCAACAGCCTTTGAACATGCTTAATGCTGTGGAGCATTTTTTTCAGTATAATATCAGTCCAGTTACCAAACAACGGAGCTATCTTCATTGATTCCAACGAAAACTAAATCAGAATAATCAGTGTATTCGTTGCTCTCATACAAAAATGACATATTTTCAAAAATATGAGTGTTACAGATAATATGAAAATTCTCCCTGTATGGATGATTTGTCCGTGTGCAGGGAGGAGTCGCATGATTAGACAGACATAATGCAAACACATTTTTACATCGTAAGAGACTTTTGTTCTGTAAAGAATGTCAATAAAGCTTTATTTATTTATTTAATGCAAACATTATTTAATAAATTTTGAGAACTAACAATAATAAATGAACTCAGGCAATTTAATAATGTAATTAATAATAAATGGAATAATGGGGGATTCCCATAAAGATAATAATAGCTATTGAATATCGAAGATAGAGAAAATGGCAGTTCAAACTAGACGGCGTTCATAGGGCTGAGTTGAGAAATTGTAGGGAATCATTTAATTCTTTCTATTTCATTGGACAAAAGAGCTGGTTTCATAATAAATTATATCGAAAAAAATTCAGGAATTACAAGGAAAAATATCAATTAAGGAATAAAATATATTTAGCTGACGCCAAAAAGCTCTGTCAATATTGATTAAAAAATGATAAATCTTGTCTCAAATTGTGAGGAAACGTTCTGCTCTACAATTTAAGACCAAATTGATAATTTTTGAACCAATATTGACCGAGCTTGAGTCATTTTTCCATCTTACCAGAGGGCCTTCTTTGCTTGAACAGACTATAATCTAAACAGTAATCTATATTTATAAACTTTCGTGGAATAGGATCCTTTTCTCATCCTATACTAATTTTTTATTATACTTATTTTTCCTCATCCTTTTTTCCTCAGCACAACTCCATGAAAGTAGAAGCGGCGGTGACCTCCACAGGCCTGACCTGCGCGCACTGTGGCAAGGTTTTCCGCCGGCAGAAGGCCCTGGAGACCCACGTGAGTGTGGCGCATCCCAGTCAGGACGAGATTGAGGAGTTTAGCGAACCCGAGGACATGATGGAGGGCATCAGGCATGTGGTCAACATGCCCGCTGTCGATAGTGGTGATGAGGAGGGTGGTGAGGAGAAGATGAGGTAGGCAAATGGAAAATTTATCAGTCATTTACAAAAAATACATTGACTTTCTCAAGTTGAATTTTTCTTAAAATCACTTTTGATATATGAGAATTTATAATAAAATAATAATTGACGGTTTCGACAAGGGAGTAGTGCAGTTCAACAGTTGAAATTGTCATTTAGCATTACCCAAATGATGTTGTTCTTTTTAAATCAGAAGAGAATAGATGCTTTAAATAAGATGTAAGTAAGTTTCATCTCGTAGAAGAGACGGACGAACTGTCTAACTTTTGGGCATCAGCTATACTTTGAATTGGGACGGCATGTTTTTCAGCGCACACTGTGTAACTTTGTTGGGATGATTATATAGCCTACCCAAATCTCATAAATGATTTTAAAAGGGTTTTTTGTGTAATTGAAACTCTCTTCAGATGAGTATCACTCCAGATACATATAGATACCTTTCTTGTCACTTGATTTATAAATAATACTTTATTTATTTATTCATTTATAATTAATTTACACAGCAATGGCGGTAAAGTGACCCCATTTACATAAAAAACGTCATAAAAAGAAATTATTGGAAAAATAGTAATTACATTGGATTATTAATAAACAATAATAATAATAATAAGTAATCTTAAAATTATCCTATCTAATTGACTCACCACTATACAGCATGTGGAAATAGTTACACAGACAACAAAAAACAACAATATAATTAATTATGAGGAGGAACTCAAATACCTGCCTTCTCAACAAATTCAGCCATGGAGTATAGTGCAATATCAATAAGCTCAATCTGCAACACTATACTATACTATTACCCAATACTATATTGACAGAATTCCTTCCACATTGGAACAACTTCTCCTGTAATTGAAACTCTGTTTCACTTATAACTCACTTTATCACAATCCTATAACTCACCTTATAATAACCTTCTTGAAGGGGGTTTCCTTTTACGACATGACGGTCGACCGCAGTCGAACAGCTGTAGTCAATCACAGCTTTTGTCTTGTACTTGAAATTGAACAACAAGAGATGTGATTGGCTACAGCTGTTCGATTGTGGCCGACTGTTGGATATTGTCACATTTTAGAGAAATTAAGGTTATTTATCTTCATTTTTATCTTTATTTTGGATCGTCTCATGCAAAGGAAAACATACCTTCACATGAGTTTCATTTTTGAACTTTCTTTTTTAATTTTTCATTTCAATTGAGTTTGTTATTTGCATGTGAAGATTTACATAACATTCTTTACACTAATTGTATGCAACTTATCTCATACTGTACTCTGTAAATCCCCTCCCCTAAAACAATCACTTGATGCAAATTTGTATTCGACTCTAACGATTTTTTCTCTCTCTCTAGATGGAGGTACCAACTGAACGCATCCGCCTCCAACTACACTTCGATGGGCGGCGATATGGGGGCGGCGCCCATGCAAACGCTGCAGGACATGCACACCCTGGAGGCGGCAGCTGCAGCGGCTCAGCCGCCCCCCGCCGCCTTGCCACCCCCGCAGGCACCCGATGGTGGACAGGGTGAGGAGGCGGCAGGGGGTGGCACCGTGCCTAAGGGCAGTGTTAAGGTACAGTACAACTAGATAAATGAATAATAAAAACTATTGTGACAGTCTACCTGATAGTCAAGTCATCTCATCTAACTAAGAACCTCTATAACAAATCCTCTAAATTTGTTATCCTCTATAACAATTAATGAAGTGATCAGGCATTTGGCATTTTGAACAATACTTCCACCCAATTGAATGAGAAAACATAAAGCATTACTCCTATTTCCATTCCAATCCTTGCTATGCTGAATTATGCGTGCTATGCATCACATGTTAACTTGACAGGCAAGTCATTACTTCTAACTATGAACTCATCCTCTGTAACAATGAGCTGATCTTGGATTTACAATTCTTAGTGTATGTACAAAAAGGAAAAATATTCGATAAGGATGATTACAACATTTTTTTCTACAATTCCTTTTAATCAATATATTTGTTACATGTAAGAGGTAATAGATTACTTGTTGATTCAGTATTTTTACAACATGATATTGCTCAGTATCTATTATAGTCTGTCAAAGCGAAGAAGACATTCTGGCAAGATGGGAAAAATGACTCCAGCTCCATCAATATTGGTTCAAAAATTATACATTCGTAGAAAAAATTGTGATCTACAGTTTGAGACCAAATTTATAATTTTTGAACCAATATTGATAGAGCTGTAAGTGTAGTGATAGTGCAGTGACAGACCTATCTGTATTCGTATGCATGTATTCTTTGACGATTGCCATAATTTGTAATGTACAAATTTCATGCAATAAAGATTATTATTGGAACAGTTTTCTTGCTGTAAAAAACATTGGGCTGTATGACGGTGATCGATCCTAGTGGATGCTATGTACATTTTCACATATTTATATGCTTTTTCTGCTGTTCTTGAACATATGTTATGTAATAGTAATTACACTAGGCTATATGTAATAGTATTAATTGAATGTTGTTAGGTGGACTCAGTCGACGGCGAAAAACGTACAGCGCTGATGTGTCTGGAATGCAATCGCGTGTTCAACCATCGCAACTCGCTGCTCTACCATCTGAGATCGCATTCGGGGTTGAGGCCGCACCAGTGTGACGTATGCGGCAAGGGATTCATATCGGGCAGTGCGCTCAAGGTGGGTAAAGTCACAAAAATGACTGCAGTGTCGTGTAAAATAGTTTAGAGTGAAATATTTACTAGCAGTTTGTGATGGATAACAAAATAGATGAGGATAAAATTGAATAATATCCCAAAACCGTGTCAATAATTGACATCGGTATGGCAGCTGTGAAGTTCATATTCCGATCATCAGAGATCGGGTAAGTTGAATCACAAACCAACTTCTCGAGGTCTAGTGAAGTAACTCCGCGTCTAGTGAAGAATATCGTCATTTCATTTTTATACTAATTTCAGCATGATATTTAATTATTGTTTTTTTCGTTTGCCAGGTACACATGCGCCTACATTCGGGTGACAAGCCGTACAAGTGCGAGCATTGTTCGCGCCATTTCAGGCAGTGGGGAGATCTCAAGTACCACGTCACCTCCCTCCATTCCGATCAGAAACAGTTCCAGTGCGAGTACTGCGGAAAGGTATACATTGTTTTCTTTTTCGTTTCGTATTAGTCCATATTGAGCCCCCTCTATACGGCGGATCTTTTATAAGTAGTGATAAAGAATCCACGATACAGAAAGGGGAAAAATATTCGTATGACTTTTGATGGTGAGGAGATTCTTACAGGTAGGTTCCACCTCTCCAATGTGTAATTGGCCAAATACTGTTCACCCATCCAAGAGCAGTCCACAGTATTTGTGACTTACAGGTAGGAAGCTCGCAATGCTTGTGGATGGCCGCCACATTGGAAATGAGTTGATTCTATTCCTCAATGATTTGTTTTATGAATTTTTAGATGATGTAACCTCACTTAACCTTACGTTGGAAATATTTTGTGTCAATGAGCTTCCTTCCTGTACGATTGCGTATCAATTTTTGACTTTTGTATCACCAACTTATTACCATGATTATTATGTGCTTACTTTTTAATTATCCAACATTGTTGTTTTGATGTTTTTGACTTGGCCTGTATGTTGTAATGTTATGTTTGGCTCAATAAAGTGTATTGTAAATTATTTGAACTTACTGTTTCAAAAATCCGCCGTGTCACATAGGTTTACACACAGGATGTTGCCAAAAATTTATCTACTTTTTCAAGACACTATCTGATTACTGGTTGCCAGCGCTCAAACTTATGTTTTTTGGCAACGCCATCAAATATTATGAAGTTGTAGTTTATGTTTTGTAGGTGTTTCTATGTATAAAACTTTCTTCTATCATGCTTCTTGAAAAAAAAATGAAAATCTCTAAGATTTTAGACTATAGGTATTGGATAGAGTCTGTTAGATCTGTTGTTGGTTATCTGCCAGATCTATAGAGTTGGATAGATCTGTCGGCTAGAGTCTATTATCTGAGTCGGCTAATTATCTGTTTGTGATTTATTTTAGAATGAATTGTTTCTGTTTGAAGGATTTTGCGCGCAAGTACTCGCTGAATGTGCACCGACGCATACACACCGGGGAAAAGAACTACAAATGCGAGTTTTGCGGAAAAACGTTTCGGGCCTCGTCCTACCTCAAGAACCATACGAGGATTCATACCGGTGAGTGATGTGATAGACTTGATAAAAAACAAAGTCTATTTAAATAGAATTAGTTTGTAGATATGGATGACTTGAGAAAGTGTTGGGCCTAGCTCCTTTCGTATTCGAGGCCGTAAGCCATTTGAACATTTAATCTTTCTGGGTGAACAGTTTGAAACCTTACGTCTCATGTAGGATGGCTTATTCTTGGTGGTGCTTATTCTCAATAAACATGTATTAATCTATCATAGAGGCATCTATGCTTCTTTATGGATGCAGTTCTCTCATGTGTATAATGACCTTCATTACAATAGTCAATATTTCTTCACCAACTTGCATATTCTGCAATTGGGCTTGTCACAATTATTATTATTCCTAGAACTTGGAAAACTTTTCGGCAAACTAGTTTTAGTAGATCTGCAAGGATTCTGACAGCCTTTTTCTGAATAGTGAGAAGTAAACCATTTTTTGAGCCTCCATACAGTTGAAAGCTGTAGTTGAACTTTTATTACATTTCGTCGTTTTGTTGTAGGCGAAAAACCGCACTGCTGCGATCTGTGCGGCAAGCCGTTCCGGGTACGTTCGGACATGAAGCGACATCGGCGCACGCACACCAAGGACAGCACGACGGCCGCCGCCTATCTGACTGCTAGGGATGAGGACGACGAGGTCGAGTTGATTGAGGACGAGGCTGCCAGGATGCACCAGGTGAGCGAAAGAACAGGAAATTATGAAAAATCTTTGAGAAGAGTATCCCTCAAACATTCAATTTCAAGAACTTTGAGAGTTCTGGTGAACAAACTGTATCATGCTCTTCTTGCATTTATTTATTTATTCATGATATCCCTCAAACATTCAATTCCAAAAATTTTGAGAGATCTGGTGAACAAACTATCTTGTATTTATTCATTCATTTTACAGAAACTATTGAACTTATTGGTCGAAAACACAGACTAATGTCCAAAACGTCTTCATACCAAATGTTGATGAATAATAAAGTTCGAAACTAGGTTATATATTTTAAGATAACGAATCTATAACGATTATAATTTTATAATTATAGACTATAATTACTATAGTTTATAATTTCAAGATAACTAGAGATATACTAACCTATGTATTTTATTGATTTGATTGATTGAATAAAATAAATGATATAACGAATTGTAAAAATTTTGAATTTAGAGCAATAGGTTATTCCAAATGAATCAATTCACCTATTTTTCACAAAATTTCTTATGAAATATTAAATAAATTTGAAAATTTTGAGCCACAATAAAAACACTACCAGAACAATATCGAGTGTAACCAATCAGAAAACGGCGTTCAAGGTCTATCTTGGCTGTTTCTTGTCTATTATTCGCTGCAGTGTTCTTTTTTGGGGTGGTAACGTGTCTGATTTGCAGAAGATCTTTGTTGGAAAGCAATTCGTGTTCTTGGTGGTGTTGATTCTTTTGGCTGTAATTCCTGCAAGCCAATTTTCATAGACTTAACACTAAAACAATATGCTTATGGCTTTTGTGATACCGTTATGAATGGATTTCACTCGAAATGAATTGGAGCCGATTAAGTGCCAAATTGTTTATTTTTTAATTTAATCGTCCTTCTGTAATTATCATTACTTTTTTCAATGTCATCTTATTCTTCAAGATTAAAATTAAAGCTGGTTTTATTTGTTGCTGGAAATGTCAATGTAATTTGTTTGTAAATACTTATGTTAAAAACGTTTAAGGAGGCAAAATTGGTTTGCTTATATGCCTGCTGTTTCCATTAATAAACTATTTATTTATCAATAGACTAGTCAATTCTTAATAAGTTAATCGTATGTTACCAGGAGTCGCGGCTGCACCACCAATCGCACCTGGTTGAGGGCGAGGACGAGAGTTCGGAGACGATACTGCCCGACCAGGCGCCCATTCCGTTGAATTTGAACATAAAGGGTGCCGACGTGGGGGAGGGCGAGGAGGAGCTGGTGTACACGACGACGGGCGCGAGGGGCGCACACCACTCGGTGGACAGCAGGGATGGCACCCTCTATGTGTGGATACCGGCCGCGCCCGACAGCATACTGTCTGATGAGTAGTAGTTTGGTTAGGTAGTGTCAAGATTGTGGATTGTTGGGTAGGTCGCTATAGCAGTGAGAAAATAATTATACAGGGTGTTTCAGGAGGAATGTGCAATACATCTCAGCCTGATTCCTTACACCAAGTAGACAAAAAAGTGCCATTGTACCAACCCCCAAAAAAGCTTTGTTACCGAGATAACAATGGCGGAAAATTGAGATTTTTCAAAAAAGATTAATTTTTCTAATTTTTTAGAGGCTTTAGTAAGGTTCTAAAACAGTCAAATCCTATGTAAAATTAGCTGAGGAATCCAATGAAACCAGTTCCGAGTTTGTAACTTCAACGGTTATTGAGATAATTGGAAAAATATGCTAAAAAACGCCATTTTTCAACAATAAGGGCTATAACTGGATAAAGAATCATAAAATTGTATTTTTTATTAATGGAAGTTGAAGAGAGTCGGATTCTCAAGGAAAAGTTAAATGGCGGCGATTGTGTAAATCTTACCCAAATCTCAGAAATAGCGATCAAAAATCGCAAAATTGACAAAACATAGCACAAGATTTTTTATCGCTATTTCTGAGATTTGGGTAAGATTTGCACAATCTCCGCCATTTAACTTTTCCTTGAGAATCCGACTCTCTTCAACTTCCATTAATAAAAAATACAATTTTATGATTCTTTATCCAGTTATAGCCCTTATTGTTGAAAAATGGCGTTTTTTAGCATATTTTTCCAATTATCTCAATAACCGTTGAAGTTACAAACTCGGAACTGGTTTCATTGGATTCCTCAGCTAATTTTACATAGGATTTGACTGTTTTAGAACCTTACTAAAGCCTCTAAAAAATTAGAAAAATTAATCTTTTTTGAAAAATCTCAATTTTCCGCCATTGTTATCTCGGTAACAAAGCGTTTTTAGGGGTTGGTCCAATAGAACTTTTTTTTCTACTTTGTGTAAGGAATCAGCCTGAGAAGTATTGCACATTCCTCCTGAAACACCCTGTATTATAGCTTCCTTTGATATAACGCCATGGCCTTGAAAGTCACAACTATGTTCCATGTAGAGTGGGAAAGTGGGTCAATAGAAATAATTTTTCAATCAGCTGTTTTAACGGATGCGTTTCTTGTGGGCGTTCTCACATTTGACTTACTAAAAATCAGAGCTATCTTAAGATATAATTGTCTATTTCCAATAGTTTCTACTAATCTTCATCTCAACCCAGTACAGAAAACACAGAAGGAATTCTATACGAAAAGTTTCATGAAAATTATGCTCAAAAAAGAGAAAAAAACTGAGTGAAAATGCATGATTTGTATAACTTGAAAGAATTAGCATGACCCGTGAGATGCACGGAAATCAATGCATCTCACAGGCCAATCTAGTTCTATCAAGTTATAACTATACTCAATGCTTTCATATGGGTAGACTACGGTCATTTTATTAGGACAGGGCCTTCTATTAAAGGGAGCTATGATTATGTACTTGAGGCAGGTTTCCATTCCTATAAAAAGTGGGCGTTGGAGCACAAGATACGATAGAAACACGTAGCTGTATAGAGCAACGTACACTGGTCAGCTGATTTTTGATTTGTGTTGATCCATACAACTCTGTGTTTCTATTGCACCCGACATGTGCCCGTGTTTTTTAGTAACGTAAACCTACCCTTAGCTGTTTTTTACTCAAATATGAGCGTGATCACTACAGTGAATTGTACGAATATAAATGCTTGATGATGTGCTTGGAAGATGCAAACACATTCTATACACAATCGTGGATGTGGATCATGACAGATCCTAAAGACAATGTATAAATCACTCTGTGACCATTAAGTAATCATACTTTTGTCCAATATGACAAAATCTTCTCATTATAATGAGAAATCTGTGTTTCATACAGTTGATTCAAACATCTTTTTTCCTATATTGTTACAGTAGACCCCAACGAAAGTGGCGGTTGGCGAATGTGTGTTATGAATGCTCAGCTCTGTCAGAACAGTCTGAAAGCGGCTAAAGAGAGCAAAATGGTTTAGCTGAAGTTATTCTTGACTCGATAAGCTCTTGTAGACTGTTCGTCCACTGTCCTGACAGAGCTGAGCGTTGATAACGGACATTCGCCAAGCGCCAGTTTTGTTAGCGTTTGCTATTCTCGGTGATATGTTGTGATATGATGATTGAAAACTGAAGACTAGAACATTTTTCTTATGTTTTAGGATGGGTTTTCACTTTGAATAGTGGAAAATTCTCTGGAAAGTCGTTAGTGGTGATAAGAATTACTTGATATTGATGTTTCTTGATAATTATTTCTTATTATTTATACTAATAATAGGCCTATAACATAATTTCAGATCAAGTCTTGGTTATATTCCAATGTTTTTAATTGTAGTTCCTTTGATGTTTCATAGAAGAATAATCTTCTGTTATCGTACTATATTTCTCTATACTCTTTACTGTATTATTTCAATCGTACTCTTTCTACTATATTTTAGTGCCAGATATTGTCAATAACTAATTTTTCCAAACCAAAGTTTCATCGAAATCTTCAATGGAAGTTTTTTTTTAGTTCCTTTATCTCGAATTTTCCACGAATAATGGTTTTTATTAGGGTGACGCCCTCAAAAACAATTGGATTGTGCACGGGTAATGGGAAATGTTTGAGATGAGAGATTCATTATTAACGTTATATTTATTTTCATTTGTTGGAAAGTAAAATCAATTGTCATTAAATATTTATAATTTTGTCTTGTAAATTTGTAAATAGAAGTGATCTTGTACTTAGGATAAGCATAGGAAGTAAACCTATTATATTTTTCTACTTAGAATCCTATTCGACTGATATATTAGGACATAGATTTCTTCTTTTATTATGAGATATTATACAGTAGGTAGTATCTTATTTAATAAAATATTCTGACCAAATTTTATAGATTTAAAATATTCTAGAAATAAATTCAAGCCATTAAGAATCAGTTGTAATATAGCGATTTCATGGTTCATTCATTATACTTTTTGTTAATCTTTAAGTATAAAAATAATATTATTTTCAATGAATTTTGTATAATATGATTATTATAAATTGTCTGTTGATCAGATAAAAAAGTTTTTTTCGTGTACCTATTTGGTTCTCGAAATTTTATAGATTATAATACGAGATATTAAGAAAAATTGTGATGCATAGGTACTTTCTGTATAAAGTAAGATAATTTTATAAATCCCTCTCATTTTCTATTGTGATTGTAAATATTGTACATTAGCCTAGAAATTTATTATAGATTTATCTTTTTAGATGAAAAATAAACTTTTGATGATCAATTTATTGGTGTTTATTTTAGGAAACTCCCTCACTCCTTTTTATATTGATAAAAAATCCTTTCTCTAATAATTGTGATAACTATGAGTGTAATTGTCAAAAATCTTCTATACATTAAAGTACGTGCAATCTGAGAAGACACGCAGTTACAATGTAAAGTGTATTGTAACGTAGTGTCTTCTCAGCTTGCGCGAACTAAAGCTGAATTGATTCAATATCCATTGATACAAAACTCATCATAGTTACTTTCCATCCAAGTTACTTTCTGTCTAAATCTCACAACAACCCGACAAAAAAGTAGCCTACATTTGAAAAGATCCATGAATTTATTGACCAATAAAGTAGGTAACAAATTTATGAGATTTGGGTGAGCTTTACAATGCTTTTCTTTAAAATTAAATTTTCAACTGGATTATTACAATCATTCTTTTCAGTAACACAATGATATCTTTGGCTCAAATTACTATTTCAATTATTCAATCGAAATAATCGATTTATTCAATTGCAATTGTATTAATAATAAATAATCACGTTCTACATTCCAAACCCGAGCATAGTCTGTCCAAGCAAAGAAGACATTCTGGCAAGATGGGGGAATGACTCCAACTCGGTCAGCATTAGATCAAAAATTATAAATTTGGTCTCCAATTGTAGAAAACATTTTTCTCTACAATTTGAGAACAAATTTGAAATTTGTGAATCAAAATTGGCCAAGCTGGATACATTTTCCCATCTTGCCAGAATGTCTTCTTCGCTCGTCCAGGCTATATTATCATTGACTATGGATATAAGTATAAACTTATCCATAGTCAATGATATTATACAAATTGATCACGTATATTTAGCTTTTAAAAGAGGAGAGACCCAAGGGCTGTTCCGATCCCAATTTTCCACAAATGGGAACATGGAGAACCATGTGAGTTATAGTTATTTTACGAAGTATAATCAGTTCTTATCAGAACTGATCATTTTCAAAATAAAATTAAACAGTTATTGATATTTTCATGGAGTTCCACAACATTAACCAACAATCTACAAATATAAGTACTTATATTTAATCAAGATTAACATCTTATAATGATAACATTCATCACGAATCTGTCCTATTATAATACTGAAAACAAGTCATTATCGTTGTCACACATCACTATTATTAGAGTAATTATCGTAGATGTCCTTCCAGAAGTTCATCCTGTGCTGGAAAAACAGGCTATGTCTCTCTTCCAAGTTTTCACCTATAAAAAGATATCGCTCCCTGCTGGGATGGTGAGGATCCCAAGATGGGAGTCCTGATCCGTTGGGATTCCTGGTAAAAAAACATGAAATTACTACAAATCAAATCAAAATAATCTTTATTCCTCAATAACATACACATTACAAAAATGTATTTATATATTTTGAGAATGGTTCACTGGAATATCCATACAAGACTATATGCGACTGTGTGTAGGGGTGAGAAACGCAAAATAACATGGCCACGGATCTTAGATTAAGCTACCGGTATATGATGAATAAGTATAGTCTGTTCAAGCAAAGAAGACCCTCTGGCAAGATGAGAAAATGGCTCCAGCTCGATCAATATTGATTCAAAAACTATTGATTTGGTCTCAAATTGTAGATCGGAATGTTTCCTACGATTGAGAACAAACCAATATTGACCGAGCTGGAGTCATTTTCTCATCTTGCCAGAGGCTCTTCTTTGCTTGGACAGACTATCCTTGAATGGATTTATTTCAAAATCTCAGATACTTTAATACTTCAAATAATAAATAAATAAATCATATTATTTCTATAATTGATATCATGTAACAGTATATTTATTGAACTTGGGAAATCAAATGACCGCTTTAACAAGTTATATGTGGTCATTTAGTTTAACGATGTATTGTAATATTCACTATCACGGCGTTTCAGGAGCAATATGCAATACTTCTTATGCTGATTCCTTACACCAAGTGAAGAAACAAGTTCCATATAGGACGTAACTTATCCCCAAAAACGCTTTGTTAGGTACTGAGATTTCAATGGCAAAAATTGACATTTTTCAAATAAAATATAGGCTTTAGGAAGGCTTATTTCCAATTTTTAGAGGCTTCATGCAGGTAAAAAAATTCAATGAAAGCTGAGAAATTCAATGAAACCAGTTAGAAGTTCGTAACTTGGACTTAGTTTTACCCCCAGAAATGTTGAAGTCAAACAATTTTAAGTGCATAAAAATAAGATACTTAATGATAGATATGCATATGATAATTGAATGTGAAAATCAGGTGATTTATGCACTGCACGCGTGTACGTGTCTCACTTCATAAATAGGCGAAAATGGATTACCGTATGTAACTGGTTACAGCAAATCCGACAAATAACTCTACAATGAATTAGGTTGCTTTAAAAAATTATATCAATGATCAATAAGATAGAGAAGATCATTTGACTCAAAGAAGATGAATCTTATTTTTATACTGATCACAGAGAATGAGAGAGTTCTCTTTAAATCACAGAGAAGCGGTGAACAGAGATTTTTAAATTCTATGTGATTATGATCAATAAGAAAGAAACCGTTTTTATTCACCCAGTCTTTGCGAAATTTGTCCACATTGTCGTAAATCGATCAATGGTTTTTCTTTCCATTGGACTGTTAATGACGCCTTGCTCCCATCCCTGTATAGTGACTGGGAATAGGTAAGATATATCGTCATAATGACTTACACCTGAAACATTGAAATGATATTGACTTTACTACATATAGGTAGTCGTAAAATATACATATTCATCACAAAATTCATCTACAAATAATTTTAAAATAAGCTACCTATGGTTTCAATTAGAGTTTATCACTATACTTGGCAAAGTTATATAGGCTATTGTTACTTCTCAATGAATAGCACAACAACTAGCAGTCAAAGTTTTTCAATAAATAAATTATTTATTTATTACAAACGTGATACAAAAATGAGAGGTTTACAGCTCTAAGCCAAAACAAACCTCATTAAGAACAAATGAATTACACAAAATTAGATATTAATAAACAATATGATGAAAGCATATGAAATTCAAGTAGAAAAACAGCAATGGAAAAATGTCTTAGATAACACTAAACATACAATATGAGGAAAGATAATATTAATTTATAATAGGTAAAGTGAAATAACTATCATATGAAGTAGAGACTGGGTACATTATAGGTAGAACTACATTTATATAGATATTTTAGAAAGAAAAGTCAAGATAAGTTGAACCAAAAATTGAAATTATGGTCTACAAACAGTTTGAACATCTATAAATTAAGAGCTTCATAACATTTTTTACAAATTATCTGAGAATGGATCCAGGATCGGATTGAATTTATTATAAAGTCTAATTGTTCTCTGAATGAAACAATGTTCATGATGCACCGTGTTTATTCTATTTAGAGCAAAGAGCATAAGTAATCTAGGCCTGTTTAACGGAACAAAGAAATTTAGGAATTGTATTATGTTTGGAATGTCTAAATCGTGAATAAAGGGAAGAAAGTGTTCAATTCATTTATTGAAAAATGTTTGATTTGTGCTATTTATTGATAAAAAAGTAAGCAGTCGTGATGGAAAACGTCATTCAAAAATTATGTTATTGCTGTATATTACAACGTACAGTAATCTTATTACTGATGATAATAGAAGAGAGAGTAGTAATGGATGCAATAATTTCAACAAGAAGATAAATAAATGTTTATTTATTTCATTGAAAGAATACAATAAGAGGTGGGAAAAAACAGGCGTTAGCCCAAAATTTCTTCTATATTCTCAAAACAAATCTACTTCTCTGTAAACGAGAACTGACATGGTGGGATATTCCTCCACTCCACCTCTGCTTTTGCTATTCCAGTTGTCATATATATAGATATTGTATATATAGGCTATTTATTGGATATAATGAATACAGCCTACATGCTCGTACTTTCATTCTTTAATATTTGGATACAGATAAATTTTTGATGAAATACAGCATATCCTTACTGGTTTTTTCATTCTGAATATGTTTCAATTTCATGTTGTTTTGATAATATTGTTGATAGTAGTCTTTCTGAAACTGTTACCTGATAGGTTGATGTGAAGATAAATACCGTATAGACTTCTAAAATGAATTTATGGTTGATTAGTTTACGTCCAAGGTTTATACAAATATAAAAAATGCAAATACAAATTTATATACGGTTTATATAATATAACCGTATAGACTTCTAAAATAAATTTATGGTTGATTAGTTTACGTCCAAGGTTTATACAATAATATAAAAAATGCAAATACAAATTTTAAAAAATGGATAAGATTTATTCTCGAAGAGCTGATTTTGAAGGTTTCAAATGAGTTTGTTTCTCGATCAATAACTATTGTTGAAATTTAATATTAAAAATTTATAACTTACCTGAGATATTCTTTACATCTGGCAGAACAGTCATTGTTAATGACTTGACCAATGACCTTTTCCCTTCAAAAGCAAATTCATAGCAAAAAACAGGCTCCGGCGATTTTTTTATCATATTCATCATTGATCTGTAAATGGGAGCTACGAAGTAGATGTCTCCCATGAGCTGTAAACACATAAATAATAATTATATCATTCTATTAGCCTGCTACTATATAGGCTACTTTAATTAAATTTCTTCTTTAGTTTTCATCCTACTTGAACTGTGGATGATAATTTATTACATGATTAATGATGTAATTAACTTTCACTCTAACAATAGTATTCACGATTTCGTTGCTTGTCGGGCGCGTTTCGGGATACTGAGCCACATCTTCAGCGTACTTATCTATGAGGAATAATGAATCCAGACCTGAGTAGCCAGGTTCAAAATAAGTTTATTTATTCACAGTGAAAAAGTATAGGCTACTTATTTTGAAAAATATTGTGATTTAACTTATTATTCGTTAGTAACCCTAATAACAAAGTGAACAGTATCTATAAGGAGTATAGGAACGGAACTCCTTGTTCGCTGAAGATGTAGCTCATTATAGGTATAGTCCGGCCAAGCAAAGAAGAGCCTCTGGCAAGATGGGAAAATGACTCCAGCTCGGTAAATATTGGTTCAAAAATTATTGATTTGGTCTCAATTGCAGGAAACATTCTGATCTACAATTTGAGACCAAATCAATAATTCTTGAACCAATATTGACCGAGCTGGAGTCATTTTTCCCTCTTGCTAGAGTCTCTTCTTTGCTTGGCCAGACTATACGTTGAAGATGTGGTACAGTGTCCCCAAACGCGTCCGACAAGAAACGAAATCGTGAGTTGTTTAAGGTAAAACGTAATATAATTTATTATTACCTACTTCCTATATTGAACTTTTATTAATTTTATTGAAATATTATTATTAAAGTTCAAATATAATAATGAATAATTACAATTTCTTACATCAATGTAATTGTCCAAAGTATCCCAGGATAGATGTCCGTCTCCAAAATAGAATTGTTTTATTTTGTCGGTAACTTCCTTGAACTTATTCGAGTTCGGGGTGAGATTCAGAATGTCAGGCACCACTCTATGGAAGTTCTTGTCAACTGCATCCACAATTTCGGGGTTTGCCTTTTTACCTGTTAAGTAATAAGAATATTATATATTATTTCATGTAGAATAATCTGAAGAATAATATATGCTATTCTATATTGTATTACACAATACTCGTATTTTCTGCACTTGAAGGTTCTGCAAGACGATTGATCACAGGCTATACAGTATAGGACGACTATATTATAGTCAATAGTTACATTATAGCCTTGTACTCTTATAGCCTACATGAGAGTAGCCTATAAAGAGTTATGCAACCTGCCATACAACGTTCCAGTGGCTATAGCAATATTATATAACTTACAGAATGTGGAAAATATAAATTTATAACAACTCGTTGGAAAAATGAAGATAAGATTATTACAAATTGAACAATAAAAGCTTATACCAAAATTTCAATAAAGCAGAGCAATAGGATAAGAACAAGGATAAAAAGAGAAAACCTGGAATCAAACATTAACAAGTAGCTACAATAACAAAGACAACAAAATGTAACCGAATATGTATAAAATGTAATGAATAGAGGAAACTAAAATATAAATGAAATATAATGAGGTGGATTTGGAATTTAAGAAGAAAGAAACAGAACAGCAAGAGAATAATGCATTAAAAAAACATTTTAATTAATGCATAAGTAAAGCATTTTACTTAAAATACTTGAAAATTGGACTACAAGAATACAAGACTTAGTATATTGGTAAATATTAAATAAAATATTATATAAATTGGCCAATATAGTATATTGGAATACAAGACTTGTTTGTTGGACTCTTTTGATAACTCTGTAGTATAGATTATAGACTGCTATAAATACTATACTTTATACTTTTATACTTTATGTAGTTACCTGTATGTTTAAATTTGAAGTGTTCTATTTATCTAGCCTGTAAAATTTCAAGATATTTACAATAATTATTAGAAATATAATATCAAGATCAATATCAAAATATAATATAGTCATGTTATTTCTAAAAAAAACTTACCAAGTAAAACCATGACCCCTTCTCTACTGTTAACGCCAACAATGGTCGGAACTTTCATGAATCTTCCTCTTTTTATTAGCAAGTTTGGATCTTCAGTTAAGAAATTGGTACCAGTGCCAGATAGCTCGATGCTCGGTACAAAAGGGAAATAGAAACCTCTGTCCATGTCCTAGAGATAGAAAGAATGTTGTTAATATAGTAAATAACGAACGTGCAAGAACCTAGAAATTCAATTATAATTGAATATTATAACTATCAAATATAATTATAAAATAAATAAAAATAAAATTATAATTATTGAAAATTAGTGGAACAAATATTCAAAGAGTGGACAGACTAAACAGGTAGTTTATAGATAGAAACCTCCCTGAGGAACTTTACAAACTTATTTGCAAATTCCGATATTACTGTATCAAATAAGACAATTGAAATTAAATTCGAAATAATTTCTTTATTTTACCTCAGTTGTCACCAACTCGGACGGAGCCACAGTCAGTTGATAGCTTGACACGTTCCTGAGGAATTGCACGATTTTGTTGGGGTCGGTTGAGTTTAGTTTTAGATGATTGGCCAGTTGATTGGCTCTATTCAATGGATCTCTGACAATAGTCCACGGACAGTAGGCGCTTCCACTCTGCATTATAACTCGGTGGAAGAGACCTGTGAGAGAAAATAAACATAACTAATTGATCACAGAAGAAACTTCGAAAAACGCTGGGTCAAATAAAATTGAAATGTAGATAATCACAATTGGAGTTGACTTATTGCTTTCCTTATTGAACTGCAAGTACCTAATTGTTATGATAATAATTTCTTTATAGGTACTTTATTATAGTTGTGTGTATGAGTGTGCATTATATATTGTGTCTGTTCTAGTTAGGGATAAACTTTTTTACTGTCAATCTAACTGGTGTGAAAAAGTGCACATATAGAGCACTGCATGGCGGCTCGTGCCCACTAAACAGTTGCAGTGCTGTAAAGTTAATGATACGGGCACTTCACCGTCTTCACCTGTCTCATGGGTAGGCTACGAGCCGCCAGTGCTATAGGGTGGAAGTGATATGAAACAATAATGCAAGAACCAATAATCATAGAATAATCACATTACATGGTTCTTTCATTCATTACAGTATCCTTACAATAGATCCTCAAGATTACAATAGTCGTTAGATTCAGGACCTCCTTGCTAGGTAAATATGTTATACATCTCCTCATAAGAAGGCACCACACAAAGATACAATATAGGCTTCTTCATTATTATCAAATAGAACTACTACCATATCAACTTTTTTATATAAATGTTTGTGATTCTTCAATCTAATATATCGTCTCTTCTTATCTTCCTATATAGTCTTTTCTCCAAGTTATTCCTAAGAATCCAATGAATGGCAGGTATGTTAAGTAGGTACCTTTTATGATTATCAGATTTCATTCAAAATAATTAATTTTCAATTAAATTAAATTCTATTTTGGAAATCAATTCAAGTTGTTTTGGTAGTTTTCTCGACCAAGATTAGATATCAAAGTCTTCTCTAGCGTATAAAGCCTTCTCTAATGTATTACTATTTTTATTGAAAATATAGTCTGTTATGAATTGTCAGACAGAGACAGAAGCTTTTTCATCCCATTCTAATTATCAATTGTGAATTATTAGTCGGACAGACGATTCATTCTGCTTCTAGTCCTGGTCTCGTCAACAACTTACTTGTTGCATTGTTGCAAAATTTTATCTTTTAAATTTGAATTTCCATTAAGGATGTAATTCCATTAGTTTCATTTTCTGAAATGTAAATAGTTGAAATTTAAATTTTATTTAAGTAGTCGAGTTTTCCTTTTTTAAAGATGATATTATGAGAGACCTTAGCAGTTTATTTTATTCTTGAAATGTGCAAATCCGCTTCAAAAGCGGTCCTTGAGATTGGTTCCTTGAGATTGGTTATCAGGTAAGTTACATCTGAGTAAGCAGTTCTGGCAAGATGAGAGAATGACTCCAGCTCGGTCAATATATTAGTTCAAAAATTATAAATTTGATCTCAAATTATTAAAAGGAACATTCTGCTTTACAGTTTGAAATCAAATTCACAATTGTTGAACCTATAATATATATTAACTGAGCTTGAGTCTTATTTACATCTTGCCAGAATATCTTCTTTGCTTTACAAACTTTTAAAATTAATAGAGAAAATTAGTATTTCCCCACTACCTGTAGATAAACCAGACATCATATTATGTAGCTGAATATAGATGAGCTGGCTCCTGAGCTCTCCCCAAACAATCGATCACTGCTGAGCATGTTTTAATTTTATTCACTCAATAATTATCTTTAAATTGACTTCTTCACGAGTATCTACTCATTTAAAGCCGATATCTTATTATTATTTCGCTTAAACCTGTATATAATCCAGACATGATATGCAGCAGTTGAATAGAGCTCTGAGCAGAGAACAGGCTCTGCTGAGAATTCATAGTTGTATTTATTAACTATAATATCCATGAATCACTCGTGAATCTTATTATTTTTCCTTCTACCTGTGGATAAACCAGACATCATATGCAACTGGATAGAGCTGGCTCCGGCGCTCTCACCGAACAGAGTCACTGAGCTGGGGTCGCCGCCGAATGACTGGATGTTCTTCTGCACCCATTTCAGCACCAGCACCTGGTCTTTGAGACCAGCATTGCCGGGCACTTCTTCGTTCCTCAGGTTCAGGAAACCTGGATAGGAACAGATCATGAAGTTGAAAAAAAAACAACAAAACAATATGCGCGTAGCCTAGCTTTTTTGGTGGCGAGAAGGTGAATCACAAAGATAAGTAGGGAGATATAGTAATTGGAAGAGAGCTTAATTCTCAAATTTATTGATGAATAATGTAGGTAACTTACTTTACTTGCTTTGCAGTTCATTTACGATTTATTATGAGTCGCAGACGCGTTTCAAATCAAATCAAATTTTATTGCCTCGAAAGTTTTTTACAAAAACAATACATAACATAGGGTAATACTTTCACTTGAAAACTATAAAATACAAAAAAAAACAATATTTTTATTTCTTGAAATTGAATGGCGTTACCAGCAAAACCTTATTGGTTTGTGTGCTGGCGACGAGTAACAAAAAACAGTTAGAATCGTTAATCGTATTGTACGATAATATTGCGTTATCTATAATTATTATTACTTCTACCTATTCAGGTTGGCATTAATGTATAATTATATTATAAAGTAGTGAGAAATGACAATTCATGTATATGTATGTGTATGATGGCAATATAGTTAGAAAAAAATATAAAAACTTGATCATGTAGAGGTGAAATAAGCTTAAATTCGTTGATTTAATCCACTGAATTATCCTTCTAATGTTTGATTTTGTGATGTTGCAAGTGATGAAATGTTCAGGTAACAGGTTTACAAAAGTTTATTACTTATATATGGAAACTGTCTGCGGGTACTTGAAGATCAGCAGCTGTTCTGGGAACAATGTAATTTGAAGGTGATCGGAAATTGTATATTGGAGTGTATGGAGTGAAAGAGTTTTTGAATTTATTGATGTAAAGTATAAGATTTTTTATTCAGTATAAAGCTTCAATACCTTCCTCATATAAGATGAAGAATTTCAATTTTGATTTAATCCAATATTAATACATCACAATAATATAAAATTGAATTGAAGGATTTTGTATAATTTTTGAAACGTAATTGTATCATCTATCATAATATTAAGTTAAGTGCCGGTAGGTAGGACCTTAGTAGTAGGCTATCTGTCACAACATTTATCAAATTTGATGAACTTTTATGAATCTTACTTGAAATTTAATTGAATGTATATGGACAGAGATTTTATATAATACCAATGTCGTTCACATACCAAAAACACCCAGTCTATAGTTGAAAGTAACCAGTACAATGTTATGTTCAATTAGAAAATCTGGTCCATAAATGGATTCTTTGCCGCTGCCAAATACAAATCCTCCACCATGGATCCAAACCATGACTGCTTTCAGTTTTGGTGGATGAGTGCCATTCTGTGATGAAAAAAACAACAAAATTATTTCATTTCAAAAAGAGGAAAACCTTGAAAACTATGGAAGGGAAATGTATAAAAGTTGCTTTTCAGCGAGTGATAATGTAGTGAAACAACAATTGAATATAGTGATATATTCTGTCCAAGCAAAGAAGACCCTCTGGCAAGATAAGGAAATGACTCAAGCTCGGTCAATATTGGTTCAAAAGTTATCAATTTGATTTAAAATTGTATGAAACAATTTGATCCACTATTAAGATCATATTTATAATTCTTGAACAAATGGTGACCAAGCTGGAGTCATTTTCCCATCTTGCCAGAGGGTCTCTTATTCTTTGCTTGGACAATGGACAGATTATAGGCTATATTGACAAAATCTCCAACATCTCTGTCTTTTCATTTTATGGGAAAAACCACAACATGTTATCACATAAAATCAATTCCAGTCTCAAATCAGTGGATCAATAATTAACAATTGTTTTTTAGTTATTTTCTAGATGAGCCAAAGAGTCTGCGCACTATGTAGTTTTCTATTGAGATCGATATTCATTATTGTATATAATTATATTGTGTATTGAGTATTGTATATATTATTCTGCTGTGTATATTATTGGAAGACTGGCATTCTCTAAATTCTCTAATATAGGAATAGCAAGGGATAATCTAATGTTTTATATAATAATTTAACTTACAAATTATAGTACAGCCGGTGATGTGCTGGTTATAACAAGAAATTATAAATATATACTAGTGTAATTTATGTTCTTTTCCATGGTGGAATAACTTACTAATGAACAATTATTATTAAACTTATTAGTAATAAATGAAGGCCTGTATTTCACAGTGAATGATTATTTCAAATAGAATTAGATAAACGCAGTCTATAGCTTGAGACATTCGTGGCACATGCTTCGCACTGTCGATACGGGCCTTAAGTGATCTAAAATATTCGCTGTGAAATACATATTATGTCGTCTTTTATCATAAAGAATATACTGTATAGTGTAATTGGAAATTTTCAACGTTTTATTAATTATAATATTGTTGTATTTGCTTTGATGAATTAATAAAGTAATTATTGCGATTTTCACTCACCAATTTGTGTGGTGTGTAAACATTCAAGTAGAGGCAATCCTCGGATCCAATCACTTTTCCCATATTGAACAGAGGCTCACTCTGCATGCAATCACTGCCTTCGATCCTGGCGTCCTTCTCCTCGCCCCAGGACTCAACAGGAATCGGATCCTGCAGGAAAAAGGGGAGGAAATCTTATGAAATTGACTGGATGGAATGAAAAGACAAGAAATTGTCAAACCACAAATTTATTGAAAATCGAGGCTTTCCTCGAGATTTTTCTCGATTTTTAATAAAATGAAAAGACAAGATAACTTACTTATAATACCATTTTCAAACCACACAGATCTATTAAAAATTGAAACTTCTACCTCGAGACTAATTTAGTCCTGATTTTGAATGAATCTATGGTTAGGCAATATCTTGTTTTTTATTTAATACATGGATAACTACCACAATATACCACTTTCATATCTCATACAAGTGAAGGATTGAAGTTGGATTGAGGATAGATTCAAAGAAAATTGTAAGTCAAAGAAATTAGGTAGAATCAAATTCGTCTTTCCTCTCCCAAAAACTCTATATTGCATTCAGAGGGGAGGGGGAGGTAACAATAGATTAAGTGAATAGATTGAATTGCTTTTTCAACTTCCAAAAGCAGTCATCATCAAGTTGAATCAAACAAAATTTAACAAAAATAAATTGATAAGAAAATTCAGAAATTAAAATCATTTGGTGAACTCAATTTGTTCTATTTTCTTCAACTAAATAGATCCACTAGCTTTTACCTTTACTAAATCGCATGAAATATCATTGCAAGGTATTCTCTATTTGTTGTGACCAGTAACAAGAAATTACATTCAACTTACCTTACACATTGATTAACTACCGGTATCACAGCTTAAGGTACGACTTTCATTAAACCTTTTCGAATTGTAGAATGATTCTGATTTAAAAGCTTAAAATTAATCAAATGTTCTTTTCTATAAGACTAGGTGACGATGAATTGTTGATGTAACTTACCGTAGAGATGTCAAAATCTGTACCGGTAAGCGATATTCTGCTAGTTATCTATATTGAATTGAAAGAAAAGATATTATCAAACCACAGATTTATTGAAAATCGAGATAATATTTTTCATAAACCTGTGGTTCAACGATGTCTTTTGTCTTTTCATTCAATATTCACGATCAATAGCCTAACTTATATGAAATGTATCAAGATATTCACAACAGAATGGAAGTGAAACCTTTAATGAGTTGAACAGATTTTTATACCAACTTGATTCATATACAAACCTTGAACCTTCGATTGCCGATGGGAGGTTCTGCAAAAGGTATACCCTGGTAGGAGCAGAATGCAACATTGTTCAGCATTGAAAAGTTCTTTCGTCCAATGTACGTGTTCTGGTTATTATCCTGCACGATGCAGTCTCGTCTGCGGTGCAATCTACAGGCGTTTACTTGAACCTGTAGAACATAATACGGTAATTTCATTGTATTATTGTAGATTATTTCCCTCTCAATACAGTACAGTATAGGCTTCAATTGATTTTTATATTCTCCCCGAAATATGATGCATGAATTTATATACTCCATTGTTGTTTTTAAGATTCAGCTGAGTTTCACTTCATTTCATGGTATGCCGCCATAATTTGGAGGAAACGTATAAATATCAAGGTCTATAGAAGATAAACCTTCTATAGACCTTAATAAATATATCTTACTCACGATATGCATAGGCTTCAATAGAGGAAGTTGTATCAAGATCTATTACAGTACGGTAGTCTTACTTAGCTCATTATCAACAAGAAAAGACAATCTGGGTAGGTACTCTTACAAATTGTCTCTTAAAAACTCTTTGTCTATATAAACTCTTTGATATAGCGTATAGCTGACGCTAAAAAGTTGAGCGGTTATGTCTCTGCTGCTTGTACGCTCCAACAGCTGATGTTGTCAATTATTAGAGTTGTCATTTAGCTACGCCCAGATGATGTTTATTAAATCAGAAAAGACAATAGATGCTACACACTAGCTCTACAACAGTCAACAGTGACTATTCTATAGGCTACCCACTATTCTATATAGGGCCTAGTCACTATACTTCATAGGTGAATTATTAAACCAACCAATCAAACCAAAACCAATCTGGAGTTCATAAAGTTTCAAATATTGCATTTAAAACTGTAGATTAACGATATATAGTCCTATGAAAGAATTAAACCAGTGCGAATATGAACTTACTGTTTATACCACTGAATATACTATATATATGTATATAATATATCTCTCCTATATTCACTGACCAAACAAGCTAAAAAATCCTCAAGTTTATCAGATGAGCTCATATTATAAAAAATCAATGGAAGAGAAAAACATTTCGAACCGTAGGCTACTAAAAACCATCAACAAAATTCATAGAAAAAGGTTGGAATTTTAATGCAGATTTACTCTGGAGGTCAAATAAAACTTTGATAAGAATATTGTGAAAATATCACACTCGGTTATCGCAACATTGTAACATATATCACAACAGTTAATTTATTGAATTCCGCACATTGTATAGTCCATCCAAGCAGAGAAGGCCCTCTGGCAAAATGAGAAAATGACTCCAGCTCGGTCAATGTTGGTTCAAAAATTATTGATTTAGTCTCAATCGTAGGAAACATTCTGATCTACAATTTGAGACCAGATGAATATTTTTTGAACTAATATTGCCCGAGCTGGAGTCATTTTCTCATCTTGCCAGAGGGTCTTCTTTGCTTGGACAGACTATATACGAGTGTTCTACTGAGATTCGCTATCACAAAAATGAGATTTGATTTTGCCGTTGAGTATGGTCAGGAACGTTGTTATTGAAGCTGCTGATAATTTGAGAAAAGTTTTTGAAATAAATATGAATTACGTAGTAGTTGAGGAGATATTTGTAATAAAAAATATTTCAATTTGTTGAATGCCAAGCGAATTTCATTTTGCAGAACCGAACTACTTTGGCTTGGTTCCAAGCTTTATATCAGTGATGTTATCATTCAACTCAATAATAACGAGATTATTAATTATTATTGGTTTAGTGAAATTAATAATTATTAAAATACTACTTATTCACTGAGTGATTGAAGCGAATTTAATGATCTTCCAAGCCACGCTTACACCTGAACGAATTTCGCCAGCGAATTCGAATCTTGTATTTAAATTGAATAGGAGATTCGCTACCGGATGCTACCGTTCGCTAATAGATGTAGGTACTGTCCAAGCAGAGAAGGTTTTTCGGCAAGATGGGAAAATGACTCCAGCTCGGGCAATATTGATTAAAAAATTATCAATTTGGTCTTAAATTATAGAGCAGAACGTTTCCAAACAATTTGAGACCAAAGCGATAATTTTTGAATCGATATTGGCCGAGCGGGAGTCATTTTCTCACCTTGCCGGAATGTCTTCTTTGCTTGGACAGACTATACGATACGTTTTATAGGTGTAATTGTGGAATAAGCCAATAAAGTGTAATAATTACATCTTTGAACTCGTCTTTGATTTCTAAACTGTTGCCTATATAGCAAACACTCAAAATTAAGAAGGTTGGCGAATGACTGTTTTTATTCTCAACTCTGTCAGGACAGTCGGCGAGCTGTCTCTGCGAGAGGAAACAAGAGCGATCCTAGCTATAGGCCTAATATAATTTGCTCTCGGAAATAGCTTTAAACTGTCCTGATAGAGCTAAGCATCAATAATAGTCATTCATCAATCCGTTGATAAATTTCCACAATCTAAAGCCATAGTTTCGACAAACAAATTCTCCATTCACGAAACAAAGTTTACCACAACTTGACTGAAAAATCAACACACTTAACGCTCTTCTCAAACAAATTGCTCCACGATCTCGAAGCATTTTCAGAGAAAAATCAATACACTCATTATTCGATAAGAAAATACAGAAATTATATTGTGACACCAGAGTAAAAACTATGGAACTAACTAGAACTAGAACACTATAATATTGGGGTGCACGTGGGTAAATATTACTATAAAATTTAGTGACAATTTATTAGACTTTCAGGTTCAAACGCTGAGGTCAATCACCCTGGTGGTTGCAATTTCTATCAATATTACGGAAATTTTTGGCATAGTTAAGTAGAGCAAATACAACATTTGAATTTCGACTCATCAAAGTTGATTTTTGAATTAAATGTTAATACCGTTGTTTGATCTTATTGTTTGATAGGTTTATAGTAGAGATGAAGTCTGTGACAAGTATAGATATAATATTCTGTGTTAATTCATTGATGAAGCATGTATATAGTTGATATATTATTATATTGAATATCAAACTATATATAAAAGCTTATGACGTCTAATAAGATATTGGATGTTTCATCAGTTTCAATGTTTTTTCAAATAAGGCTTCCCCTATAATGTAATGCCTTCAATCTTATTCGAAAGCTAATTTGAATAAAATGAGTATTATTTGATATCATAAAAAGAATTTGATCAAATTTTGAGCTTGAAATTAGTTTTGTTGGAAGAAAATATGTCTGAGATCCAATCTGAAGCTTCTATGCAGGAGGATAGTGTGTTTGATTGCATGTTCTCATATTTTCTAGATCTCGACACCAGAGTATTCTAGAACTTTTCTCTATTCTTTAGCTATAAATTATTTCCAAACCCGACTGCAAAATAAGTATTTCAGGTTGAATTATAAACTGGATACTATAGTGATTTTTTGGGAACAATCCATTTTCAGCGCACAGCATTGATTGAGATGCTGACGATATTCGAATAGCATATATACCTATATTTAATGATTCACCTATGTATTGGAACTGCGCTTACAGTAGCAAGTATAATTTGTTTAATTTGATCCATTCTGTGTAATAATGAGAATTTTTGGCAAAATTGAATACAAATAGGCCTACCAAACAAAGATCCAACTCCATGTCGGTTTTCTATTCATCGTTTTTAGAAGGTTCATAAAAATACACTTAAGCTTATTGATAAATTACTTGATATAAATAAAATACTTGATGAGTAGCCTATAGGTAATATAAGATAAAATCAAATATTTCAAGAATATGATATATTACCTAGTTATTGCTCTAGTTAGGCTACTGCAAATATTATAAATCTCTTATTGGAGTAAAACTCCCATTAAAGAGTAAAAATATTAAAATACTCTGAGATCCTCTTTCCAATAAGCTGTTTTTCATTATTATATTTGATTTTATTATCATTGAAGCATATAACTTCTCACATTAAAAAGTTTTAATCAGGTTAATGAATGAATTGATATGATTCGAATGTATTACCAATTACAGCCCAAAAGGCATTCGAACCGAATGTGAAGATTTGTTAAGCGGTGTTCTATTTCTCTCCTCTTGATTACTCTGGAAGGTTTAAAATAACCCACCATTCATCAGAACTTAAAATTTTACTTCTATATTATCAAGTTTTCTGCTTGCGAGCTCCTTCATATCTTCATTCTGTTCCCTATACAATTTTCATGTTTGTTTCAACCATTTTATAGATCCGTAATTCAGAGAGGAGATTCTTTAATCTCTGCTCCAAGCTTGAAGCGCTCTCAGAAACTCAAATCACATCACCAAGCAAATACATTTTTTACAGTTACTCTTTTCAAATCTAATAATAGTACCTAGCGGATTACCCAAAAATCAACATTCTAATAAACTAATTGTTTACATAAAGCATTTGTTTCATAGAAATATTTACACTCAAATATTTGTCTGTTTAATATTATTCTCAAGTTTAAAAAATATCCAAGTTGGTTTACATATTCAGTTTCATTTGTTGATTTTTCACGTTGAAACCCGGAATCAAGTTTACGTTCAATTGAATTTATTGTTGATTTTCTGTTTCAAATTCAAATAGTGAATAAATGAACGAATTATTGTTACTGAAAAATAAACGATAAAAACTCTTTCAAGATGTAAGTTATGTGATGAGGTACAACGGTAAAAAATACCGTACGGCACATGCGTGATTTCAAAAAAAAAATATTATAATTTTGTTTACCATGTTTCAAAAATCTTACTGTATCCTCATGGGTTTGTCACATAACATAGAATACTATGAAACTTATTAATAGATATGAGATATCTTTTTGCTGAAAAGTTTTTAAAGTGAATCGATAATATTGAAATCCTATGTTTATCTTGTTTATTTCTGGAACTTAAAAGTGGACTTTTATCGAAATTCAAAATTGTTTGTGATAAAATATTTTTGGAAGTGAGAAATTATAATTTTAAGTGAAAGTGGACATTGTAAATAGACATATAACCTACATCTTAAACCTTCATCATTCATCATCACTCATTCACCCTTTGCTTAAAATACTTGGAAACCAAGTCGCAATTGTAAAGAAAGAATAAAGAAGAATAAAGATCAGAAGTTTTGGTGGATTTTATAGCGATTGATTTGATCGAATTTGAAATATAATTATTTGTAACTTTTGGTCTCTTGACCTCATTAAACAATGACACATGCTGAAATGACCTAGTAAGTATTGAGCAACAGTGTATCTGATTATGAAATCTGTTATGAAAATTCTAGAAGATAGAATTATGAGAGACTAACACAATGTGATACATGTCATGTAGGATTTTCTCGTCAAAAATAGTGTTAAAGTTGAAACTATTCAATAATTTTAAGGATTTTTGTTTAAATCTGTAAGTTCTGGAGGATGCAAAATGAGAGACTAGAACATGTGAATGCAGGATTTTCTTGTCATTGATACCTAGTGTTAATATTGAAAAGAATGAAGATTTGTAAGTTAGTTTTTTTAAACTTATATTATTTTTGAGAAAAGCAGTGGATGGAGATCTCAGAGATGATCAACAGGTGGTGGAACTCCTCTCACAATAATAAGTTGCAGGTTACCGGTATAGGCCTATTGCCTATATGGCTATATATGTAGGAAGACTTATTCTCTAAAATGAAAATCTTCCTATTTCACCTCATCAATAAACTTTTTGTTTATTTCCTAATACATGTTAACTCATTGAGCTCACTTATTGAACTGAATAGTATTTCAAATACAGTTTGTTGATTCACGTATTAACACATGAGTTGAACATAAGCATGTGTGTTTAGAGTATGACCTGTTTAGTTCATCAGACTTGAACATTCACTGATTAAAATTAACTTTTCCTACATATATTTAATAATATTTATAACAGTACCGGTATCACTACAAATTCAATGTGAATAATACATTATGGTATCATATGATTATTATTTTTATTAAAACTATATAGGTATTCATTATAGTTATGATCATACGTTTTAATAACAATAAGTTATTGTATTTTGTAACCGGAGGTTCTTGAGATTTGAGAGTGCTTTTTATGAGCTTTTCCGTCTATTCAAATGAGTATAATACCTATGAATTTTTACAATTATTACAATAGTCAAATACCTATCTAGAATAGAGCAGCAAGTAGCCTTCTAATAATCAAGAACACCACAATTTCTGTAAAATTACTGTTACTAAAGGGATACTGATTAAGTATTATTACTCAAGTACGGTACTCATGTACAAGTAACTCAAGACACAAGACTTGTGTCTACTCAGTAGCCTACTCTTCAACTTGTATCATAAAGACTCTCTGTAATTATTCATAGTTGGTCTCTCTGATTAAACTAATAGAGTTCAAAAACTATGTGGAAAGAGATTGTAAAACCGTAAAATCATCCGAGAACTCCATCACTAGATTTGTAATGTATGTAGGCCTAATCTCCAAAGCTACTTTTGAAAAAATCAAATTTTCCTGTATTTTTCATGTGTGTGTTGAAAAATAATAATAATTAAAATTGATTGTGACCGAAGAGAAACTTTCAGTGTTATATTTATGGAATTCAATTTTCCACCCAAAATCAATACAATATAGAACAATGGAAAAAGAAATAGATATATTATAGAAGTGGGTGTAGCAAAGTAGATATGGAATAAATTATTATAGAAGGAAATAGATCAATAGATTCATTTGATGTCTATGTCATTCTAATACAACTCATCTGATACTTATTTTCTCTTAGGGCTACTGTATTTGTTAAAACTTTAAATAATTACAACCAAAGTACCCTTTTTTTAAATAGGGTACTTTGATTGTAGTTATCTGATATATTTAATTATTTTTTTATTGTATTCTATTATAATAATGATAAAAATATGGACCAACACCAAAAACAGTAAGAATAACCAATAATAAAGACAATATGTAGGCTATCATCATCTCTCACATGCATTTCAGAGCCAAAAAAACTTCTTATCAAACTTATAAATAAAATTAAACTAATAATTGAAATTTTTAATTTGACACTCACCTCACGCTCATCTATCCGGCCGATAAAGACGAACACAATTAACACAAAAAAATTGGAGCACTGCATTTCTCTGTTTAAACAATAACACAATAATTAATTAATTAATTAATTAGGAAACGCGGATACGATCATTATTTTTGACAGCGATAGCGGAGTGTGCCGAAATGTGTTCCACTAATTTGATGAAAGAACACGATTAGAAATAAAAAATGTACTAAAAAAAACTATTGCAAAAATGACTTGCAGCGGGGAACGTTTTATTGTACTGATGATTTGCGACTATCTCCCCGAACTTTATAAACATGTGTGAGATGTGATGGTCCAATAAACGTTACTACTGTATATGAATCATGGAAACGAGATACACAGTTCGCGCTAGCTGAGAAGACACGCCGTTACAGTGCAAAGTGTATGGTGGAGGCGGGTCTTCTCAGCTGAGAAACTATATACAGTTAGCGTTAGCTGAGAAGATACGCAGTTGAATACACTTTAAATTGTGATGGCGTGTCTTCTCAGCTTGCGTGGAGTAAAGATGTGTTATTGCGCATGTACAGTACGATTTTACTCTCGTGTTCGCCCCTCAAAGTAGAAAAGTTATCAAATTTTTTACTACCCCCTTTTCTATCATGCTTTTCGCTTATTCCTTTGTATTTTCTGTTTTATTTCGCCTTCCTCTATTATTTTTTATATAGATGACACCAAAAAGATTAAATCTACTCTATGTTCTGATTTTATCCTTCCTCTCAACAGTCTCTACGTCTTTTTTTAATAAAATTGACGCCAAAAGTTAGGCCATTTCGTCATCTGCTCCTTGTGCGCTCCAACAGTTGATGTTGTCAATAAGAGTTATGTCATAGAGCTATGCCTAGATGATGTTTTTGAAATCAAAGTAGATGCTTTACATCAGCTGTTAATTAGTAGGTTACATCAAATAAAGGAGACAGACAAAACTGCTGGTCAACTTTTTGGCATCCTTGGATGGGTGACCAGAAACCAAATATGAAACCTAATGTGAATAAAAACATTTTCGAAGCCTAAATAAAGGTTTGAGTGTTGAATTTTAGTGAGGTTCTTGGAAACTTCCAAGTCCTAAAAACCAAACAACAAATGACCCACAAAGTCCAGAAGCCGCATGAAAATTTAATATTTTTCTCAAGTAATTCAGAAAAAAACATGAAAAAAATTGTTTGAACTGTTCTCATCAATAATGTGTGACGAAATCTATGAACTTGAAAACATTTTTTACATCTAATTGCATAAATCAAATATTTCGATTCATATATAATGAACTTGACCTTCACTTGTGCAAATGATAAGAGACAACTGCAATAAAGTTCCCATGATTTTTTCTAAATTTTTTATAATGCAGCAGCTCCTATTTTTAAACGCATTTTGATGATATTCTTTTAGTTTATCTTCTATAAAGTTTTCAATCTTGCGCATGTCAAGGGCCCCAATATGAAAAAGTGAAGAATCTGTTTCCATCACAGAAACTTGAAACCTGGGATGGTTTTTAAGAACTTGAGAAAAATTATTTCCAGAGAAATTCAATTCTTACTCTATAATCTAAATCCACACTGTATTTCAAAGACCCAGAATAATTGAAAAAATGATGAAATTTTAATAATTATTGTAAGGATAGGTGGTGTGACTATTATTTGATGAATCACGACTTCTATTGATATTGCTGAGAACAAACAAGTCCAAAAATGAAAAAATAATTATGATGATATGAAATAAAGTTATAACTCAACAAATCTTTAAAATATCAACAATTTTTTTTAAATATTGGGATTTATTGGGGTTTTAGTGAAATCAAACACTGATAAACAGTAATATCATAAATTTATTAACTAAATATTTTACACTAATGCAAGTATACTTACAACACAATAAATAAATGACAGATAGTAATTACAGTACATACAAATTACTAAAGAATCATAGTCACTTCTAGAAATACAAAGTTATAAACCGTGAATAAAAATCCTACTCAAAGTAATAATGGTCACACTAGAACTGTACATTTGAAATCGTATTAATATAGCCATTATCATAATACTTCTGTTAAAATTACATCAAGTTTCATTCAATTATTTTATTACATTATAGAAACACATTTAGTTATCTACAAAATACGTTATCATTAAAAATCTGATATGAACTTTAATTGGTGTTATAAGTTATTATCCAACTTTAGCATTATTATTTTCATTGTAAAGGTATCACCTGAAGTAATATAGTACCTTAGATTCCATTTTTATTATATTTTATTTTAAGTTCGACCTGAATTTTCTGAACCTATTCCTATAGTGTTTCAAAAAAACTAGGCTGTAATTCCTCTAGAAACTGAGAAAATACGCTGTTATTTAGCTGATGCTGAAAAGTTAGACGGCTTCGTCTGCTCCTTGTGCGATCCAACAGCTGATGTTGTCAATTAGAGTTGTCATTTAGCTATGCCTAGATGATGTTTTGCAAATCGAGGGAGACAATAGATGCTCTACATCAGCTGTTAGTAGGTTACATCACGTAGCAAAAGAAGACGAAACCGCTTAACTTTTTGGCCTCAAAATGAAGTAGTGTTTTATAACGGCGTGTCTTCTCAGCTTGCGTGAACTACCTAGTTAAGTTTTACTCGATTCTAATAATAATGAATTGGGGTAAACTAGACTTACCAAGAAAAATTTTGCGTCTGGATGAAATTTATTCCCTAGGATTTGATTCTGAAAAGTAGGTATTTTGAGAGGTAGGTTCTACCGTATAGACAAGAAAATATTGAGAGTAATAACATAATAATTGCGTAAAAACGTGCAAATCTTCAGGTCAGCCATACAAGAGAGAAGAGATTGCTCTAGATAATTTTTGTGGAACAATAACTTAAAACTCTGATCTCAGCAAAACCCTATTGTAGAAATATTGATCTGTATACTATTTGAAAATGATTTCTTCTATGTATTCCATTTTATTCGATGACTTTTTCATTTATTTAGGAATTTTCAATACACTTTTGTTCCTCATTATTTGACATTGTTTTCCTGAAACTCGAAAGCGTATGAACTCAGTGAAATAGTGTATTCCAACTTTCCTATCAATTGGCTGAATGTTGGTATAATGAAGTGGAAGTATAATATTCTAGAATTCCTTAATAAAGATCACTGAAAAATTTCACTCTAATCTAGACAAAAATCTTGAAGAGGTCTTCTCTGAAATTCGTGGCTGCTTTTAAATATTCTAAACTCTTTTCTAAACCAGTGTGAAAAAGAACTAAACTGCAGGATTCTTATGAGGGTTAACTGTTTAACTATAGAAATAATATTATTAGGTTTCACTTATCGATGGTATTCAAGTCAGATTCCGTAACCCTTCAATAATCCAAACAAGTTCTCAATAAAGTACAGTTCGGTATTATCAAGTCGGAAAAATTCATCAAGTTACATTTAATTTTTGAATGTCCAACAGAGTTAAACATGTATGCCTATAACTGATGCCAAAACGTAAGGTGGTTTCGTCTGTCTCTTGTACTTGATGAAACCTACTAACAGCTAATGTTAAGCATCTATTGCCTCTTTTGATTTCCAAACATAATCTAGGTATAGCTAAATTACAACATCAGCTGTTGGAGCGCCGAAACCGCCAACTTTTTGGCGTTAGATGTAGGCCTACAGAGACTATGTAATTAAGATTATTTCGTTTTAATAATAAAATTTATTAGACTATTATTATCATTATTATGCATATCTATTTTAATTTTTTACTTTATACGGAAAGTTTTTTAATGTGATATAGTAGCATAGGTACCAGAAAAGTCACAGTATTACATCCAAATATCCAAAAATACGGAAGAATTTCATTAAAAATCTCCATTCCCTGATATTATACAAATACGTTAAAATTTTCGGACACCTTTTTACAAAATTACAAGATTTGAGAACTACACATACTATTGAAATATCAAATAGTTTCCATAAGAGGAATATTTTGATCCATCGGTACATTGAACTTGACAAAGTTCGGGCAAGCTGAGAAGAAACTTCATCATAGTGCACTTTATATTGTGACGGCATGTCTTCTCAGCTTGCAGAAACCATAATTTCATCTTCTCTATTCTCAAATTGACTTTATTAAAAATACATGAATACGTTAAAATTGGTTGGACAATTTTTTATAAAATTACAAATTAATAAATTATTCAATTATTGAATAGTTTCCCATGTGAGAAACATTTTGATCCATTGAAGTTGAGAATTTCATCGTCAAAATTCCAAGCTCCACTCAGCAATAACTTAATTACATATTTTCTCCATGAATATTTCCAAGCATATTCTTACATTCAGTAGCCTACAACTTCCAAAACCAATCTTTCCATTCAGCTAGTTTCCCCGTTTTGGAAAACCACATTCAAAAAGTGAAAATCCTACAAAATACTTGATATTTAGAAATTTCAATAATTTATGCACCAGTAATTACGACGATATTTACAATGTTTGCGTTAATTAATAAAAAGTTTTCGTTGAAAATTAGGATTGCAGTTGAATTTGTTCAATTCTATTTCTCGTTTACATCTTGATATATTATTATATCTATCACATCAACATATTGATGCTAAAGTTCACAAGCAATATCTAGAAAGCAATCACTAAAATAAGAAGATAACATTTTCAGAAATTAGTCTATTTTTATTTTTAGTTGAATTTATTGTTTTTTTAACCACCTAGTTCTTTTTCTTTTGATTCATTCAAGTAATTGACAAAACCAGATATGTAATATTACAGTAGAGGTCAAATTTTATTCAGATAAATTTCTAGAAAAGAGAAAAATTATATCATAATAAGAAATGAGAAAGTTTTGAAAATTAGATTGATCATTACTTTGAAATCGTATTGAATTGATGAAGATGTAGCATGAATAAAAAAAGGAAATTAAATAAATAAATCAACAAACAAAAAATAAATAAAAATCAAACTTTTAATATATTAATTCAACATTACTGACTAAAGCAACAAAAATAAAATTTCCAATCGTATTCTATTCATATGAATTTTAGATACTATTTTTTTTTGTAAAATTCACAAAATATTTATTACAACCAAAATAAATATAATGAAATGTATTAGATCAAGTCAAATACGTTTGTACTGATTTTCAAAAACAGTAACAAAATAATAATTATAATCTCAGTTAAAATTATATAAATAACTTTGTACTGATTTATTAACACAGTAACATGGGTTATACTACAATATCTGATAATAATATTAAATTATATTTACAACGCTAACTTACAAGAAATACCATCTATTAGAATATGTAATCCACTACCTAAGTAATCACAAAAATTAAAATATTTTACAGAAAATACTATATTATACATAGAGTATGTATAAATTTTTACACAATATCAAACTTCTTGACGTGAATTTGCTTCCCAGGAAATTCACAATAAATAATCAATATATTTGGACTGATCTTAATCAATCTTATCGATAAATAGAAATACAGTTTTATAAAATGATTAAGTATTCATAAAAACTAGATTTTAGATTCCGTAATCTACAATAATCTACAAATAATCACAGAAAAAACGAAATTTATATTTGGGAATAAATAGAGAAAGTCAAGATTTCTAGTTACTGAGAAAATATAATAGAAATATCACTAAGGTAGAGGATTCTCAAATAATTCAAGAATGCCTAGGAATGTATTATTTAGGAATAAATAAATGCTAGATAAATAAATTATAATGAGAATAATAGTATTTCAACAAAAATGAAACAAGTTTTTCACTCGAATAATTTTGGTTGCTAGGAATATAACAAGTGTTGTGTGAAAAAGAACTACTAACAAAAAAGTTCAACTAATAAAAGAGAAAACTAACAAGAGAAATAATTTAATAACCTTGAACAAAACTATCAATAAATT
Source organism: Sogatella furcifera (assembly GCA_017141385.1). NCBI lineage: Eukaryota > Metazoa > Arthropoda > Insecta > Hemiptera > Delphacidae > Sogatella > Sogatella furcifera. The sequence continues at coordinate 20,816,437 of CM029557.1, read as the reverse complement.
ATCTATTAATACAACAAAATAGCTTCAAAATATAAGGATTATTATTTTGCGGTAACTATTCATGTTAATTGTGGGTGAGAAGTAAAGTAAGTTATACTAAGCAATTAACTTGGTGAGTTTCTTTTTTTAACCTTCATCAAGATTAAAGAAACTAACAAATGTTTGAAACTTTTTAGTCTTTTTAGTTTTTATCAGCAAAATTGGAGAATATCAATAGAAATTAGAAATTATATATTGAATTGAAAATTATTGCACATAATAATGAAGTATTCAAATGTAATTATTTATATAATATGAAGTAATAAATAAAAGAGTAACATAACGATGGGTTTTGTTAACAATTATTAAATTTAACCAATAAATAAATTATGAGTGACGTATTGCTTATGAATGAATCAAATAAGTGCAAGAAGAAAATATTATTGGAGCAAATTTCATAGAATAACAACAATACCTTCAATTAAATGAGAATTACAAAGACCTACACTTATTAATAAACGGAAGACCATAAATTTAACCGATCACGAGGAAGCTTATCAAATTAAATAAATTTAACGTCGTTAAATGACGTTGATTTACGGCAGTTAAATTTATTAGACTTTGTGCAAACAGCCGAAGCTATCTTAAAATAATAGAACTGAAAAACGTTCCAGTTTAAATCAAAATGTGGTAATCTAATTACGTAATATCATATTTCTCAGTTTTTAAAATAATAAAAATTATCATTGTTTGAAGGATCAGAAAATTGGAAAATCAATTGATGGATTATCCAGGTGAAAATTCAAGTTTTCATTTTTGAAAACTCAGAAGTGTGATAAATTGCAACCGAATTATTCATAGGAATGATAATTGAAGGAGCAATAATTGAAATTTATAAAATCATTCCGGTTTTTTTTTTTTTAAATACCGGTATATTACTTTAGGGATAGATTCTTTTAAACCTTGAACAAGGATTTTTAGTAAGACTGAGAAGAATTTTACTGAGAAATTAGCATCCTTCAAACTCAATCTTTTGTGAGTTAAGAAAAATGTTGCAGTTCCTGAGTGTTAAATTTGAATATTTTTTTATTTGTTTGTCAATGGCGCAACAGCCCTATGGCCTACCAGGAATATACACACGAGTAATAGGTAGGCCTAGGCCCTACATGGGCTATTGAGCCATTGACAAACAAACAAATACGAGTAATAAGTTTAGAAAAACTTCACACTTTTCTCAAAATTAAATTCTACCTACAACATTATCAATTTAAAAAGTCTATTTCAAACTTGTAAACTTTCTTAATATTTTTTATTGAAATTACTATCTCGTAGCCTAGTCACATTTTAAACATCTATATATTTAGTACAGTACTAATCTGAGACATAATTTTGGACATTTTTAAGAATCTATACATGTTTACAAAACTATGAAGGTACATCATTTATTGTTGTAAACTCCATTATCAAACACCTATGTTCATAAATGTTATAACCAAACTTGTCAATGTTGATTATGAGAGAATAAGTATTGAGATGTATCATGAGGAACATACAAATGTTAACATAGCAACAAATATATGTAATATGTTAATACCATTACAATTTCAGTCTAATATCATCGATATGCTCTGTTCCTATCTCTGGGCGGGTCATTTTCATTTCAAATCTTTCCAATAAACAATTTTATATGGATATTTCCAACAATATAGCCTATATTATCAATTCAAACGAGAAGCATTAGTTGAATGTGATTCTCTTGATTGAACCAATCTCAATGATAGTCTGTCAAGCAAAGAAGACATTCTGGCAAGATGGGAAAATGACTCCAGCTCGGTCAATATTAGTTCAACAATTATAAATTTGGCCTCAAATTGTAGAGCAGAATATTTTCTACAATTTGAGATTAATATTTTTTGAATCAATATTGATCTGGTTGGAGTCATTTCCCCATCCTCAGTAAGATACCAATGATAAGTGAGATAAAATTTGCTCATTAGTCTCAAGACTGGATAGCAATAGTACCTACAGAAAAAAATCCCCATCTTGCCAGAATGTCTTCTTTGCTTGGACAGGCTTTACCAGTGTACCTTATATTATCTACCTCTCTCAATTTTTGGACATTTTCAAATAATGGACTCTCTCGAGAATGGACATTTACATGTCTAAACTCCGCCATTATATTCAGATACAACAAAAATTTGAATTATAGTTAGCTTATTGAATCTCATAACTGAGTCATTTTACAAGTTTCCAAAGTCTATACTTATTTAACTCAGGCGAACTGTGTATTTGGACTAATTTCTATTCTCATAGCATAGGATTTAAACCGGTATACTGTATTATGTAATCCAAATGAATACAGTGATTTAATTTGAATCTGGATCTGAATCTTTATCAGGAAAACAAAATCAATCAATACTTGAGAAAAAAATATCAAAATTTAGTTGGTATTTTCATCCATCTATATTAAAACCACTCGCGGCTTGTGCCCACGAAACAGCAGGTGAAGTGCTTTACAGTAAAAGATACGGGCACTTCACCTGATTCGTGGGCACGAGCCGTGGTTGAAACTTGAACTAGTTCTTACGATAATTGCGATTGAAGATCTCTTCAATGGAAAACTTTTCGATAAAATTTCGAGATACTATTTGTGAACTTCTGTACAAGTTTCTAAATTCCCTAATCAGTCACAGTAAATTTCCAAATTGATTCGATATCGTAGCCAAATTATTCCTGAATTAGATAATAGAAAACAAATAGCGGAGTTTTGAGATTGTTCAGTTGATACTTCAATTTCTAATGTTTAGTGAAAATACAGTTACTGAACAACAATTACATACTGTAGTTACAACAGAGTAAAAGTCGATATTTACCCTTTTCATAGTCAATAGTCGATTCTAGTCAACATTTATAGTCGATAATATTATAATCGATATTCAACTAATGCTTCTCGCTACATTTCTACTTGCAGAAATTATAATGTTGGACGAATTATAGTGATGTTTTTATGTTCATATACAGTTTTTAATAACTTTCAAAATCCTTTAATCTCCATTAAAATTTTTCGTTGAAAAGCTACTAAAGTTTATGATAAACTACTACAGTTTGCGTTGTTTATAAATTTGTTATGATTATGTTGTCAATATTTGATAAAATTATACTTCAATTTAGGATGACTATGATTATGTTTGAGATATTCCACCAAAGTTATAATAGTCAGATTTATCTTGTTTATGATCATTTTCTAAACAAATTTCTGATTGTGTTAACGACAACTTATCATGATAATGATGATTTTCACGATATTTCAGCAAAGTACCTAATGATAGTGTAAGCGATAACTTAGGATGATTATGATAGTTTTACATGATTATGATTGTGTTTATGACAACTTATGATATGATTTCAGCAGCAGCAGTTTATGACACTGGTCAGGGTAACACTTCCACATAGTTCTCCGGCACCAGGCCAGTCTTACCATTTAGCGTACCTTCGAGCCAGCCCGGCTCAAGTGATGTTCGCACTGAAAACCAAAGAAAAAAATCATTTATTTATTAAATATATATTGAAAAAAACTCAAAAAATATAAATCTATGGAACTAGAAGCTGATAAGATACGCTGTTACATTACAATTGATATTTCTCAGCGTGGTTTCCCAGCTTGCGTGAACTATACATGAGGCATAGAAAATATTCCATTTTATTTTTCTTAAAGGCCTCTTTACACGGGGGCTTAATGATACGCAGTAGTGATACAGAAGTCCAAATTTGATACAGGAAGGAAGCTTGTTGATACGAGACTTTTGCAAAGTTTATGGATCGCCACCATATTGGAAGTACAGTAGACTGATTCTATTTAACAATAATTGTATATTTTTATAGCATTTTAAATTAGTCTAGCTATTTTTCAATTTGAATTATTGGTAAAAAATAATGATAAAACACTAAGTTCCGGAGAGCCAACAGTTATCTCCTCCAATTTTCGGCATTGTTAAAACGAGCTAATCTCACTTTGCAACACCACGTTGCAAATATTTTGTGTCAATGAGTTTCCTTCCTGTATCAATTTTCGACTTCTGTATCAAAACTTTTTTCAGCTATACATGTATCATCACGTGAATATCGCTAGCTCAAGCCAAAAAGTTAGCCAGTTTCGTCTGTTCCTTGTACATTATGTAACCTAATAACAGCTGATGTAAAGCATCTACTTTCTCTTTCGATTCCAAAAACATCATCTAGTCAAAGCTAAATGCTGACAACTCTAATTGACAACATCAGCTGTTGGAGCGCACAAGGAGCAGACGAAACCGCCCAACTTTATGGTATCAGCTCTATTCTTGAATACTCCGCTCAGTATCGGTTCGTTCCAGTGAAAATTTAACATATATTTTCAACTCACCATTTGTGATTATTTGATTGGGCTCAAACGACAGTTCTCCATCATTCTCCCCAAGGCAGGCGTACAGTGTGCGGACCCGTCTGCAAAAATAATTATCTATTAAAATATTTCATTCGATTGAATATTTTATTTTTATGATTTATTATTGAACTGACCACATTTTCAATGCAATTTTAGAATCGACGATTGATTCAGATTATTAAAGAAGATCAGACGTAAAATCAAAATATCATCAATTAATCAATTCTATTCGTACAGTCTGTCCAAGCAAAGAAGACCTTCTGGCAAGATGGGAAAATGACTCCAGCTTGGTCAATATTTGTTCAAGAATAATACATGTGGTCTTAATAGTAGATCAAATAGTTTCCTTCAATTTGAGATCAAATTTATGATTTTTGAACCAATATTGACGGAGCTTGAGTCATTCTGCCATCTTGCCAGAGGGTCTTCTCTGCTGGGACAGACAATATCTTTCAGGCTAGTTGAATTTACAGTGATTGATCAAATTTCCAACTATAGCTGACATCAAAAGTTTTGGCAGCTTCGTCTGCCTCTTACACGTGATGTAACCTAATAACAGCTGATGTAAAACGTATGTTGTTTTAAAAACCATAATTTAGTCATACCCAAATAACAACTCTGACAACATCAGCTGTTGGAGCGCACAAGGTGCAGAAGAAACCGCCCAACTTTTTGACGTCAGCTATACTACGCTACCATTTATAATGTTGTAGAATGTTCCATTATTTTAAATTATATTCATGGATTGTAAATTCAAATTGCTATTTACTCTTAAAAACATTCAAAGTCATTCCATTTGGACAGAATAATAATACCAGGTAATTTTAACAGGCCAATAAATAAGATGTTAAAATAATGGGATATGAGAATGAACTATTAATAGAATTATATCATACTAGGAGTTTATTAATATGCTACAAGAATCAACAAGGATACAAATATCAAAATGAACAAAACTTATATTACAAAGATCAGTGCAGAACTGGTGAAGAACTAGAACATCGACTAGGTAAATAAAAAATGTAAATAAAGTAAAGTAATAATTTTACTAATATTAATAAACGAACGACACAAAACTTTTATGCAAAAAATTAAGTTGAAAACTGGCAACACATAACTGCTTGATTTATGAACAATACATTATTAGAATAGATAAAAATATTCACAAGAAACCATCAAATCATCTCACAAAGAAAAAAATTAAGCAGTAAACTGTAAGATAAAATCAAGAAGCATTAGAGCTACAGTTCTAAACAAATTTTATCGAAAATTCAATTGAACATACTAATATAATTTCTATTAAAAAGTATGTTTTTACAATGTAATCTAGAAAACAACAATGCAAAACAGTGAACGCCAACTTTCTAGTGATTCAGAACAAAACAACGCAAAAAGCAACAACTTTCCAACTTTTAATACACTGATACTAGATTACTCTATAGGGATCATAAGCATGATGCGCAGTAGATTGATAGAATTATAACGTTTCTCGACCCTACAAAAAAGCGCTGTGACGTGTATATCCGATCTGACATATATTATATTGATAATAAGCTACAATCAGCTTCTAGCTTTTTATAACGTTTATTGTGAGTTGTTAAAACGTCACAACAATAGCTGGTTTTTTTACTAAAACATGCACGTGATCCCTACCGAGTATTCTAGTATAGTCTGTCCAAGCAAAGAAGACCCTCTGGCAAGATGGCAAAATGACTCCAGCTCGGTCAATATTGGTTCAGAGATTATCCCAAACTGTACGAAACAATTTAATCTACTATCAAGACCACATTTATAATTCTTGAACAAACATTTAACAAGCTGGAGTAATTTTCCCATCTTGCCAGAGGGTCTTCTTTGCTTGGACATACTGCATCCGTGATTAGATCTAACAACCCAGGTGAAATACCTTGGTCTGATCTGAAAAACACAGGAAAACGCTTAAAAGCAACAAAACACACGACTACAGTGAGAGGAAAATTGCACAATTTTCACCTGATTCCCTGTGAAAATCCAGGACTGGATCGTCCACTTGAGTAAGAATTCGATGTCACTGATAAACTCCTGAAGTGTCAGATTGAGCAGAGAAAACAAAATTTACATTGATTTCAGGAAATACAATTACTTTATCCAATATTGAATTGTAATCGTGAGTAAGTCTTTTAAATCAATTATAGCTGACAGTGTTGTTGTTGAAGCTTACCTACTTCAAGTTATATTATGCGGTCTCTTTTACGCGATGTAACCTACTAACAGCTGATGTAAAGCATCTATTATCTCTTCTGATTTCAAAAAATTCATCTAGCCATAGCTAAATGGCAACTCTATTTGGGAACATCAGCTGTTGGAGCTTTTTCAAGACTAAATCGCTCTACTTTTTAGTGATAGCTATAATAAGAAACTTATTGGACTTTGTTCTGGGCGGAAATTATATTCTCAACACACGCAGATCAAATTGTTTCCTCTACAAGCACAAACTAGTTTTAGTTTTACATATCCACTGATATGAAGGCGCTCTGTACACGGGGATTGTAGAGTCGGCCAGTTGAATATATCTGTAGCCAATCACAGCCTTTGTCTTTTGTCATTGGGTCAAACAACTACAGCTGTGATTGGCTACAGATATTCAACTGGCCGACACTACAATCCCCGTGTACAGGGTGCTCAAGTGTCAGTCCAAAATGAGAGTAGACGTAAGCCTCTACACTGTTGTGCTTGTAACCAAGTATAACTGAGCAGTTCGCTTATTAGTCCTTACGTGAACATGAAAATGACCAAGCCTAAAATTGTTAACTATTTACTCAATAAAAGTATTCTATTCTAAGACCATTACTAGTTCTCAACTGTCCCACTCCAAACTGGCAGTGGATGGGGACCTTTGAAAGAGTAATTCTAAGAAAAAACTGTAACATTTTTGATCGGTGAAAAGAATTTCCTCTGATTAATATTAAAACTCCAATTAATAATTTCTACTTACACATTGTCCTGCGGCCGATAGCTGGTCGGATAGTGTAGGCCGATTTTGGTGGCGCCGCGTTTACTCTTGACGGGCAGCTGGTGCGGTGGGTGGGGGGTGAAGTTGTTGTGGGGCGTGTCACGTGACGAGAGGGATGACACCGATTCGTTGGAACTGCTCGTGCTGTTCAACACCTCCGAGCTGGCTCCTAAAACATAAAAAAGTTATTTCATCTACTTTTAATCTTTTCACATTTTAACCTGTCTCTAGAGTTCGAACAGAAGGGACATGTGACGCGGACGGGACGAGGACGTGACGTTGAGCATTCACACAAAAAAGAAGTGGAATGGACGGGACGCAGACATACTGACCATCTGATTGTAATAGATCATCTGATTGTAATAGATCATCTGTTCAAATGAAATACGTAATGACGAATGGATCAATGCATACAGAGAAACGTCACCACAGCTGTTAATAACTTGATATCGAATTCAATAATCCTCATTTTGAACTGATATCCAGTTAAATTTCTGACTTCTGGCTCTTTTCTTCTACTGATGTTAAAAATATCTAATTATATGGTTTAACGCACAAAATATCTTCGTTCAAATGCTTTATCAATTGCGAACAAAAACCTAATAAAAAACTTGATAAATTATAATAATATATCCAAGAAATCTATCATTTACTCATTTCTTTGCAGTTATTCTTTATTGAAAAAGCTTTTTTCATGGAACTGCCAAAGAATTGTTTTATTATATTTATATTATAGAATTTTCGTCCATTACCAGGCAACTGAAGATAAATTGTAGATAACAGTCATTCATTAACTGAATGGTTACTTTTCCGTCTGATGACTCATTCGACGCGCGTCACTTGGTATTTGTCACTAAACACATTAAACGGACGAGGACGTCCGATGTCAATTGAGACTTTTTTTATAAATTTGGATTTGAAGATCATGTGATCAGCATGTCCACGTCCCGTCCCTACTGTATGAATTGGAGAGGTCCCTTTGATGTGCTTTGAGCTATTTGTTCTATACATTTCACAGCTGATCAGCTGATCGTCCTCGTTCCGGTCGAGTCCTACGTCCCTTCCTTCTGAATTGGGCCTTAGAATGCAACACAGTACTGTAGCTGTTTTTTTAAGCCACAATTAAACTTTGTCAAATTGCACTCACCAATAGTACTATAGTAGAAAGGACTAGGAAGAACTTTGTGGTGTTGCGGACTGGCATAGGTGGCATGCATCTGCTGCTGCTGCTGTTGTTGTTGTAGGCCCACTCCGGTGCCATCCGAATAGGCCGCCACCGAATTATTGGCCACGTGCGGCGTGCCACGAGCCACGTGCATGCCTCGTGGCGATACCTGAACATAATAAAAAAACAATCTTATCTGACCAAAAAAATACAAAACGCTATATTCAATTCACAATGTTTCCTTTATAATATCAAGTATCCGAGCCTCATGTTCTCAAATTTGTCCCTATAGTGTGTTGATTATGATCTCAGATATTTCTTATCAGCATTGAATCCTCTGTAACATTTAAATGATTTTTCGGCATTTTCAACAATATTCCTACCCAATTCGATGGAGAAAAAACGCATTAGTCTTCCTATTTCCAGTTTATTCCTTGCTAAGTATCGTTATCACTGCTGTGAGAGCACATGTCAAGTTGATAGTTGTGTCAGCCCATGTAATTATCAGCATAGCATCCTGTGTAACAATAAAATGATGTTTTTTTGTATTTTCAACAATATTCCTACCCAATTGAATGAGTAAGTAGGCATTAGTCATCCAATTTCCAGTTTATTCCTTGCTGAGCAGCATCTAAGTAAGATTACATGTCAAGTTTACAGTTGTGTCAGCAAATGTAATTATGAGTATATCATCCACTGTAACGATATAATGATCATTTTTCAGCATTTTCAACAATATTTCTACCTAATTGAATGAGAAAACACACATGAGTCCTCCTATTTCCAGTTAATTGCTTGCTGTGTAGTACTATCTCTGCTGTGAGGAGCACATGCAAACATGCCAGTCGTGTCAGCTCATCTAATATCAACATTGATGGAAAATCTTTTAGATGTTGCAGTACACCAACTAGTGGATAATTATTACAATAATATCAACATAATAATGTTTATATAGAGATAAATTTTAAAAGATGAAGCTCGATTCTTGATACATCAATGAGAAAGCAAGCTTTAAGGCAAGACGGGTATTGAATTGAATTCCATGTTTGCCTTTATTTCAAATCTGGTAGATCAAAGTTAGGTTGCAGACGGCCCTCTCTCTTACACTCAACCCTCAAGTAGAGGGGGAGAATTTTTGAAAACTTGTGCTACTGCCCGCAACGTTCAGCTGCATCATTTCATAAATCTACATTTTTTTCAAATGCTTTAGCATAACGAAATAGAAAACTCGCTCTATTTATTAGCATACCTCCTGGTGCGCCTGGTAGATGGGACTGCTGCCTGGTAGGTGTGACGTGACTGCGCCGTATATCGACTCTCGATTGGCGACCATCGATGTGGAATTGTTGGAGTTGACACTGTGCAGACTCGAGCTGAGGGGACCGTCGTAATAGGTTTTAATCACAGCCTGCAAGAAAAAAATTTTTAATCATGTTTATTACGTTATGGTTCAACGTCCAGAGGTCGATTAGAATCAATTAAATAGGAGAGAGCCTAGTATAAGTGTAACTGAGATTCAGATTGATTCACTTTATTTATGTAAATTGCAAAATACATCGGCTCAAATCCTATATTATGCAAATTAAAAATTATGAGATAGAGAGAAAAAATACACTTGAAAATGGCTCTAGAACGCCGAAAAATGTGAAAAATAAAACTATTTTAAAAAGGGTACTTTGATTAGGATTATTTTGAAGTTTTAAGAGAGAAAAAAAGTATCTTACGGTATGAATAATGTGCTGGTAATACCTCGGGATATCCCTACCTACCTCCATATTTCTTATATTATCTTTTCACAAAAAATCGCTAAATACATCAAGATTACAACACACATGAGTAACAGGAAAAGAGTGGAGCCATATTATCTATTAACAACTACAACTTATTAGTTACGGTTCAACTATCTGAAAATGATATTAAATAATAAGACTACATATTGTCAAATTATAGATTTACTACAAAACTAAAAGTACAGAGCTGCAGTATTTATACTAACGGTAAAGCACCGCTATTGGTAGACGCTTTAGCCAATGTCAGTGAACGTTTGCCATTGGCCTAGACAAGCTTCTCCTCGATTAGCGGTTCATTCAAACGTTACATAATGGCGGTTTAAATAGTGAATCCATTTGAAAATCAATAAATAGTCACAATAGTCTACGAATCGAAAGTGAAAATGTCATGGAAAATAAGAAAACAATAGAATAAGTTGATACCGTAATATCAGACTAACAATATCACCCTCACAACTACTCAAAAAGTGAAAATTACTCAAGTTATTCAGACAGTACCCCAGCCGTACTCAATCACATATTACACATTAATTCATGTTCAATTCACAATTTTTCGCCAAATAAATTGTCAAAAAATTCCAAATTCTACTCACATGTGTAACAGGGGGAGGGTTGGTCTGCTGCATAAGGTACTTGTGCCTGATGTGTGGTTGCGGAGGGGAGGAGGGGGAACCCGAGTGCATGTCACGTGACGGCATGTCGTGTGACGTCATATCTCCCCCACCGCCAGGCGGCGCATCGTTCGGCTCCGGTTGACTTTTGAATATCTGAAAACAGAAAAAAATTTAAAACATTTTTGTTTTCATTATTATTTGTTGTTACAATTGCGACTTATATTAAGTATTGTAAGCAAAGGTGATAAGTGGATGATGATGTTTAGGCTACATAGTGAATGAATGATGATGGATGATGATGAATGTTTACATTACAATTTTAACTTTAAAAAACACTTTTCACTTTACAAAATCCTGAATTTTGATTGAGTTTAAGGTGGTTCATCGATGTCCATATGTATAGCTGACATTACATTTAAGTAAGTATAACTGACGCATTCAGAAATAGAAGTTTGAAATGAATGTCTAGTATTTATATCTGTAAGTGAACCATACAAGAGAGATGCTCAATCTTATCTCGTTAAACGGTTTCATCGGTCTCTTGTACGTGATGAAGTAGCCTACTAACAGCTGATGTGAAGCATCCATGTTCTCTTTTGACTTCATAAGTAATCTAGTCATAGCTAAATGACAACTCTAATTGACAACATCAGCTTTTGAAGCGTACAAGGAGCAGACGAAACTGCCCAATTTATTGACGTCAGGTATATCAGTTTCAAATTGGATACTCTTATTGAATATATGGAATTGAAAATCATTGAAACATGGAATTTTAGCCTTCAAAATACACAAAAAGGTATTAAATGTGTTACGCTGTGAGTCCATGTTTCAATTCACTTTCTAGAATATTCATCCAATACAAGAAGGCACACACGATGAAATAAAACTATAAGAAACAGACGTTTAAATATTGATATGAATAAAATGAAATTTTTTCAGGCAGAGTCAGGACTGAGAAGTCCTTTCTACCACTAAACCTTGATATACAACCTTTCAAGTTTTAATCATATAAAAAATATGCTTATCGCTTTTAATGGTGGGGATACCCTTACTGGTAGGTTCCACCTCGCTTTGAATTCGATTATTCCAATTATTGATACACAATTTTCCTATGAACTCATCTCGTGTTCTTGTAATATCCAACAGAAGAACACATTCAAAACAATATCCAGACACAACCTCAAACAAAATCAAAATTAAAACATTCTCAATTCCTCCAAAAAAATTCATTGTTACAATGAAAATAATATACTTGGTAACAACTTTGATGGGATACCCCTACAAAGACTATACATATATGTGTTTAGGGGTAAGTTCCGGACAGCCATTAGAGCCCTAAATACAATTTTGAATGAAAGAACTAAGATGTCTCAAATTCATATCTTAGTTCTTTAATTATGAAAAAATCCACTACATCAATATTCAATCAACAAATTTTATTAATTTTGTATATAATTTGCACCTACCTTAGTATAGTTTTCGATGAGAATTTCAACGACCACATTGTAGAACTTGATGTCCATGATGGCGGCGACAGTCTCTTCCTCAGGCCTGAGCAGGGTGGGGCCGAAACACACACCCAGGTTGGAAACACTCATCAGGTTCTTGTCGCTGTGTGAGGCAACGCTAGAAACACAAACAGAAAACTATTTCAGTGACAGAAAAAGAGAGAAAGTAAGGAAAATCGGGAAGATAACAAGGAAAAGGAGAAAATAATGAAGAAAGAAGAGAGATAACACGTAACAACGAGAGAGGAGTTAAAACACACACTGAGGTTTGAAATTGAACATTCATCAGGTTCTTATCACAGGCAACGCTGGGAAAAGATAGAAGAAACCTAGTTTAGTAACAGGAAAACAGGGAAGGAGAGAGAAAAAGTGATGAAAAAAGAGGAAAGATAACACAGAAAATGATCAAGGAGAGAGGAAAGACTCTCCTAGATTGGAAACACTCATCAGGTTCTTATCGCTGTGCGCGGAAACGCTAGAAAAAGATTAGAAAATTAATTCCGAATTTTACAACGAAGGAGGGCTGAAAGGGAGGAAGAAGTGAGAGAAAAGGGGAATGTATATAAGAAACAACAATAAAAGAAGAAAGGTGGAGAGAACAAAAAAAGAAAGATTACGAGAGAAATCATAGAATAAGTTTTTTTAAGGAATGAACTGAAGAAAATCAATGCTACTGCCCAACTGTATGGTTTAAATTTTTATCCATAATTACATAAACACCGGATAATACCTCAAATATTTTCGTAAAATAATCTTGAATTAGGAACAATAAACTAATCTCTGATTGAGGATGATAACTAGTTGCATAGACTAACTTATAGCTTGGTATATCTACGCTAGTTGATAAAATTAAATGACTGATTGATCACTGGCGGCTCTTGCCCACGAAACAGGCGAAGTGCTGTACAGTGAAAGATACGGGCACTTCACCTGTTTCGTGGGCACGAGCCGCCAGTGTGATTGATTTATTTTGGCTTAATTAATGACGAAGTTGGGATTTCTGGTCCCTTAAACACGATCAATTCATCAACTTGAGTTTACTCACTTGGTCAAATGTTTGATGATAATGTCGAGCATATTGAAGTTCTGCTGTGGTAACCTGTGCACCAGTGTATGTACATCGTTCACTCTCTGCGATCTCGTCTCTTGTTCTATAAAACAAAACCAATCATTTCCATTGGAAGAGGTTCGTAGGTGAAAATAACTGCTTGACTTCCATGATAAATTTATTTCTCCAAGAGATCATAGAAAAGGATTGCCAGCCGGCTCTTTATGAGATCACCCGGCCAGTTTACAGCTATTCTTGGTTTTAGATTCATTCACTTTTTCCATATAAATTACAAAACATATCGGCTTAAATCCTATATTATGAAATTCAAAAATGAGATTAATTACTCAGTTCGCTTTGGTAAACCAAGTATAGAAGACTATAATGGAAGCCTGTAAATGATACAAATGTGAGATTTTATAAGTTCAAGCAAAGAAGTCGAGCTAACAAGACATTCTGGCAAGATGGGAAAATGACTCCAGCTCGGTCAATATTGGTTCAAAAATAATAAATTTGATCTCAAAATGTAGAAAACATTCTGATCTACAATTTGAGACTAAATGTCTCATTCTAAACCAATATTTACCGAGCTGGAGTCATTTTTAAATCTTGCCAGAATGTCTTCTTTGCTTGGACAGACTATAACACTACAATGCAATATTGCCATTTTATTAGACCAGGGCCTTCTATTAAAAGAAATTATGCTCTTTACTTGGTTCTAGGCTTCTACTAAATCAAATTCAAACTCACTGGCAGCAGCAATAAACGAGCTGTAGAATCGAAACGTCATAAGAGGTTCGTTGAGACTCCTCAGGTAGCATTTCAGCGCCGACGTGATAGTCTTGCTCTCCCACTCGCACGGATCGTCCAAGTTCAGTTTGTCCAGTTTCCGTTTGTCCATTCCGATTTGCAACAGTTTGGTCACTTTGGAACTGACGCCCACTATCCTGTACAGTCCGTGCTCTTCTAAACCTGGAAGAAAAAAGTCTCAATTCATAAGTGAGGCCTTAGTTTATACTAATCATAACAAAAGTCTCAGTTCATAACGTTTTATAATTTTGTTCTTAATTCATCAAGATATGTGTTTCTTTCGAATTTAAAAAGGTAATTAATAACTTGGGCCTCATCTAATATTAATTATAACAAAATTCTCAATTCATAACTTCAACTTGAAAAGGACTACACCTAATAGGATAACATATGTAGAGAATACAGTGTAATTTTATTCTCAATTCATATAGTTTCTTTTGAATTGAATAATTCAACTCCTATTATCCTACTTTCTAAACCTGTAGAAAGTCTCAATTTATAGGTTATACATAAATTATAATTATGATAATTATAATTATAGAAAAATACTAATTATTTTTTTGTGATGGTGATGCCCACATGTGCTCCTAGGCCTGTCGTGGGTAACGAGAGAGATGCTGAGAGATGACAAATACTTTTTAGGTAGTCGGGACCGACGGCTTATCGTCTTCTCCGAAAGACGGGGTGACCATATTTATGTGTTTGTGCTGTGGTCAATCAAAAACTGTTCCTTGACTGAGGATCTAACCTCGGAACATTTGGTTATCAGACCGGTGCGTTATCACTTACTGCAACGAGTCACCCAATCACATAATTTTATTCCTAATTATTCAATAAACTTTACGTCTCTCTTTCAACTTGAAAAGGACTACACCTATTATCCTAACTAAACAAACCATATTCAAATACCTGTTCAATATTAA
Source organism: Sogatella furcifera (assembly GCA_017141385.1). Taxonomy (NCBI): domain Eukaryota; kingdom Metazoa; phylum Arthropoda; class Insecta; order Hemiptera; family Delphacidae; genus Sogatella; species Sogatella furcifera. Next base: position 20,801,188 of record CM029557.1, on the reverse strand, counting down.
TATTCATTGACAATTTCAAAAGGTTTTCTTCACTACCATATTCAAATGAAACTCTAGAGGCCCTTATGAGTCGATTAAGCATATTGATTGTCATGTTTAGAATAAAAGCTACAAACTATTGTATAGGAATAACATGCTACAAAGATAATGTGTAGTTTGATTGAAATTCTTATTGAAATTTTTAAGTTTAATTATATTAAAAAAAATGTTCAAAATTATATTCTTACCTCTACTCTCCAATATCTCTATACACCTAGTAACAAAACTGAAACCGGCCTCGTCAAGGACTTTATCTTCGGATTTCTGCGTTTTAACAGGTCCGGGCAGGCCGTACGTGGGCTCCTTGCCATCCATCGCATCCATCCACAGCTTCCTATCTTCCTCCGATAACGCCTGCAGGGTGTGGACAACCCCCGGCCTGAAAAAAAAGCGATTTAAATTTATTGACAATTACTACATATAATAAAAACATCGTTAATTCCACAATCAACATTGTGCAACATAAAAAGAAAATTTACTTACTAATGTAATTCAATTTTATCTAAATACAGTACTGGACTGAATTTCTATTTATATTTCAAGATTCTAGAAAATTAAAAATTCGTTTATTTGCAGAAACCCTTGAGGACATCAAGGGCATTACACAAGTCAAGGATACAAAATCAATAACACATATTGAATATACAATATTTTGAATGAGCTTACATGGGCACTGTGGTCTGTGCGTAGTCTCGAAACATGTAATGCACTAAAAAATTATTGAAAAAAGGTACTGTGGTGATTATTATTTAAAATGAAAAAAAACATTGATAAAAGTAGCCCTGAGATGAAAGAAAACACTTTCAAGTTGGAATATGAAAGAGTAGAATTATGTAAAGTGAGAGCAGAGTGAAGAGACATAAATTAATAACAAGAACGAGGAGCTAAAGATAAAGAGAAAATTATATAAAACAGAGGGAAGATCTATTTTCGATCAAGAGTCAATCGTTATGAAAAATTAATGAATAAGAAACTGATTAATACGAATTTAATATATTCACAAAACTAAAACACTTCAACTAATGCTGTTGAAAGTAGCACAATTATCAAGGCTGGATAATGGATAGATTTGAGAATAATACAGTGCTATGACTATGCTGGAATGTAGCGAAGCTAAGAGGGTTCAATAAAATTTAGAATCTAAACTTACTGATCTAGGAAGATCCATTCAAAATGTTCACAATCGATTGATTCACTCGTTTCTAAGGAAACGTTCATTAATGCTTTGCAAATGATTGAGAATTGATTTCATCGTTTTATGACTATTGTAATTGATAAATTGAAAAAATCGACTTACTTATCGACAGGCGTGAGATCAAAACAGAATCGTTTCTCGATTGAGTCCGACATCCTTCTTACACACGATCCTAGGATCATTTTCTCCTGGGTATTCTGTAAAAATATGCATAAAATATTAAAGATATGCGTACAATTGAACACATACATGCTGAGTTTACCATAGATTGATAATGGTGAATCAAGCGAAACCGGAGTCTATATCTCTCTATTTTCTAATAAAGTCCATAGTCTTAGTCTATCATCTCTATTTTCTAATAAATCTGTGGTTTGACAATATATTGTCTTTTCATTTTTACATTTGCAAATAGATTAGCCTACATGTGATTAAAACGAAATAGCCAAACTGACAGAGATGTCATACAGCAAATAAGAAGGAGGAAAGAGGTATAAATATTAATTATATTCGTATAAATATTATATAAAATAAGTATACTATATATAGTATAAGTAAAGTATATTATATAAATAAGTATGAATATTTATCCCAACTCATTTGCAGAAACAGACTATTTCATAGTGATAAATATTGGCCCTAGTTATATTGAACCCTTACAATTGTGCCTAATATTGAAATCCTAGGAAGCTCTTTGAGTAGTTGTGAAATTGATATTGTGGTAGTTATCCATAATAAATTAAAAGACAAGATGTTGTCAAACCACTGATTTATTAGAAAAACGAGATACCGGTTTCGGTTGTTACACCATTATCAATCTCTGGTAAACCGGTATCTCGTTTTTCTAATAAATCAGTGGTTTGACAACATCTAGTCTTTTCATTATTATCCTAGGAAGCTATTGACAATTATAACCAAGGAAGGTTTTATGAAGCACAATTTACAGAGTTATTTATTTCAAATAATTATATAGACTTATTCATTTAAATTGCCTACATTTATTTCAGAGTTATGAATCATACAATTATATATTTATATGTATTATACATAATTCAATGAATGCGTTACTTGTAGGGTGAGAATGCTTGAATCTGTATTGAACTAATTGAAGCTGAGGTACAGATAGGTTTCCATCACTACAAAAGTAGCACGGGCACATGTACCTTGGATGCAATAGAAACACAGAGTTGTATAGAGCAACGCACACTGGTCAGCTGATTTTTGATTTGCGTTGCTCCATACAACTAACTACGTGTTTCCATTGCATCTTGTGTTCGACATGTGTTCGCGACTTGTAATAATGGAAACCTACCTTGAGTATGGTTGAATCTCAATTGAACTAATTCAAGTCGAGGTAAGTAGTATGAAAACTTACAAATTTCCCAGTCATCTGATTGTAGGGAATCATGGTGAACTCCTTCTTGTCTTTTTGGTATGTGCAGTATTGTTTGGACCACGTCGTTCCAAAGGCTTCTGAAAAATCACAAAAAACATACACGTTAGTAAGTTACTGGGTTGAAAAACGTTTTACCAAAGTTCAATGAAGGTGTAGCTAGATGCAAGAAAATACATTTGAAACGAATCAGTACATCTTATTTTTGATGAATAAAGTAAAAATGTTCACACAAAAAAGATACGTTTCATGAATATCCAGCACATTTCAGTAATGACCATCAGTTTTCTGGATAAAAGCACTAGTTCAATTCAATTTGATTGATTTCAAAGAAAATGAGATCATAACTTGAAATATTGTATGCTAAAATAGTAAAAAGATAAAATAGAGAAAAGGAAACCAAGGATACTAAAAGTAATTAAGAAAGTAATAGGTACAAGAAATATTCCACTTACTTTTCTCCATTAGAAACAGGTAACCTTCCCTGGTATAGGTTTTATTTGATACACTACTCGCATCTGACGGTTTCTGAAAAAATAAAAAAGAACAATAGTTGAAAATTTGATAGATAGTTAATAACTTGACAATCAAGTAACATGAATACACAACATCTTAACATTCTCAACGTATAACTTACAGATATTGATAGATTTGGAGAATAACTAATTATCCAATTTCATGCATTCGAAATTTCATATCGTTCGATGAATTCGTGAGTTTTTCAACTATAAAGAATTTGTGAGTTTTAGACTGATAGTCATAAATCCAAGATAATTATAATGAATTATTGTTTTAACATTCCAGCATAACTGAAATATCAAAGATTCTTCCAACAAATTCCCAAGCTTCCAAAACGTCCAATAACTTCCCATTATGGGAAAATAACATTATTAAAATAAATTTTCAATTAAAATTAGTAACAAAATTTGTGAAAATCTAAAAAAAAGTTAATTTACCATTTGCCGCATCTCTAGCATCTTCTTCATAAGTGACTCGGTTTTATCTCTTGTGGCATTGAAGTTCTCCCGAGTCTATCAAGAGCCAGTAAAACACAAAACACAAGCATTTAGTATAAAAACACATGCAAATTCACACAATTAAATCACAAAACTCTTACCAATATTGTCAAGTCAAGTTATTTTAGCGATTAATTTGAACCAAAGGACGAAACCAAATGATTGTTATCGAAAAAACAATAAAATGATAAATATGAGTTGCAGAAAAGTCTGTCAAGTTTAATCTCCAATTAACTCATAATAATTTGCGCAATCAACCCTAGTTGAAAGAATATTGAGAATTTTTCTAAAGGATATAATCATCTGTTATTAACAAATGTTTGCATTCTTTGCGTAGTTGTGAAGGTGATATTGTGGTACCTAGTTATCCATACAAATGAAAATACAAGATGTGTGGTTTGACAACATCTTGTCTTTTCAATTAAAATGTTTGCATCCTGAATACAGTATATCTAACAAAATATGAGTTGATTAGTGGAAAACAGCTATTCATTAAAAAAAAAACAACCAAATGAAACAAAATTTTAATTGTAATCTACCTGAACTACAACTAAGGATAATAACTTCACTCTCAATCAAAACATCACTCAACTACCAAAACAATGAACTTATCATGATTCCCTTTTGTCTAGGACTGTATATTAATATATGGAAAACAAAATCACAAAATAAAAAATACTAGGAGGGTAATGTCATTTTGTTTCTTATCTATTAACTTATCCAATTTATTTACATTATCTATTTATTTACATTACTCCAATCCTCACTCTTATTCTCAATCGATTACAAAGTTCATGGAAGACTACTTAGAGTTTTTAAAAACTTATCAGTTTTAGAAAAATATTTCAGCTCTAGACAGAAATCATAATGATAAATTATTAGTTGATTTTGAAATTTTGCCACCTTAATTTTTTCACAATACCTTCCTTCTCTATGGTGATAGGTAGATAAGTGGAAACATTCCTTTTTCATGATAAAGTTCACAACTTTCTAAAAAAATTCAAAAACACAACCACATTGTAGGGTAAAGAAACAACAAATTTGAACCAAGAGATGAATGAACTACTCATTTTGAATCAGAGAAAACTTTTTAAACCAGTGTTCCACTTGCATTGAACTCTAATAATAAATCGATGGTGCGTGTCTCAATACCATTGAAAACAAACCAGACAGCTCTGACTATAATTATGATAAAATATTCATTGAGCTAGGTAATAAGAACATACAAATTGCTTCAAGTCCTACGAATGAGTAACGTTCGGTTCTTCGTATAGTCTGTTCAAGCAAAGAAGACCCTCTGGCAAGATGAGAAAATGACTCCAGCTCGGTCAATATTGGTTCATAAATTATTGATTTGGTTTTGATTGTAGGAAACATACTGATCTACAAATTGAGACCAAATTACTAATTTATGAACCAATATTGACCGAGCTCTTGCCAGAACAGACTATCGGCGTGAGTTTTGGGATTCAAATCTGTTTCTTTTAAATAATTTGGAGTTTATTGTAGTTTATAGAACTCAGAGTCTAAAATATTTTGAAGGTTGCCGAAGATAATGATTCAACATAATATTACTTGAACAACATTGAATTCAACATTTAAAATCTGTTGTGGGATTCAAATTTATAATAGTTGTTTGTAATAATAGAAAACCTCATACGGTACGTCTAATATACTTCAAAATAATCCAAATATAATTATTCAATGAATTATTTAATCCTTATTAAATTTAACAGGCACAGAAAACTGTTATAACAGAAAATCAAAACACAAACAATCATTGTTTTTCAGCAAAAGTTTTCAATGTAGGTTATATCATCAAACATTGGAGGAGTTGGTAGAGTCTGTCCAAGCAAAGAAGACCCTCTGGCAAGATGGAAAAATGACTCCAGCCTGATCAATATTTGTTCAAGAATTATCATAAACGTAGTCTTAATAGTAGATAAAATTGTTTCCTACAATTTGAGATCAAATTGATAATTTTTGAACCAATATTGACCGATCTTTAGTCATTCTCCCATCTTGCCAGAGGGTCTTCTCTGCTTGGACAGACTAAGGAGGTTGGTGAATTTCAGTGTTGTGGTCTGTATGACCTCACTGGTTTTTTTCAAGTTTTTCTAATACTATACATTCAGGATTGGCCTAGTCTATAATGGATATTGAAAGGTAATTAAAAGATTATTTGAAAAAATTGGTAAATTAAAAACATTAAGTAAGAATCAATCAAGGTAAATTATGAGTTTATAGAATGAGAGTAAAGAATTGTTAAAAATTCGCCGATTATTTTGAAGTATTTGAGTAATAAACATACCTTTTGTATCCTGAACTGGAGTTCTCTCATGTAAGGCTTGAAATCTTCGGCTACTTCGTGACCTTGGTGATAGAACGTTAACCAACCAAACATGAACCCCAACAGCTGAAACAAAACAACACAAAAATCTCATTAACAATGGGTATATTGCTAGGTATGTGATTGTACACTTTATGCTTATATCTGTATTCGAAGCTAATAAATCCAATTCAATTCAAGTATGCAAAATAGGAATAAAAACAAGGATTTATAAGGAATAAGTTACTGATTGGAAGATTAATCTTCTGAAAATGAAAAAATATATATAAGGAATATGCAACTGATTGCAAACATTAAGCGATGTAATAGGAAGAAATTATTATCTCCAACACAAATGTTATATCAACAGGACACATACAATGTCTACACTATAATTATACAGTCTCTATACATTGAAGATTGAATACTGTTTGATACAATTCCCAAGTTTGAAAATTCAAGACAGAAACTTAATGCCGTCTCAAATGAGAGCTTTTAAACAATTCTATGCTTCTTTCAATAAATCTCTTCATCAATTTCCTACTTAAACCAGGTAGTTTCTTCAAGATTTTCTTCAACTTCAACAAGATAAATGAATTGGAAAGATATAGTTGTCCAAGCAAAGAAGACGTTCTGGCAAGATGGGTAAATGACTCCATTTCGGTCAATAACGGTTCAACAATCATAAATTTAGTCTCAAATTTTAGAGCAGAATGTTTTCTACAATTTGAGACCAAATTTTAACCAATATTAACCGAGCTATAGTCATTTCCCCATCTTGTCAGAATGTCTTCTTTGCTTGAACATACTATACCTATTGAACAAGACGCGTGACGACTAGACAGCTCAATTCAAGTTTTCATCAATTTTATTAACTTTAAAAAGATGAATCAATGAAATTCTCACCGTTTCAACAAACTCGAACTTCTTTCTCTCCTGGACCTCTTGCAACAAGAAGACGTATTCGAGGCTGGCTTGGCAGAAGTGCCTCTGTTCCATTTCTAATGTTGCGTCGGCCTTAAACACACAAAATTAGAAACAAATATTAGAAAAAACAAGTTTTCTAATAATGTAAAATATTATATTCACTGTTTGGGTGATACAAAGGCTCACGTCCAAATCTATGAAAATATACTTGATAAAATTATTTTCTTATTTTTATAAGAATGATAATTAGAGTCTGAAATTGAGGATGCTTGGATGAGATCAATAATTATTGAGAGTGGACAGTAGAGTGAATATATTATTAAGAGAGGACATAATGAATGATGTCCCATAATATCAATGTAATTTTGATCATCTTTTGAAACACATAGTGCTGTTATTTATGGGCTGAGATCTACATTCAATGAGTCATTGAAGAGAAAATTTTATTCTTCTGGGAAGTATTTTGAACACTGTAGGCTACAGTATAAAGCAGTGTATAAATTACATGGTTCAATTTACATTAAAGATTATACATTTTACTTATAAAAAAATCGAATTCTAAGATCTTGAGATTTACTTTCAATATGATACATTGTAAAACGTATATTGTAGATTATACAATACATTTGGGGAGTCCGATCTCACAAGGTGTCAAATTATCTAAAGGATAGACTGAAAAACTTCAATAAATACAATGTTCAAAGTAGAGTATAGGAGGAGATATATGTTAAAAATGGAAAAATCGAGTTGAAAAATATTGCTTGTATCATAAGTGATACGCTTTGTTTCAATATACTTCCATAACAATAACTACCTTTCGAAATCAATTAGATTTCTTCTTTTCATACATGTATTATCTTAGTAAATCAATAAATAATCAAAGTACCCTTATTGATTCATCATACATTAGTGGCCCTAAAAACAAAAAGAACATGTGTATTTCTTGAAAGTAAAATACCTTGACTGATGAACCTTGATAAATAAAGTATAATTTTCTCTCATGAATGGTTTCCAAGAACTCAAACAAGTAAAACATACATCATTCAAAAAGCAATCCCATGCTTTTTGAAATAATAATTAACAGGTACATCACATTTCGTTCCCTTTAGGGGTAGCAGAATTTTCAATTTCAACCCTCAGAGTAGGGTGAATAAATCAACGGCTTCCGCCAGAAACAAAACAAAGTGTACCCTGTTGATTGTTATTTTATGGTTCAGGGAATAATAGCTTTGAAACAGGGGTTGATTTTTATCTGTTTTGATAGATTTTTAGTTACCGAGGGGTGTAAATTTCATGAAGACTTCACCACTGTTTATTGCTAAATTTATTATAACATTCATATTGTACTTTCATTTTTTCCTGTAATTTTGTTCTTGTTTACTGAAACAATACGTTGTTGATCAAATTGAATAGGCTACTACACAATTTATTTATTTATTTATTTAGCGTATGGCTTTTCATAGTGGGGAGACCCAAGGGTTATTCCACATCGCCAGATAACCTCATTCTCCACAAACGGAGATATGATCGAGTTATAGTTCTTTCAAAAAGTTACTACACAATGATAGTAAGTTATTTTGAGTATAAGCAAGAACATTTAACAGAAGCATTTGGAGTTAAAGCAAGTATACGTGGAATAATGTATCCATAATAATGAAGACTGATTAAAAAATGTTGAAGAATAGAGATTTTGAAAGACAGAGAAAAACAGGGAAAGGCTTATTATTATTATGAAATTGTTTGTGTTCATGACGTACCAGTGTGGCAGATAAATCGTTACTCCGGTAGCTACTATCTAGCATTTCCAAGTAAAGAAGACATTCTGGCAAGATGGGAAAATGACTCCAGCTCGGTCAATATTAGTTCAAAAATAATAATTTTCAATTCAAATTGTAGATCAGAATGTTTCCTGCACTATTTGAGACTGAATTAATAATTGAACCAATATTGAACGAGCTGGAGTCATTTTCCCATCTTGCCAGAATGTCTTCTTTGCTTGGACAGACAATACCAAGGTAATTAGAATAGATTCTATTCTAATTATTTTGTACAATACTACTAGAGAGAGCAATGAGTCGACTCAGAAAATAACACAATACCGAGACTTGACTGGATAATGATTGAAAAATAGTGAGTTATTTGGAGTAAAAACAAAGAACATATTATCAGTAGGGCAATAATTTTTTTTAATTATTAAAAAAGTGAAAGAATAGAAAGATTTTAAAATACAGAGAGAACAGGGAAAGGAATAGTATGATAAATATTTTCTGAATTCATATTGTAGCTACTATACCTATAGAGCAACAAAAAAAGATTTTAAAGAGATAATAATTTTAAAATAAAATCAATTACCAAATCTCTTCAAGAGTTCTTCGACGAGAATGGTCGGAGGCACACGCTGTATATCTATATATAACCACCACATCACAATTTTTCACAAATATAGAAAGTCTCTGCTTTTGAAAAATATAAACAGTTTTCCACTTTTTACAAAATGCACATCACACTTATAAGACACAAACATTTACTTTGTAACATCGAGAAAGTCAGTTGAAAAGTTTCTGAAATTCGGAGATTAAAAAAATATTGGACCATTCATCATAAAAGCTATTGTTTCTAGGCCAAGGTTTCAAGCCTAATCGAATTTCGGTATAGTCTGTCCAAGCAAAGAAGATATTCTGACAAGATGGGAAAATGACACCAGCTTAGTCAATATTGGTTCAAAAATTATAAATTTGATTCCAAATTGTAGGAAAACATTATGATCTACAATTTGAGACTAAATTTATACATTTTTAACCGATATTGGCCGAGCTGGAGTCATATTTCCATTTTGCCACAATGTCTTATTTGCTTGGACAGACCATAAACGGGTGCAAAATTAACTCTCAATTGGCACTACAAGTTTGGATTATAGAACGGAGAAATTTCCCACAGTAACCGGGTCAACTAGAACAGGGCTTCGTGCATTTTTGAAGAGTGATAAAAAATTTAAAACATGGAATTTTTGCTTCGCTGTAACCAGAAAATTCTGAGCATGAAATTTGTAGACTCTAAAATGAGGTCCGCATCAATAAACAGAGAAAAAGAAACCTTCAATCTTTATCTGGGTTGTTTACTTTTCTTTCCTAAATAATTAATTCGATAAATCCAAGGCCTAGTAAAGTCTGTCCAAGCAAAGAAGACCCTCTGGCAAGATGGGAGAATGACTCAAGCTCGGTCAATTTTAGTTCAAAAATGATCAATTTGATCTCAAATTGTGGGGGAACACTTTGATCTACTTTTGATACATTTATAATTCTTGAACAAATATTGACCAAGTTGGAGTCATTTCCCCATCTTACCAGAGGGTCTTGTTTGCTTGGACAGACTATAGAAAGGTATAGGCTAGTTCGTAAAGCTGAAGCTACTAAGTAAGGCGATTGGGCGAATGACTGCATTATCAATTGTCAGCTCTGTCAGGACAGTCGGTGAGCTGTCTGCAAGAGTACATCGGAACAAGAGCGTCCCCAGTTATACTAATTCGCTATCGAAGACAGCTTCAGACTGTCCTGACAGAGCTGAGAAAATAACAATCATTCCCCAACAGCCCAACTTCGTGGCGCCAGCTATAACCAGATCAACTGGAAAATATAAAAAATTCAATTTAAAATACTACTATAGGCTACCTCAATCTTCTAAAAAGCAGCTTTTATACTGAACACCAATGCATGAATGAACGGATCAATGAATGAATAAATTATTAGAATCAATGAATCAATACAAGAAGTAAACGGGGGTTTAAAGGATATTGTGTAACTCAATTTCCACTTTATTGATCACAAGCAGAACTCAATTTAAAATACTACTACGGTAACCTAAATTCTCAGAACTAACCCCTAAAACTCAATCAAATATAGACAGACATATTTAAATTCGATTATGTGATTGTATAATCGAATGAATGATTGAATATGTATAGTCTGTCCAAGCAAAGAAGACCCTCTGGCAAGATGAGAAAATGACTCGAGCTCAGTCAATATTAGTGCAAAAATTATTGATTTGGTCTAAATCGTAGGAAACATTCTGATCTACAATTTGGGACCGAATAAATACTTTTTGAACCAATATTGACCGAGTTGGAGTCATTTTCTCATCTTGCCAGAGGGTCTTCTTTGTTTGGACAGAATATAATAGTACAGACTCTCTGAATTACTGATTCTCTTGAATGTTAACATTCAATTCAACACGCTAATCAAATGAAACTACACACAAAATACTACAATAATGATATTGTAACCTTGATTCACGTAGCAGCCCCGAAAACTGAATGAATGATGTAACAAGAGCACGGCTCTAATTATATAACACGGTACTACCCACGCATCACGGAAATACTACCCCTCAAAGGAAATACAAGCGCGGTTAATTTCGATACTAGAAATTATTACGTCACAGTTCAAAGTGACGAACGTTAGTTTGACACGCTATTTACAACGTATACTGTAATTGATTTCGTAACTACCGATTTCGGGTATGACGTATAAGATAGTCAAATTGATGTAACTCCCAACTCACTGTATAACGTATAAGATAGGGAATACAATGTATTTCAGGCCGGAAATTAAATCAAATGTACCGAGAATAATGACGTTATGATGGGATTGAGATTAACGCAAATTTGGTGAACTATAGTTAACAAAACAATGTAGTTCTTGAAATTTGCAGAAATGGTATTGACCTGGTATTATAAAGAATTTCCTTGATATGATTGAGATATTGATTTTATCATCCCATATTGATTTTAATCTAATACAAACTTCAATAAATTATGAAATATACAAGTCACGGAATATCAATAGGTTTAGTTAGCGCCAAAAATAAAGGCAGTTGGCGAATGACTATTGTTAATCCTCAGCTCTGTTGGGACAGTCAGAAAGCTGTCTGCGAGAGTACCTAGAACCCAGGTAGGCCTATACTAATTCGCTTTCGAAGACAGCTTCAGAGTTGATTAATTTTTGAACCAATATTGACCGAGCTTGAGTCATTTCCTCATCTTGCCAGAGGGTCTTCTCTGCTTGGACAGACTATAGAAAGGATTTCCTAGTCCTAATAGTACATTTTCTCATTTAATTTAATTTCATTTCATCGAGGAAACCTGGATAGAAGTTTAATTTAGAATAAAAATTTATATCCTTCTACTATGTGGAACTAGATTTCAATACACACACATTTTACCAAGACACATTGAAGAATCTAGCATAGATATACGTACTATAACAACCAATAGATCCCATCATGTTAATACATACATACACAAGGATTTAAAACATGTACAAACACATCTCACAAAACACACATGGACGACAATAATAGCTCGACGCTATTTTTAAACCACACACAACACAATTGGACATTTCACACACAAACACAGCACAGCTGAGAGGGTAGCCTAGGTTGATGGTGTTTATTAACAGACGCACTGTTGAAGTTAGCACAAGCCTTCACATTCTTCATTAGTGGGTCATACATCACAAAATATGTAACAGGAATAATGTGAGAGGAATGTTCGAGAATTATTATTTGAGACAGAAGGTTCACAACACGACATGACATAACAAACAAAGCGCTGTCATATTATTCGTGACCTGTCAGCAGGGAAATTGGGGGGCTGAAATTTCCCTCCCCGGGAAAAGTGTGGGGTGGCAACAGTGGTTGGCGCCAAAGTGAGGGGAGGATTTTCACATCCTGTTGAATTTGCAGTTTGTTGGGGGAGGGTTGCGAGGATATAATTACGAGGATGTATATAGTAATAGAGAACATTGAAAGTGGTGAGGAGTTTCGTTTCTATATAGGTCTGATTTTGAAATTTCGAGTATAATATTCTCATGAGTATAGAATAAGAAGCCAAATGATTTTGAACATTGAGGATTGATTTTAATAAAATTTAAAAACAAAAATATGTATTCCCATCTTTGCTGCTCTTAATGCTATAGGATATAGTCTGTCCAAGTAAAGAAGACCCTCTGGCATGATGGGAGAATGACTCAAGCTCGGTCAATATTGGTTCACAAATTATCAATTTGATCTCAAATCGTAGGAAACAATTTGGATCTACTATTTAGACGACATTAATAATTCTTGAACAAATATTGAGAAAGCTGGTGTCATTTTCCCATCTTGCCGGAGGGTCTTCTTTGCTTGGACAGACTATACTATAGCTGATGCCAGAAAGTTGGGTGGTTTCGTCTGCTCCTTGTGTACTCCAACAGCTGATGTTGTCAGAGTTGTAATTTCGCTATGCTTGGATGATGTTTTTGAAATCAAAAGAGGCAACCATAGATGCTTTACATCAGCAATTAGTTGGTTACATCACGTACTAGAGACAGACGAAGCCGCCTAGCTTTTAGGCGTAAGTTATACACTTGAATAGATATAATAGCTTAGAGCACAACATTCAAAGTCTAGAAACACAAACATTCAAAAGAAGTACTAATATCCAAGGTTAGTACATAGAACACCACTTCCAACCTTGAAATTGATCACAAAATACAGCGATCAGCTGACTTGCCGGTTCAAGGTCGTAAAAGTCACAGTCAAGGTCAAACCACTGCTTTCACATTAGCGGGATCAGGATATGCAATAGCACAACTCTCATTAACCCATTACATTTCTTTCCTCATTACTATACAATCATTCTCTTCAACTACAACATTCTCCGCCTCTCAATAATCATTATCAAGAATTCGACAGTCTCCTCCATTTCAAGGTTTAGCAAACGCCAAAAAACTTGGTTGTTGACGAATAATTATTGTTATCAATGCTCAGCTCTATCAGGACAGTCGGAGACTGGTCTGCGAGACCATTATCACGTCAAGAGAGACCTCAGCTGAATGGGAGTTTCTCTCGCGTAGACCACTTTTAGGCTGTATTGAGAGAGCTATGATGTATAAAAGACATTTGGCAATCGCCAGTTACGTTCAAATTCAACTTTTCATTTCAAATTCCATACCATTCACTTTCATTACTTCAATCATGTAGAAAATTTCTGCATTGTCAAAATACAAATTAGAACAAACATGATCAATTACAAACAGTCCAATAAAAAAAAGTATGAATTTATCACGCTTCTATTCTACGTAGGATATCCAGTGAACAGAAGGTCGTACACTTTGAAATAGAATACATTTATAGGTAGAGTAAAATGCCTATTGATTTCGAATAAATGTTTCATTTCAAGGGTGGCTCATTTTAAAAAGATGGTTTATTTAAAGAATTAATTAATCATTGGTTCAGCAAACTGCACCAACGATTAAATGAATAAAAAATTTAAATTAATAATGTTACAAGCAAAAATCCCCAGACAATCCCTTGTATTAGAGCCCTTAGATACTCCTAGATTAGGGTTGTATCTGTTAATGAGCCTACAGTATAAAGAAATAGAGACGTTACTGAACATAGAATTATTGCATGCTAGAAAACTCCTCAGTTCTGAGTGGATGTGAATTTCCCACCGATTGCAGTGAAAGCGGGAAATCTAGCAGTTGGAAAAGAAAAAAAAGAAGAAGTTACATTGATAAAATGAGAATGCGTGGGCGTTCATTTATTGGGGTCGAGGACACGCGCATTCCCACTCATGACGAGGGTTGAGAGGAGGGGTTGGAGGAGGAGAAGAAGATGGAGGTGAAGGAAGAATGAGAATGCGACGAGAAAAAGGTAGAGGAGGAAGAGCAGGAAGAGGAAGAAGGAGGAGGACGACAGGATGAAGAGGAGGAAGGAGAAAATAATCAGATGTAGAAAGGAGTAGAGAAACTAAGAGGGAAAGAGGCTAAGAGAGAAAAACAGGGAGAGTTGAGAGTTGAAATAGATAAAAAATGGAAATAGAAGAGAAAAAAAGATGAAAAGGGAAATGAGACGTGGAAAAAGAGAATATCAAAAGCAGAAAATAATTGAAAAGAGGAGAAATGATAGGTAGTGGAAGTAGGAAGGAGTGAAAGGAAAAAATCAACAGTTAAAAGAGGAAATCAAGAGAAGTACGAGGGAAAGTAGAAGAGGAGGAATAAGAGAAATAATTGGAGGATACAACGATGAAGAAGCAAAATATAAGAGACAATAAGAGAACGAATAGAAGGCAGAAAAGGATGGGAGAAAGTAAAGAATTATTGGGGATAGAGGTGGAAATGGTGAGAAACAATGAATAAAAGATGAGAACAAGTTCTTTAAAAAAGAAGAAAGAAGGGGGAAAGTTGATGTAGATTTCGTAAATGTAGAGGAAAGGTGAAAGGGTGGGTTATTAGAAAAGGAGAAGATAAGAAAATAGAAGATTACGAAAAGTCAAGTAAGAAAGTAAGAACGTTCAGGTTTAGAAAATAGAAGACGAGACATATGAATGATCAAAAAGTGAGAATAAAACAAGATAAATAAACGATAAAGAAAAGAAAATAAAGAATAAGGGATGAAAAATAAAGGATTAGGAGTAAAATACTGAAAGGGTATAGTGGGTGTATTCACACATTGCAGATAAGAGTCAAGAGTGTAGCAGCATTAAGGCCTGGCAAATTGCAGAGAACCGAATTGAATATCTCACTCTCTGTGCAACAAAGACCACACATGAATACATTAGTGCAAGCGGGGGATGAAACTGAAAGCATCTCTCGCGCCAGAGAAATACTCTGGCTACATCCATTCAAGTAAACGGCTGACTAAGGGAAAAGCACCAGTAGTGGCCACTTGAATGGTTTTTTCTTTAAAATACGGATTTGATGCCTTCAAATGGGTTCTTAACCTGCTAGAGACTTAGCTCATACTATTTAGTAGCTAAATAGTTCAAGTAGGAGCTCGCAGAGCATCATCAGAAATATTTGAGAGAAATTTTTTGTCGCCATTTCACTCGAATACGTAGTTTCAGTAAGAAGTTCAGTTTTCTCTTAGACGTTTCAGTAAGAAGGCATGTATACAAATTGTTGTATTATGACTAGAAAGTCTGTAAATTTCGCTATTTCTGGTGTTATAATCATTCCCTAGAATGTCTAGATGTTGTTCAGAAGGTTTCCAGCCAAATACAGCCAATATTTTGGCGTAAAAGCAGACAAGAGCAATAAACAGTGAATAATCTAGTAGTGGACCACCCGATAGATATTGTTGTAGAAATCGTAGATATTGTTGTAAAAGTTTATGTAAATTGAACTTATGTTCTTCTAAGACTGTTTCAAATAGGTTACAGAGGAATAATAACGTTAAAACGTCTAATTTATGGTTTAACCTCACTTTTCTAGTGGCTTGTAACAAACAACAATGCATTACCAATTAAACTCATTTTAATATAGCCTATTATTATTTCTGGCGTTGTTATCACGTTCTGGAATGTAAAATTAGCTTACTTAAATGATTGCGACAAGCAGCTTGAGAAATTGAATTTTAAATAAGCATAGAATATCATGTGGCCACTATAGAATCAGTACCTGGCCACTACTGAATCATAGTGGCCACTTTAGAATCAAAATCGAATTCCACGAAAAGTTTAATAATTATTTTTTTGAATTGAGATATCAGCCATTTTAAGTGACGAGTCAATCAAGAAGGATCTGAGCTACATGTTCATTGAGTTTAAGATGAGATAAAATTATGAAATGGATTCAGAATTCTGCATAAACTATCGAAAATTCCTTAAACATGGCCACTACTGGTGCTTTTACCTTACTTACTAGACAGTAGATCTTTCAAATTGAAAAGGAAATCTTTTAACACGTGACTTCCAAATGCCTCTTTACATGACGGCATTCTGATACGCAGTAATGATACAAAAGTTCAAATTTGATACGGGAAGGAATCTCGTTGATACGAGACATTCACATTGCTCATGCTTCACCGTCATATTTGAAATAAGCTAATTCTATTTCCCAACGATTAAACATTTTGAGAACATTTAAACTTAGTTTAGGTATTTTCAAGTTGAACTAATACAAATTGAAAAAACACTTTAATTTCAGAGATCCATTGGTTATTTTCTACCGATTTTCGGCATTGTCAAATGAGCTAACCTCACGTTGCAAATATTTTGTGCCAATGAGCTTCCTTCCTGTACGATTGCGTATCAATTTTGAACTTTCGTATCATCGGCAATTGTGCGTATCAGTAAGTTTAAATAGAATAATACACTGTATCTAATTGGTTTTAGGAATTATCTCCAATGGTATTCAAAACAGCACATAATAATCCCTACAACACACAATTCAATACTTGAAGACTTGGACCTCATTCAGTCTATCCCTTCACAAATGAATAATAGATTTAAAATCGTCTGCAACGAATCCTCCATTGAACACACATCAGTGTGTTCAAATACATTATCCAAGTAGAGTCTGTCCAAGCAAAGAAGACACTCTGGCGAGAAGGGAAAATGACTCCAGCTCGGTGAATATCGGTTCAAAGATTATGAATTTGGTCTCAAATTGTAGATCAGAATGTTTCCTACAATTTAAGACAACATTTTCAATTTTTGAACCAATACTGACCGAACTGGAGTCATTTTCCCATCTTGCCAGAATGTCTTCCATGCTCGGACTGAATGTCTGCGATGAATCCTCTCTATTGACTTGCAAGGACATGAATGTGCTCCAGATGTGCTTTATCCAAGTACAGTACCAAGTACGTGACACTGGACCATACATGGCAGATTACCACACCCCATATTTACTTTGTCCGTTCTTTATCAATTGCATTCTCTCACCCTCTATAATGTTCTTCACTCGCTTACTCACTCTCTCTCTCTCTCTCTCTCTACTTCTTCCTTCAACACCATCTCTTTTTCTTTACCTCATCCTCTCTTCCTTTCCTTCATTCTTTTATAAATTCTCTTCCTTTTCTCTTATTTTCTCTCTCTGTCTCTCGTTCCCTCGACCTTTCTCTTTCTTTTCCTCTCTCTCTTTCTCTGTATTTCTATCCTCTATTTTTCCTTCTCTCTATGAGTTGACACGTTCCAGAGATTAAGGGATCAGACCATATTGTATCATCTTTATCCACCCTGCAAGGGATATTATTGAAAAATAGAAGGGTAAACGTGACATTCATAAATACATTTATAATGCATAGCTGTAATCGAATAACCGATTAGTCAGCTATTCAAATCAATTTGTATGTTGGGAAAGGTCAGTTGATGGTTAGCCTGTCCAAGCAAATAATAAATTTCAACAAGATGGAAAAATGACTCCAGCACGATCAATATTGGCTCAAAAATTACAAATTTGGTCTCAAATTGTAGGATATATTTCGATCTACAATTTGAGACCAAATTTATAATTTTTGAACCAAAATTGTCCTTGTTGAAGTCATTTTCCTATCTTGCCAGAATGTCTTCTTTGCTTGATAGACTATACACTTTTCAATATAGTTTTAGTTTATCTCTGACTCGCGCAAGCTGAGAAGACACGCATTTACAATACACGTTAAATTGTACCGTTGTGTCTTCTCAGCTCAAGCGAACTACCATTTGTCAAATGGTGGATGAAAGTGTATAGATGGCAGGGCCTTCGCGTGGTGTTTCGGCGTCCTGTGCAAGATTTTTGCAGATAAATTCTTCACAGAAAAAATATTGGGAATCATCATAAATCTTGAGTTTCACTTGTCCTAACAAAAAATTATAAACTTAAAATAACAAGCTTATTGAAGATTGTAGCTATTTTCACTGCCCTCCCAACTTTCTTGAGAAAACATTCGAAATAAGTTAGTTCCGAATTCAGCCAGCAGATGGCAGAAGCAATAGGGTGATTCGCTTCGACTCCTATTAGACACGCCTTCAAGCTCCGTCTATGCTAGGCCATGATGACGTTATGGCATCAGCCAATGAGAAGGCGTTGTGGGCGTGGACTTGTACTGGCTTGTGATTGGTCAACAGAGTGGGAGGGAGTTGTCAGCCACCAATAAATTGAATTTAAGAGGGGCGTTTCTCGGCTTACGTTGAGTAGTGTAAGGTTCGATTTCCAAGCGGCAGCTAGAGCCGCGCGGCCCCAAATTTGCTGCTAGAGCTGCCCAGCAATCACAACTCTATTTACATAACTATATTATAGTTGTCTACTCTGTTATTAGGGCTACTAATGTATACTGAATCAATAATTAGTGAAATTCACTTGAAAGGTGTATGTGAAGTGTGAAAAGTCTGGGCAGCTTTAGCAGCGAATCCAGAGCCGGGCATTGCGAATCGTACCTCAAGAAGAGCGTTTCTCTGCTTACATTGATCGCGGCTTTTCAATTGATCAATTCATAATGATGAATAAGGAAATGCAGAGAGTTGACGCAGAAAAAATAATTACATGTGAATTCAAGTTGTTGGTGGAAAAATGTTCTTTCAAATGGTGGAAAAATCATGCAAACAGTCCAATTGAATTTTTGTTTTCAAATTTCTGTTTTGTTTCGGTCGCCGCAGCGCCCCCTTGGCCGCGGCGCCCTGTACGGCCGCACACTCCGCACACCCCACGCGAGGGCCCTGATAGATGGTATTATAGCTGACACCAAAAAGTTATGCGGTTTCGTTCGTCTCTTGAACCTACTAACAGCTGATGTAAAGCATCTATTGTCTCTCTATGTCTATTGCAGCATCTATTGCATCTAAAGCATCTATTGCATCTATGTCTCATCTAGGCATGGCTAAATCACAACTTCAATACTGACAACATCAGCACACGGAGCGAACGATCTTTCAAGATTGTTCAAGATTTGATTCATCAATAAAGATAATAGCTGCAGCCAATACGTTAGACAACTTCGTCCGTCTCCTTTGACTGATGTAACCAATCAACAGCTCATGTACAGCATCTATTGTCTCGTCTGATTCCAATAGCATCATCTAGGCATGTGACAACATCTATTGTTGAAGAGCAGATGAAACCGTCTTGCTTTCTTAGTTCAGCTACACAGTGTAGACTACACTCGTCTTGGAGACAACCAACTTGTGGGTGCTCTTGTGCCTCAACTTCGCCCACATCAATCATGTATTGTACTAAGTGAAAATAAAGGGATCTATCTATCTATTTCATCCACCTATTTGGATATTAGAGAAAAGTATTCCAAACTCAATCGTACACAATGAGTCTGAATTCGAGTCATCCGCAGTCGTTCAATATCTACGTGCTGAATAAACATTTCGAGAAGGTGATAACGCTATAGTCTGTCCAAGCAAAGAAGACCCTCTGGCAAGATGGAAAAATGACTCTAGCTCGGTCAATATTGGTTCAAATATTATCATTTTGATCTCAAATTGTAGGAAACAATTCGATCTACTATTAAGACCGCATTAATAAATCTTGAACTAATAATGACCAAGCTGGAATCATTTTCCCATCTTACCAGAGGCTCTTCTTTGCTTGGGCCAGACTATAACAACAACCGCTTGTGGCAAAATGGCAATCGTTCCAATAATTAGCAGTTGGAGGGAAACTTTCACCACTAAAGCAATAAGGGAGAAAGAAGGGGTGAAGGGAAAAGGGCGGAGGAGAATGAGGAACGGGAAAGGAGTACAAGGAAAGAGGGATGAGGGCTTAGGGAAGGAGGAGAGAATGAGAAAAGGAGAAAAGGGTAGAGGTAAAGCGAGAACAAATAATTGGAGAGGAAGAAGGAGAAGGGGAAAAGTGAATAGTTAAAAGCAGAAAAGGAGAAATTAAAGAGAATTGGAAAAAAGGAATGAGGAGAAGAGGAGAATGAATGAGAATAAGGAAAAGGGAAGAGAAGATAAGGTAAGAGGAAGAGGGGAATATGAGAGGAGAAAAAGGAATAAGGGTTAGAGGAGAATGAAAAAGCGAAAATTGGAGGATGGAAGAAGAGGAAAAGTGTAAATGAAAGGAAAAAGGTGGAAAAACGAAGAATTAGAAAAGAGTAAAGGGAGAAATAAAAATGAAAAATGGATGAAGAGAAAAGGAAAAGGACAAAGGGAAAATATTAGAAAAGGGAAGAAGTTGAAAAAGAAGGGAAATGAGGAAAGGTGAAAAGGGAGAAGGAGAAGGAGAATGAAGGAAAAAGATGGAAGAAAAGATAAGGAGAAGAGAAAATATGGAAAGTTTGGGGGAAGTGAGAACGGAGAACAAAGAAAAGAAAAAGAAGAAGTGGAAATGGTGAAAAGAGTCGAGAAAATGGAAAAAGGAAAGAGGAAGTAAATAGTTAGGGAAAAGTGAAAATGAAGAAGGAAAACCGCAAAAAGGAAACTTGAATAAGAAAAGGGAAGGCAAAGGGGTGAATGTAGAAGGAAAACGGGAAATAGTGGAGGAAAAGGGAAAAACGTGTCTTGAATTTCCCACCCTTTATCAAAGACAACCAACTTGCTTCGGTTTGTTTGAATGAGCAGCGGCGGTGTATGCGCGCGCAACTGATGACATCATACCTTGTCAATCAATAAGATTTGCTTATCTGTGACGTCACTCACTTACGCTCACATTTCGGCGGATAATTTGAAAGTAGCATTATAAATTTAAGAGATTCAAGTTAAATTCACTTTCAATAAGATTAGGAAAATCCATGATTTTGCATCAGAAAATACGATAGTCTACGGGCTGTATCAAGAGTATAGCTGACGCCAAAAAGTTGGGCGGTTTTTGTCTATTCCTTGTACACTTCAACAGCTGATGTTGTCAATTGACATTGTAATTTAGCTATGCCTGGATGATGTTTTTGGAATCAAAAGTCAATAGATGCTTTTCATCAGCTCCTAGTAGGTTGGGAGAATAACACATTATTTATAAATTATAAATTAAATTATTGATGCAATTAAGTTGAAATACATAATACAGTATAATATTCTTCGAAGATAGAACTGGTTATTCAACAGATCTATTTGGTAGTAGAAACTTATATCTTCAGATTGTAGCCATATGAACAACTTTGATAATATTTTACTCGTACTGAACATGATTTTAAAAAGAGTTTTTCAATGAGATTTTCAACAAATTTCCTTGTCTCCCTCCCTAGCTACCATTCAACCCTTCCAGCATTACACAAACTGGAAAAAGTCAACCCACCGCCATCTAGCATGAAAAACTCCAACTAACTGTACACTAGAATTTCCCATTCCAGGGAAGTTTTTTAAAAGTAGAAACTTCATTCTCATTCCCAGACATGGCGAAGACTTTTTCCTCAACCACATGCTTCGACACCCTTGCTATAGTCTATCCAAGCAAAGAAGACATTTTGTAAAGATAGGATAATTAATCCAGCTCGGTCAATATCAGTTCAAGAATTATAGATTCATCCTAAAATTGTACATCCAAATGTTTCCTACAATTTGAAATCAAATTTATAAATTTTGAACCGATATGACCGAGCTGGAGTCATTCTTCCATATTGCCAGAACGTCTTCTTTGCTTAAAGAGACTATACATGGTTTCATAGAGGGCAGATTGAATATTTATGAACCATAAAACATGCATAATGATGGAAATGTAACAATTATATTGCAGGGATATAGGCCTACTATTAAATAAGCCTTGTAGGTTATGTAAACTAATAAATAAATATTTATTCAAGTCTACACGGTAAATGACAAATCTAATATCATAGCGCATGCCTCTCAACTTTATTTTATCGAAAACCTTGTCCAAAATCTACTTTATGAGAAAGTTGCATGACGAATACCAGTAGCAAGCTCCTGCTGTAGCTTACAAGGTGCAATAAAAGTACAAATTTATTACAAATTACGTAAAGTTGAAGACGGGTTAGTCAAAAAACTCAATACTGTACAAGTACTAATACTACACTCTATTTGACGTAAACTCCGAATTCGCGAAACATGTATAAGATAGGGAATACAATGTGTTTCAAGTGCAAAATTACATCAAATAGCGAATTGAATATTGAAGTTTAAGCTGAAACTGCTATGCAGGAAAATTCGAAGTAAGTTGAAAGTACTGTAAATAAATTATTCCAAATGACAGTATAACTATATTTTCGACTCACCTCTTGTAGAACTGTATCTTGTTTCTTAGTCGATAAATTTAGGTATCGTTCCTGACTTTGGCAGAATTTGGCTGTTTGCTTTTCAAATTTTTTCTTGCCATCCTGAAAACATGAAGTTAACTTGATTCAGTCTGCAATTTAATGATAACTACTACTAATGATAATGAATTGAATTTTCATTGGATAATTGAGTCATTTACAATAAATCTTGATTTGATCAATGACATATTCGAACTATTCATTAGCTAAATTTAAACTTGAGTTTTGATTTGAAACCAGTTTCATTCTACAATTTTGTAACCCACAAATAAAATTATTAGGTTGATTCAATAATAAGTTGAGAGAATTTCAAATTGAGATCCATTAACGGATAACAAATACAACGAAACGTTTGCTTGAAATCAGTTGGACAGGTTTAGCATTGACCAACGCACATCAGATGAAACGTAACAACTTTTATCTATTGTGTTTGTTTCAGACAAACAAAAACGTTTCGTTGTGCTGCGTTTCATCTGGTGTGAAAGAACCCCGACCAACCAATAGTTCATTCGATTTAAAACTGAATTTCAAACTAAAACTTGGGGTTTCCTACAGAATTGTTTGGTTGATTCGATAATGAGTTGAGTGAATTGAGATTAAATTTACTGATAATCAAGTCTACAGATGTACTTATCATCAAGAAGTTTACTTCTGATGATTTCAACCAAAATAATATCACAAGCATTTTATTTTGAAGAATGAATCATGAATAAACATTGAATAAACCATGAATAATCGCAATGAATGAATAACTCCTACCTTAACTCCTCCTATATGCTCTTTCCTGAAGTTTTCCAATGGACTGATGATTTGGTCGTAAGCTCTCTCCAACTGGAAAGAAAGAAAATGAAGATTTAGAAAAAAATTTCAAAGTTAGAGAATAATCACAGTTAATAAACCCATAAACATGAGTAATATCAATGAAAATTTAAAGTAGAAATTCGTGTATAATTCAAGTTTCACGTGAATGTCCAACATAACCTTCATTTTTATCAGCAACTAATCAAAATAATTTGGAAGATGAGACGTTTTTCACTTTATCTATGTATAATCTCAGAAATAAATTATAAATAAATGAATAAACATTGCCTCTGATTTTTCAGCGCTGATATGTAATAAGTACGTTTTAAAAATAAAGTAAAAATGGAGTAATACTATAGGTTTTATAAATGGTTTTTCAAGAATCAAGCGTCAAAAGTCCGGTTAAATTTAACGAGCTGTCACTCATAGGAGTGTATCAACTCTGAACATGATCCAAGATACATTTGAGGCTGTCATG
Source organism: Sogatella furcifera (assembly GCA_017141385.1). Lineage (NCBI taxonomy): Eukaryota > Metazoa > Arthropoda > Insecta > Hemiptera > Delphacidae > Sogatella > Sogatella furcifera. The sequence continues at coordinate 20,777,059 of CM029557.1, read as the reverse complement.
AAGTTTGTAAAAGACATGAAAAAGCACTATCTCTCGGTATAGATTGACAGAATTTCGAGCTAACGTACGGTCTAGAGGACGAAATATTATATGACACACGATACTTTCATCAAAATATCAGAGGCGATTTTACCAAATCAAAAACCCTATAATCAATACATCAATTACCCTAGAATAACAAAAACGCTTCTTATTTCAATTTTCTGGTAATTGGGGTTTTTATAAAGTATTACGCACATTTTTTTAAATTAAGAGTTAACCTCTTCTTCTCACACTTCTTTTCTTCTGCACCCTATTTTTTGTTACTTGATTTCTTCTTATTTTTTATTCAATTCTCTACCTTATAATTTCATTAATCTCATAATTATCCTGTTCATCTTTCTTCGTATTCACTATGTACCCCTCTTACTTCTCCTTATTCTTCTTCTTCTTATCCTCCATTCTTGTTCTTCTTCATCTTTATCTTATCATCATCTCTCTCTCCTTCTCTCAATTATCTTCCTCTTCAACTAACATCATATCCTCCTTCATCCTCATCTTTCTGTAGTTCTCAATCTCTATAATTATCAAACTCCTTTATGATTTGATTTGAAAAATTTGATCATGATTCTCATCAGTTCATCTTCTTTATCTTTACCTAAATATCCCTCCAATATGTTTCTTCTTCAACTTTTATCCTTCTTCTTCTCCGGCTTCTTCTTCCTCCTCATTCGTGTTTCATTTTCCTCCAGCTCCTTCCTCATCATTCTTTTCCTTATCATCTTTTTCATTGAGTACTTCTCCATCTTCGTCCTTCGTCTTCTTCTTCTATTTCTTCTTACACTACTTCCATTTCTTCATCTTCTTCTTCTTATTATTATTATTCTACTTCTTCCTTTTCTTCTTCTTATTTTCTTCCCCTTCTCCTCCGTCGCCCATTTCTACTTCTTCTTGCAGTATCTATTGTAGTTCGGCACAAGAAAAGAAACGGTACCTTAGTTTTGCACGTAATAATGTCACCAACTCACTTTGTCGCCTACTGTCCACTACCAACGAAACCAAATTTGTCACAGCCTCTTTCTTTCTATGTTCTCCTCCTCCTCCTCTTCTTCTTCTTCTTCTTCTTTTCCGATGTCACCTCTCTTCTTATCACTTCTACTTCTACTTCAACTCATCCTCCTCACCTTCCTTATCGTTAATAACACTTTTCTTGTCACCTTTTCTCCTTCTTCTTCTTCTTCTCCTTCTTCAACACTTTTTCTTACTCTTCCTTATAAGCCCTCTTCTTATCTTCCTTCTTTTACTCTTCAACTATCATCCTCTTCATTCTACTCCTTATCTTCTTCTCCTACTTCTCCTTTCCCACTTTATTATTAGCTCTTTTCTCATCACCTCCTATTCATCCTTTCCATGCTCTCGTTCATTGTTTTCTCTCTCTCTCTCTCTCTTCATCTCCTGTTCTGGCTATTCCTCCTTCCTTTGTCTGCTGTTCCACTCACCTCAATGTGAACAACGTCAATCTTTTTTCACTTTGATCACTGTTCTAAGCTATCCATCACTCCATCAATCTCTTTTCCCTTGCTTATCCTTCTTCTTCTTCTATTTCTTTTTCTTCTATGCGCTTTTATCTTTTTTTATACTTGGATTTGGAGATTTTCTCCTTCGCACTCTTATTTCTTCTTCTTCTTCTTCTTCTTCTTCTTCTTCTTTTCTCCTATGCACTTTTTCTCTTTCTTTTATTCCAAACTTTAGAAATTTCTTCTTCGCACTCTTACCTCTTCTTCCTATTCTTCTTCTACCTCTACACTTCAGAGGTTGTCTTCTTCTCCTTCTACAATCTAACTTTATCTCTCGTACACTGCACAACCTCTTCACTTTCTTCCTTATCTATTTTATCGGCTTCTTCCTTGTATTTTTCTCTGGTTTGTTATCTCATTAGTAGTTATCTATAGTAGTGTGTCACTACTATTGTAGCCGGTCTCAGTGCACATTATTACACGGATAATAGCAGTTAATGGTGTCATGAGTTTAGTACACAGTACACTACTAATCATCACTCACTTCGAAAAAAAACATTCAGTTTCATGTCGATGCGAAAAGTAGGATTTGAATAATAAGAGAAAAAATAGTATATAGAACACATTGGAAAAAATTAAGATTGATCACAATAGATCACCAGAACATACCGAGAGATTCCAAGAGATCTTGCTTCAGATAGAAAGAGAAATACAGTATTGAGAAGAATTCGAGAAGGTTTTGAAGTACGATAACAGATAACAGAATACTAATACTAAATAGTTGATCGAGATCTAGGTTTGCAGTTTATAAAGATTATGATAAAATTCAGACCTAACAGATCATTCAACAGCTCATAAAATTATTAAATTTGAAAAAAACCAAGCAAAAATATTCTCCCCATTAGGTTTGTTAAGATATTGTGTGTCCACTGTCAATGATTCAATTGCCGTTAAATTTGATACATTCAAGAAGATTAGATTAGATTACAATTCTAGTAAAATACGAAAAACAGTGATGTAATGAGTGCAAAATTTATAAATCTCAATTCAGATGAGAGAAGAGCTACGATGATATGAAACGTGTAAGATGGAACAATACAAGGTCAATTGAAACAACCAATTCAAATGAAACAATTGAAAGATCTTGTAACATTATCCAAATGTCTTAAATCGTATTTATCGTAACATGATAATAATTTCGATGGTTGTTTGTATCGTATTTCTTTTTTAATGTAAACCGTTTAATCTTTTTCATAGAAGATTAAACCGTGATCACATAGCTTCAAGAAAGAAAGAAATACATGATTGATGAAAGAGAAAGTTACAATAATTATTGTGAGATGTACTCAGAAACTACAGATAGAATATGATAATTATTGGTTTGATTCTCTCTGGACGAAGTTCCCTATTCTACCGCTGGATAGCATTAGGTACTGGGTGATATTGCGACTGACTAAAGCCACGCCTTCTAGCAAGCCCCGCCTCTCTTTCTTGATTGGTGGAATGAGAAAAGATTGGAAGGGGAAACCGGAGTAGTTCAGCCATTACAGTAGTAGTGCTCTATTCAGCACTACCTCCAAGTAAGCCCCGCCTCTTTCTTCTCATTGGTGGATTGACCAGGTGGTTGGAAGGGAAGTGGGAGAGTGAATAGTTCAGCCATTACAAAATGGTAGTTCTCTGTTCAGCCGCTAGGTGGCAGTAGGTACTGGGTGATATTGTGTATACAGACACGCCTCCAAGCAGGCTCCGCCTCTCTTTTCTGATTGGTGGATTGACTGAGTGGTAGGAAAAGGAAAGTGGGAGAGTGAATAGTTCAGCCATTGGAATGAAAGTGAGTAGTTCTCAATTCGGACATTGAAAAGTTGTAATTCTCCAATCAGCCGCTAGGTAGCAGTAGGTACTGGCATTTGAATATGCATATTTAAATAATATGCATTTCAATAATAGATTAAGACATTGAACAGTAATGTTCATCATGGAAAAGTTACTATTAAGAATTTTAGTTTTGAATTAATCAGTTCCTTACAATGACAAATCGACAATTTTGATTTTGGAACAATTTTGAGATAAATTCACTTGAAAATGATTAGCTACTGGAGATTTTCAATTCTATTGTAGTTTCTACATGATATAGCAAATATATCGATTTATTTTTCTTCTAATAATCTTCAACATGTCCCCTTCATAACAGAACCAAATTACAAAGTTATGGATGACACTATTAATGAAGACATACATAAATAACTAAATAATGCACATTGAATACAATATACATAGAATTTCAACGAAGTTAACAAATGCACATTATATCATCATTATGAAATCTCTTGATTAACTTGGAGTCATGTATAAGTTAAACTTAAAGTATGATAAGTTAACAAGTTCATAATATATTCCACTATCAACTTCAAGAACCCCAAAATCTTCAGGTCTACTCAACACAAAATTAAGTAAGATGAATCCAGAATCCACCCTATTACTGTATTAATGATTATACTGTAATCAACATTTACTCATTTCTTCGTATGTGGAGTAATCTTTCAACATAGATAGAGATAGAGTGAGAAACTGAGGGAACCTGAGAAACAAAAAGAGAGTGTGATAGAGAAAGCTTGATTACAATTTAGCACACTCCTGGTAAATGATAACAGTAACACCACAAATGCATTAACAGTTAACATGTCCTAAATGTTGTACCTGACTGTCATTCGTATCATCAAACACCAAAATCCTATTGTTTCTAACCTCAAATGCATCCTCGTATTATTATTTTCAGAGATTGTACAATCACTAAGTAGTCAATGATTGTCAAAACCAGAAAATATATGAACGATCCTTTTTTAAGTAAATTTTTATATTAGTTATTCTCAAGTGATTGTTGAAATATTAATGTGAATTGAATTTATAATCCATTCCATACCCTATTCAAGATAACTTGAAAAAATAATAAAACAAAGGTTTTGAGTATGTGTGAATATGGGGTGGAACTAAAAACCTTATTAACCACGACAAATCATAAAACCAATACATATACAATAAGAAATCAACAACCAATACACGACTTACTTAAAGCATTGGCAATGTGGATGATATCGCCATTTTTTGAATGAGGTATAGATTTCTATAAATTTAAAGCAAAAAATATTTGAATGAATTTTTTTGAAATAAGTTACATTCAAGTTTGAAAATAACTGCCAAAATTATTTCTCAGTTACATAGTACGGTAATTATTATTCCCGAAGTGTTTCTACCATATTTTAGACAATATGAACTAAATATGCACAAACGAGTGAGCTATTATTGTTCACAGAAAATGAGAATTTAAATAAAGAAACTGAGAAATTTACTTTGTTCACAGTAAACGAAAATTTAAATACAGTAGAAGACAAATTTACTTCTATCCTTTGAAACCTGAACACGTCCATTCATTTTGCGACAATTACTTTGTTTTTTGTTAAAAAATTACCTGATCAAGTGACAAAATTATCAAGTTGCTTATACTCGCAGCTTGAAAGTTTTCCAAGATATTGTAGCCTAAAATTACTATTCTGTTTCATTTAGATAATGAACAAAATATAATGTTTTCAGAGAATTTACATATTCTCTTTCTTCCAAGTACCATGGACCCGACAAGGCGACAAGATAGTTTGAAAATAGCATTATTCTGCGAAACTTCTTCAGTCATATAGCTAGACTTATGCCGGGTTTTTTCAAGCTCACTCAAACTTGAGGGACACTCAAATTTTAACGAATCGTCAATAGAGCAGCTGACATTTTCTATGCTAAGTATAGAAAATGTAAACTGGTAATTGTAAACTGGAGCGTCCCTCAAGTTTGAGTGTGTTTCCAAGTATAAAAAATGTTACATGTAAATGTAAACTAGAGGGTCCCTCAAGTTTAAGTGTGCTTGGAAAAGTCGGTAGATCTTTACTGATGTCTAGGATAATCATTAAACTATCGTTTTCAAAGTTATGAATGATTTCTATTTCTGTAATTTCCGAATATGCAAAAAAACATTTTGAATATTCTTGTCGAACAGTTTTTGTCACAATTCACGTAATTTACGCCTTCTCTACCTGCATTTTTTGTGAAAATGCTTTTCTTTTCAGCAATCATTATCTACGCAGTTTCTGAAGTAGGTTACAACCAACCGAGCTGTCAATAAACTGCACTTTCTCTGGCGTTTTAAAACGTTCTGTCGCGAATATTGTGAAGTGCGAGAAGACACGCGTTACAATACACTTTACACTGTAACGGGGTGTCTTCGCAGGTTTTGCGAACTGTAACGTTTCTGCATTATGAGAAGACACGCCGCTACAATACACTTTACACTGTGACGGAGTGTCTTCTCAGCTTCTGCGAACTGTAACGTTTCTGCATTATGAGAAGACACGCCGCTACAATACACTTTACACTGTAACGGGGTGTCTTCTCAGCTTCTGCGAACTGTAACGTTTCTGCATTATGAGAAGACACGCCGCTACAATACACTTAACACTGTGACGGCGTGTCTTCTCAGCTTCTTCTCATTCTGCATTATGATAAGTAGTTTGACAATCTCTTCAAATTGTTGTGAGATTGAACTGGTTGACCACCTCTTCAAATCGCACCGAGTCTACTATATTTTAATAAATGTCTTCAAATCGTTGTGAATTTTAATAAAATGGATGAACAACTCTTTAAATTGGTGAAAATATAACTGAGACTAAAGTATTTCTTGCTTAGGTTTATCGGTCACAAAAATAGAGCATGACGTTTTCCTCATACTGATCGTAAAGCTCCTTTTTAATTCAGTAATAATCCCTAGTAGAAACGGAAAAGGTTATAAGAAACTATTTGATCATAAAAAATTTAATCGTGTTCACTTGCTTCCATTTATAAAGCAAGCATTCAATTTAGTGATACTTCATTCAATATCTTCTATAGATCATTGATACAGATTTGATTTTCAACCATCATACAATGTTATCAAATTAGAATTACTTAAACTGAATTCCAGTATTCCAATAAGGAATGATATTTTGAAGTCTAGTCCAATAGTTTTGAAGTAATAGTAGGTATTTATCAATACTCATGAATTGTAATTGCTGAAATTCATCAGAACAAATAATTTCATGATAACATTTCATCTACTTGAACAATATATTTCCGTAGCTATAGTCTGTCCAAGCAGAGAAGACATTCTGGCAAGATGAGAAAATGACTCCAGCTCGGTCAATATTGGTTAAAAAATAATAAATTTGGTATCAAAATGTAGAAAACATTGTGCTCTACAATTTGAAACCGATTTATAATTTTTGAACCAATATTGAGCGAGCTGGAATCATTTTCCCATCTTGCCAGAATGTCTTCTCAGCTCGACCAGACTATATTGTGAACAACTAAACCTCCTTCAGACAAGTTTTCCATTTCTATTCCTAGCCTTGAAGTCTTTTGAAAAAAATTGAAGCGAATACTGATGAGCTACACGATTCCTTCTATTTGGCGACAATTTAGCTCTTTGAAAAATTGTTTGCGAAATAATACTGCACTGGTTTTTTCAAACCAACGTCAAACAGTATTCACTAAAGCGACGCATCTGTTTAAATAGTGACGGAAATTTGTGACAATTGCATCATTAATAAAGAAAACCGGCACTATAGTCTGGTCGAGCAGAGAAGACATTCTGACAAGATGGGAAAATGACTCCAGCTCGGCCAATGTTGGTTCAAAACTTCTAAATTTGGTCTCAAATTGTAGAGCAGAATGTTTTCTACAATTTGAGACCTAATTTATAATTATTAAACCAATATTGACGGAGCTGCAGTCATTTTCCCATCTTGTCAGAATGTATTCTTTGCTTGGACAGACTATACTAAACTTGAGAAGAGATGTTAATTTGCATGCTTTAAGGAACAAAAGTTTATGGCAGTGAATTGTCTGTCATCACTTGAGTAAAGTTCGCGCAAGCTGAGAAGACACGTCGTTACTATAAGAAGTGTATTATAATGGAGGTTCTTCTCAGCTTGTGCGAACTTACGAGTTTAGTACTATATTATGGCTGATGCCAAAAAGTTAGACGGTTTCGTCTGTCTCTTGTACTCTATGTAAGCTACCAACAGCTGATATAAAACATCTATTATCTCTTTCAATTTCAAAACTCTAATTTAATTTCAAACTCCAATTGTTAACATCAGCTGCTAGAGTGCAAATGAAGCATACGAAACCTCCTAGCATTTTGGCGTCAGCTATACTTCTAAACCATTCATCTATCCTCTTCTCCTTCTCTCTTATCTAATCCTACTTCGTCTCTTTTCTCCTTCTTCCACTTCTCCTCCTCTTCACCATCTTCCTTTGTCTCTTTAATATTCCCATTTTCTGTGTATCAACTATACTCTACCAGTTTACCAGTATTTCTTTCCTTCCTTCTTCGTTTCCCTCATTTTCTCTCATTTTCACTACCTAATCCTACTTCATCTATTTCACTTCTATTCTCTCTTTATTCATCTTCTTCCTTTGTCTTTCCTCTTCTAGATCTTCCTTTGTCTCTTTTCCATCGCCTTTCTGTGTTCTACATCTCGTTACTCTATTTCTTTCTTTCCTTCTTCGTTTCTCACTCATCTTTCACCGTCTTCCTTCTCTTCCCTCCTCATATTCTCACTTCTTTCTCTCCTTCATCGTGTCTTCTTCATTGTCTTTCCGTGTTCTAGATCTTGCATTGACTGGAACGTCAAATAAGTGCACTAGCCTACACAATCTTCTATCTTCTGTCATGTGCGCTGAATCCTCAAGTGACTCGCGTTGACCTACAACTGTACATTGCAGGACATTGTCGGCCTACTACTATAGTATGTCCAAGCAAAGAAGACATTCTGGCAAGATGGGAAAATGACTCCAACTCAGTCAATATTGGTTCAAAAACTATTGATTTGGTCTCAATCGCAGGAAACATTCTGATCTACAATTTGAGACCAAATCAACATTTTTTTGAACCAGTATTGACCAAGTTCGAGTCATTCTCCCATCTTGCCAGAGGCTCTTCTTTGCTTGGACAGACTAATACAGCTGGCGCCGAAAATCAAGGCGGTTAGCGAATGACTGCTATCATCAATGCTCAGCTCTGTCAGGACAGTTTAAAGCTGTCTTCAAGAGCGAATGAGTTGAGCTGAGATCGCTCTCTTTTCGATGTACTCCTCTCACAGACAGCTTAAAGACTGTCCAGAAGGAGCTGAGCTACTACACAGTGTCTAGTGCTCATCACACTTTGAGAACATTGTTAACGTTTTGTAGTAAAGAATAGTCAATACATAGCCTTAAGTCTGTTCAAGCAAAGAAGACACTCTGGCAAGATGAGGAGATGACTCCAGCTCGGTCAATACTGGTTCAAAAATAATCAATTTGATCTCAAATCGTAGGGTACAATTCGATCTACTACTAAGACCACATTTATAATTCTTTCACAAATATTGACCGAGCTGGAGTCATTCCCCATCTTGCCAGAGGGTCTTCTTTGCTTGGACGGACTATACATAGTTCAAACTTCTCAGATGGCGAGGAACATTAATCAATGCTTGGCTGTGTCAGGAAAGGCGGTGAGCGGTCTGCAAGAGCATAATACTGAATGACGAGAAAATTTAGCGAACCGTTTTGCTATCGCAGATTGCTTCCAGACTGTTCTAACAGAGCTGATCGTTATCCAATCACACGTTTCGCAAGGCTATACATCAAGTACAACTGGACGTTATTACAGCTATTTCCAATAAATAAAAACTAAATCGTTCATGAAAATCTATTAAGGTGGAGTGATTGAAGGGATTTCCCAGTCCTAACGCCGTCTAATTAAGAATATTTTAATTTAATTTGAATCCCATGAATATCACACACACTTGACAAATCCGCACCTTTTCATGTGCGAATACTCATTTTACATGAGGCGTGCGATTTTATCAATTCACCGTCCCCTTACGGGCCTATTCACACACACCTATTTAATATTCAATGTTTCAGCGGTGAGACCCTTCTCTACCATCCATTTACACAGACTAGCCCTTGGAGAGTTGTACAGCTGGTGCCAACGGAACTCGCGTTTGGCTAATGACTGTTGTTTGTGCTCAGCTCTGTCAGGGCAGTCGGCGAGCGGTCTGCAAGGGTGTAGCGAGTTGAGAGTGACGTCTGTGAACTGTTCAGCACTGGCGGACCGCTTTCGGACGGTCCTGACAGAGCTCAGCTTGAATAACAAGCATTTGTCATCCGCCGATTTTGTTGGAGTCTGCTGTATGAAATTCGGCTACTTGCAGAACTGCATGTTAATGAATTCCATTAAAATTCATCGGGTTGCATCCAGGATTCTCTTGGCTTCTCTTTTATTCATTTATTCATTCTGTTTGCATGCGTTTATGTGCGATTCTTTCATTACACGCGCTTTCGTACTGTGAAGGGTTTCAGCGAATATTGGGTTGCATACTGAATGGGGCTTATAGGCGAGATTAACCACCCCTAGAACGTTGATGGTATGAATTTGAAATTTAATATCAATGTTGGACTACTCTTTTCCTTCCTAATGTCGATAATTTCAATGAGCAGGATCATCGTAGAGGTCTCTTTACATGGCGGCTTTGTGATACAATAGTCCAAAATTGATACATGAAGGAAGCTCGTTGTTACGCGACATTTACCACGCTCATGGATCGCCGCCATATTGGAAATAAGCTGATTTTATGTTTCAATGATTGGACATTTTGAGAGCATTTGAACTCACCTTATGTATTTTTTCAAGTTGAATTGATGCAAAAATTAATTCAACAGTAAGATTCAGAGAGCCAATAGTTATTTTCCCGACATTGTCAAATGAGCTAACCTCACTTTGTAACACCATGTCGCAAATGGCTAGTGTCAAGGAGCTTCCTTCCTGTACGATTGCGTATCAATTTTGGACTTTTGTATCATAACTGCGTATCAGAAAGCCGCCGTGTAAAGATGCCTTTACTCTTACTAACACACTATATTCACTTTCCCTCTCATAAAAAATCCTTTATACGATGTCCTTTCGTTTACAATTGCGTATCAACTTTATAGTCTTGTATAAAGTTGCATATCAGAGATACGCCGTGTGAAGATGCTCTATGGATTATTATTTAAATTTATGATACCATAATCCCTATTTTTCCTTGAAATATTAGGTCACTTCGTAAATGATTATCATAATGATCTAGTTTACTGATAAAGTAAGGCTATGAAAGGCTGACATTTTTGAAAAGTTAACAACCAAAAGTTTAGCTTCATTTCTCAATTATCTTAGAAGACAATCGTGATAAGATAAGAAAATGGGAAAGACCAGAAACAGAACTCAGTCTTTTCTAATAAAGAAGACTCTCCAGCAAGGCTCTTTGTGCAATAGAATGAGTAAACACCACTGGCGGCTCGTAGCCACGAAACCGGTGAAGTGCCCGTATCTTTTACTGTACAGCACTTCACCTGTTTCTTGGGCGCCAGCCGCCAGTGGTAAACACTGTATAGTAACGTGAGGAGTGTCAGTTACTTTGGTGGTCTGATAGTGTTTGAGCAACCCTGAACAGTTTACTATCACCCTAATAAACTCCTATCTGTCTCCATATCACTCCATACCAACAGTCTTCTCTGTCCACTCTTCTTATGTCAACCAACACACTACTTTCTTTTTCTTATTATTTTTCCCCCCATCTTCTCCGTCGAGTTCTTCTTCTCCATTTTCTGCTTATCAATCTTCTTCTTCTTCTTTTTTCATATTTCAATTTTCTTCCTTATCTTTCTTTTTCTACTCCTTCTTTTTCATCTTCTCATTCCTACTCCTACTTCTCCCTCGTCTTCTCTTCTGATTATCTTGTACTTTTCTTCTCTCCCAAATAACATTCCTCTTCCTTTTCTTCTTCCTTTCTTCCTGTTCTCATCCTTCTCGTTTCCATTTTATTCTTACTTATTCCTATAATTCTTATTTTTGTTGACGGATATATTTTTCTCTTATTTCAGTTTTTTTACTGTCAAGTTTGAGACACTGATCTTGGCTATAATTACAAAATTAGATATTTAAAATTATTTCATTAATCCTTATTAGATTTGGTCTTAGCCTAAGTAGTCAAAATCTTCTTCAAAGCGTTCCATAAGTCGTAAACATGGAAAAAGCTCTGAATCAATCAATATAATTTACAGCTTTTCTGCACATGAACTAGTGGTAAACGATGCATGGAAATTGAATCAAAGGTGATTCGAAATTTTGCTGCACAATTATTAAAATTGAAGTTAAATCTGAATAATTCTGAATGGAAAACCATAAGCCTATTAAAATAGATTGTGAAATATTTTTGAAAAGGTCAAAGAAACCAAGGAATTCGTTATTTTACAGAAGAATCAAACAATGTGGGAACCCCTACTGTTGTAATAATTGGATAAGAACTCATAATCTGTTCATATCCGTTGAAGGTAGACTGGCGGAAATTGGATTCGGCAAAAAACAACTAATTGAAATTGATACTATTTTCAAGAGAAAGTAACCAAATCTATCTACTTTCACTACTCGAAAATGATTCAGATTAATTATTCCCATAAAAACATGTTCACCTCTTGATTTTGAAAAATATTGACATGAAAATTAATTGGGAGAGAATTAGTAAAGGTTAAACCTACTTTTTCTACTCGATCAGTGTTTTGTACTATAAATAAATAAAGAATATTCAAATAAATCAGAGCAACCTTGTTTTTCTTGATAAAAGCATTATAAAGAAAGCATTACAACTTAGAGAACATTACGAATTGACGACAAAAACGAACCAAAATTGCAATTTTCAAGAATTATTGATCTAGTTCAAGTTTCAATAGAGATCTGTTATGAATTACGTTATAACGTTTGTTTGTTATGTGATTAACAAGAAAATATCATTCATGAAGAACATATCAAATAACATGATTCATTTCTTTTTTTGGAAGAATGATTGAATAAAAGAGTTAATAGGCTACAAGCTACACTAAGGAGAACAGTTATGAATGACAATTCAATGTTTTCAAATTATCAAGGATATTAATAAGCTACCGCTGCACTGCACTGGAAGAAACTGTTATGAATAGATTAGGCAAGAAATTTTTAATAATCGAACAATTACAAAATTTAATAGCTTACCATTATGTCACGTTCATCTTCAATGAGGATTTTTCATTAGCCCACTAGACTCTCCATTTTAAAAAAAGATAATAATACACCAAGTTACAACAAAAAACCTTTCACAATCAACAATTTCTTGATTAAAATTTAAAAAAATCTAATAGAAGCTCACCATCCTGTCACGTTCATCCTCAATGCAGGCAATCAGACGCCCAAACTCCCCCAACGATCGCGATATCACCACCTCGTCATCAGTCTGTGTCTGTCCTATACATTCAAAACTAAAGTTCTGCAACGAGTAGGATAGGGCACGCTGGGCACGTGATAAATCTGTAACAAATAACGAGAATATTGATAAATTAATATGGAAGGATAGCATATTAACGAATAAACTCAAAACAGATGAGGAAGATGGATAAATGGATTAGAAATAGAAGGAACAAACAAAACTTAAACAGATGAGAAAGATAGATAAATGGATTAGAAATAGAAGCAAGAATAAAGGATATAAGTTCTCAAACCATTTATTCTTTATTAAAAGCCCTCTTTACTATAACATTTCTGATACGTATTAGTGATAGAGAGACCAAAATTAATACAGGGGGAAGCTCATTGATACGAGACATTTACCACATGCTCATGGATTACAGCCATTTTGGAAATACGTTGATTCTATTTCTCAATAGTTGAACATTTTTAGAGCATTTAAACTCATTTTAGGTTTTTTTAAGTTGAATTTATAAACAAAATAGAACACTAAAGGTACGTTTTGGTTTGTGCGTAACGCAACGACCGCCAGTCACAGTCGATCAGCTGTAGCCAATCACAGCTCTTGTTATAAAAGCTAAAGAACAAGACAAGAGCTGTGATTGACGTCATCTAATCGACTACGGCCGACTGTCGTCACGTTTCACACAGAGGGAAACTCACCTTAAGGTTCAAATAGCCAATAGCCATTTTCGGAATTTCAATCTTTTTCAAATTCAAATTTATTTCTACAAAAACAGGTACAAAACCAAGATAGCTTCTTACAAACAAGACATAATAAATTCTTAAAATACAACTATGTTGACAAACAAAAAATTCAATACAAGAACAAAACTTCTCAATTTCAAATACGGCAGCAAAATACATTCATTGTCTAATAAGTTCATTTTTCATCGCCACGTTGTAAATATTTTGTATCAAGTAGCTTCCTTCCTGTACGATTGCGTATCAATTTTGGAATTTGTGTATTACTACTGCGTCAGAGATCTGCCGTGTGAAGAGGCTTTGCGTCTGACTTTCAATAGGAATCTTTCAGGATTCAAGAAGATTAGTTAATCTTTAGTATCTTATTCATACTACAACGAATACGATACAAAAAATGTGTGTAATACTATTAACAATAGAAACTAGACACGTTTCCAGCCAAAGTTCAAGTCGAAACCAACAAACCAAACAAACCGTTTTATCAATGGAATGCCATAGTAGCGACAGTCACCATTCGAAAAACATATGGAGCAGACCCTTATCTAGACGGGCTTCAATCATTGGTGACACTTTTATTACTCATTGACACTCTATTTCAACTCGACATGTCAATCTTATACATTCACTCTCTCTCTCTCTCACACTCCCTCTCTCACACAATCTCATTATCAGTCTCTCTTTCTCACCACGGACAGTGATAAGCAGAAGAACGAAGCTCTCTATTTATTCTTTTTCAAACGCATTCTTTCACTCAGATTTCGACTGCCAATGGTGAAGGAAACAGTTTGAAGAAACTTTCTGAAGAAATGTAGATTTTGGTAGCTTAATAATAGCTGTCGCTAAAACGTTAGGGGGTTTCGTCTGTCTCTTGTACGTGATGTAACGTATCAACAGCTCATGTAAAGCATCTATTGGCTCTTTTTATATCAACAACATAATCTAGGCATAGCTAAATAATTTTATTGACAACATATCAATACGATTATATGAATGATTATATTGACAACATCAGCTATTGCAGCGCACAAGGACCAGCAAACTAAACTGCCCAGCTCCGTATCGCCAAACTCTATAAGAGTCGAGCTAGGCTAGAACGGTGTAGACAAGGTTCTACTTACTTTCAATATGATACGTTAAAGAAGATAAACAAGATGATACATGTATCAAAAATGTAACAATCTAATTGAAATATCTTTTATAGTAATTCGTTCGAGTTCTTTCAATAATGAATCAAGAGTTCGAATTGATCACCTGGAATAAGATGTTAATCTTGATTTACTATCTACCCTTGGTACTATATTTCGCGCAAGCTGAGAAGAGACGCCGTTACAATGAAAAGCGTAAATAACAGTGTGTCTTCTTTGCTTGCGCGAGCTACACCAATCGTTTCGAATTCGGATTTTCCCCGAATTCCCAAAGTACAAAGGTACAAGCTTCGCAATACAGTTACACATAGGGAAGATTAGCGTGAGCTTTCACAATACTTTCACTACGTTGAAACGTTCAACAAACTTGTTCAATACAAGGGTACGAAGGGTATAATACCAGCATGTAGGGGTGCATACCTATACAACCTGACATGAGCTTGTCTAGTGTTTTATTTTTAAAAGCGCAAGTTCAGAATCAAATCGTGACTATCGCCAACAACACATGCAAAGGAATCCCTTGTTCTACAGGGTAGGGGGGTTTATGATAGGGGGGTATTGTAGAAAAGTGCATGGGTTTTACGAGCATACTGTGCGTGTCTGGCTGCGTAAGGGAGGGGGGAATAACGACTTGAGAGATCACAAGAAGAAGATGATGATGATGATGATGAAGAAGAAGAAGAAGAGTAGAAGAGGAAAAGATGGAGTAGAAGAAGAAGGAGGAGCAAAAGGAGGATGCCAAGTGGCATAAGATAGGAAGAGAAAATGAACGGGAGAAGAAAAAGTGAAAAAGGAGAAAAAATTAACGAAGGAAGGAGAAAAAAGTAGAGGAAGAGAAGAAAGGAGGAGGAGAGAGATAACAAGCAAAATAAAAAGAAGTAGCCTATAGCTTGAAACTAACCAAATTCAAAAACCAAAGTAGGAGAAGAAAAAAGAGGTGAAGGAGGAGGAGGAGGAGGAGGAGGAGGAGGAGGAGGAGAAGGAGGAGGAGAAGGAGGAGGAGAGGAGGAGGAAGAAGAAGGAGAATGAAATAGAGAATGATAGAGAAGAAGGGGATGGAAAATTCTAATTTTATTTCCACAAACAAATATCCGTACAAGACCAATATGACTTGCAATTACAAAAAAATAAGAAGAGAATAAGAAGTAGGAGAAAGGAAAAAGGTTGAGGAATAATGGGAGGAGGAGAAGAGAAGAGAGAATAGATGAAAGGATGAAGGATAAAAAACAATATAGTAGCCTGCACAAACATCCACTCCATTCCCTTGCCATTTGCCAATAATATCATCCTGTGATATTCTGAAACGCAGACATAAGAAGAGTGATTGTGTGAATACTAGAGAGATACTTTCTGTTAAGATACTTTTGGTTTAGGTTTGTGTTTGCTAGAAAGTTGTGTGAATAAGATTGGGAAAGAAGAAAGAGTATAAGAATGATTAAGTAAAACGAAAGACAATCTACTGACAATCTTAGACTAATAGTAATTACTCTAAGGTATAACTAAAGGGTAAGGCGGTTTAATCTGTCTCTTGTACGTGATGTAACCTACTAACAGCTGATTCAAAGCATCTATTGTGTCATTTTATTCCATAAACGTCATCTAGACATTGCTAAATGACAACTCTTATTGACAACATCAGCTGTTGAAGCGCACAAGGAACAGATGAAGTCGCTCAACTTTTTGCCGACAGCAATATAGAAATGAAAACGTCTTGCCGGGGTGTCTTCTTTGCTTGAACCGGACTGTACAGTGGAGTGAATATAAAACTGATAACCAGCTGGTAGGCCTAGGCCCTTCATAGTAGGGCTATCGAGCCATTGACAAACACAACAAAATATAGAAATTATAAAGCAATTGGTGGCACGACTTCAGGCGTGATTGGTAACTGAAAAAGGCTGAAAACATGGATTTAAAGGAAACTAATTGATATAGCCAGAATTGAACATATTGATGAGATACCCTTGGAAAGAATACTCTGCAGAACTTTCATTTACAATAAGATTATTTTAAAATTAAAAACTAAACCACCCAATTCCCACAAATACATCAACTCGCAAAAAATCCATTATACGCGTGGCTTACTGAATGATGAGTTGGAGGAGAGAACAGAAGCCAAAAGCCTATCTATTTGTAACGGAGCTCCACATTGGCCGGGCGAATCCTTCAAACCCCCCCCCCCAACCTTTGTTGAAGAGGGTGCTTTGGCACAGTTGAGCAGCAGTTAATGTCATTCTTCCTCCCCAACCTCTCTTGTGCCCCTGGAAAAGAGAAGGAGGCAGAGAGAAGAGAGAGATAGAAGGAGAATGAGAGAGAAAGGAAGAAAAAGAGAGAAAGAGAGGTGAAGGAAGAGAGGGAATATAAGAGAAAGAAGAGAGAGTGAGATTCAGATTCATTCACTTTATTCATGTACATTTTTTTATTATTTATTTATCTATTTACATAAAAAGCAGGCATAACTGTTAGTACTACCAACACAATTTTGATTGGAATATAGTCCAAATTTCTGTCCCTGCCACTCCAATTAATTATCCCGAAGGAATCAGTAATTAATTTTTAATTGAAAAGGGTTGACATGAAGCCAATAAACACAAAAAATATTTCGGCTTTATTCTTATTTGATGGAATTTGGAAATGATGATTTATTACGCCGTTTGCTTGAATAACCTACCTAAACTAACAATATACTTGTAAACTTGTAAAATGATACAAATGTTTGGTTTTGTTATGAGTTAACGGTTATTATCGTCATCGGTGCTGTAACTAAAATAGGAGGCGGAGAAGAAGAAGAAAAAGAAGAAGAGAATGTAAAAGAGAGAGACAGAAAGAAGACGAAAGAAGGGGTTGGAAAACTGGTAGGGGAGCTTTCCACGTGCCGACCAAGTTTCCCAGCTACCCCTAACCACCCTGGAAAACCAGGAAAATTCTTTCCCAACACATAGTCGCATGAACGCACGCACGTAATGCTTCCATACTGCATTCAGCACACAGATAAATTACACCACGATTTAGTCCGTGCAAGCAAAGAAGACATTCTGGCAAGATGGGAAAATGACTCCAGTTAGGTCAATATTGCTTCAAAATTATTAATTTGCTCTAAAATTGTAGAGCAGAATGGTTTCTACAATTTTCAAGACTAAATTCATAATTTTTGAACAAATATTGACCGAGCAGGAGCCATTCCCCCATCTTGCCAGAATGTCTTCTTCGCTCGACCAGACTATACTGAAACTTGTTTAACTTTATATATATTGCAGCAGCATTTAACTAGTTCAAACTCCTCCATCTGTGTTATTTCAGTTGTTGAAATGATATGATCAGTGTTGATTTATGGGCGTTGATAGTGCTCCGTGGGGAATACGAATTAGTTCAACTGGAATTAGGAATGCAATAGACAGCTCTCGTAGAGAATTCTAATCTCTAGTTTATTAATTTTATAATTATTATTTATCCAAATATACATACACATTTATTTAATCAGTTATTTACAAATAATACTTGATGGTAAGTTTCAACAGGCTTCAGCCCAAAACTATACCTTTTCCAATTTAGAATACAATCAAGGTTACATAAGTGATTACAACAGGATTTTGCTCAAACCTATTTCCATCAATGAAGGCTTAATTACAAGTGGATTTCTGATACGCAGTATTGATACAAAAGTCAAAAGTTGATACGCGATTGTAGTGAAAGGAATCTCATTGACACAAAATAATTGAAATTAGTTGTAATGACAATAATCCATTTCCAGCCTAGATGTCTTAGCAGAATGAAAACAAATCATACAATGAACTTGGTTTGTAATTACATTTCTATAAAGTTCTTCTTGAATTGACTCAGAGAAAGTCCTCTTTCAAGCAATGTAAATCATGTTCCACATCACTATTAAACCTGGTTTTAGTGCCAAATTATTGTGACACTATTAAACTTGTACATTTATTCTGAAGTAAACTGTTACTTGCTTTTCGTGGGTGTTGATATGCTAAACTAGATTCTAACTAGTTGTTGCCAATTATGTTTTCTTCCTTTTCTCTCATCTTTACTTCTTTTTGGGTTTCAATTTAATCCTTTTCTTCATTCTTCAACCTCTTCTTCTATATCTTTTCATCATCTTCCTCTTCAACTTCCATCGCATACTCCTTCATTCTCATCTTTCTCTAGTTATTTATCTCCATCTTATTCCCTTTATCATGATTTTTATCAGTTCATCTCCTTTATCTTCAACCTCAATATCCCTCCACTCGACCTTCTTCAACTTTCATTCTGCTTCTGCTTCATCAAATCCCCTTCCTCATCATTCTTCTCCTCCTCCTTCTCATTCTTCTTTTTCTTCATCTTCTTAGTCTCTTTCTCATACCCTCCTTTTTCACTCTTTCTTCTTCATCTCCTCTCCTTCTTTTTCTCCTCACCTTTTTCCCCTTCTCCTTCTGTCCTTCTACACTTTTTGTTGCTCTTATCCTTCGTCTACTTCTTTTCCTTATCCTTCTTGCTCTACTCATTCTCTCTTCTTTTTCACATTCTTCTTATCTCCTCCTTCTTCTTTTCCTTCTTGTTCTTCATCTCCTCTTTTTCTTCTTATGCTCTTTTCCGCCTTCTTCTTATTTTCTCCTCCATTCCTTCTTCTTCTACTTCTTCTTCTTCTTCTTCTCGTCTCCCCCCTCCTCCTCCTCCTCCTCCTTCTTCACTACTTCTTTTTCCACTTCTACTTCATTTCCTCCCCCATTATCATCATCATCTCTCTTTCTCATTCTCTGCCACTTCTTCTTAGTTCACCTCTCCTTCTTGCTCTTCTTCTCTTTCCTCCTCTCCTTTTCTTTCTTCCTCTTCTTCTCCTCCTCCTTCTCCTCTTCTTCTTCTTCTTCACTCACTTGAAACACGTTTCGCAGATCGTTACATCCGTTTGTCTCCTATCAGTGGGAGTCAGTAGTAGGCGAAAATACCGCTTTTCATTTGGTACGAAAAAATTGTTGTTTACAAGTTTAATGACATTCATTCATAATTTTGCGCATGGGCGGTTGGCTACGTCACAACACGAAAAAAATAGTCCATCCAAGCAAACAAGACATTCCGACAAGATAGGAAAACGACTTCAGCACGGTCAATATCAATTCAAAAATTATCAATTTGATCTCAAATTGTAGACAAGAATGTTTCCTACAATGTGAGATTGAATTTGTAATATTTGAACCAATACGGACATAGCTGGAGTAATTTTACCATCTTGCCAGAATGTCTTCTCTGCTTGGACAAACTATACAAAAATCGACCAAGTAACGTTGACATAGAAAATGGTGGAGGCGTTCGTTGGTCCAGATTTCCAGATTGACCTTAGTTGGCCTTCAAAACCATACATTCCTACATAACACAGGTGTGCGCGGTTAAAACAGTATGTGTTGTACATCGAGAAGTATAGGGTTACTACAATAACTATATCAAAAATACTATACGAAATTTTGTTGGTTGTAAGTCCATTGATACTATTTCATAGTAGGTATCGTAGTTTACAACCGATCTTTTACTCTATTGATTTATCACTTTTGAATGAAATATTATCAAACAACTGATTCTTTAAAAGTCGAGATACCGGTTTCGGTTGCAAAAAAACCGAAATTGATATTCCACACATAACGATCAACACTCCACACCAAACCAATGTCGAATGCATTATTAATCGTTTTCAAATCGCCGTCAACCATAGTCTGTTGAAGCAAGGAAGACATTCTGGCAAGATTGGAAAATGACTCCAGCTCGGCCAATAATGGTTCAAAAATTATAAACTTGGTCTCAAATTGTAGGAAACATTCTGCTCTACAATTTCAGACGAAATTTGTAATTTTTTAACCAATATTGACCGAGCTGTAGACATTCTCCCAACTTGCCAAAATATCTTCTTTGCTTCAACAGACTATGATAGCAGTTTGATAGCTTTGCTGAAAATTGTCCCCCGGATATTAAAACCACGTCGCATTGCATTCGAAATTAATCTTCGTGGTTTCAAATGCAACCGCACAAACACGCATTTGCTTTCTATTTATGGAATATTGATATTTAGTTCGATACTGCGGTTTACCAATGCTTGTAGTCTCAAACTCAAATACATCCATGTATTTCAGCACATACAATGCTTTTGGCAGCACAAAACTAGAAATATCAAACAGCCAACGTGTCAACAAAACTGGTGATTGACGAATGACTGTTGTTGATGCTCAACTCTGTCAGGGCAGTCAGTGAGCAGTCTGAGCAAAATATTAAATGGAGAGAAAAGTTATTTTTCAACCGCACGAAGCATCTGTCATGGCTCAGTTTTAAACAGTTGAGCTGGAACAAATTATTATCTTTGATAAAGATGTGAAAACCAAAATAGGTATCTTGTCTAGTAGTTATGAGGATGATATTGTGGTCGTTATCCATATTAAATAAAAAGACAAAATGTATATTATCAAACCAAAGATTTATTAAGAATCAAGACACTTGTTTCGGTTGCTACATCATTACCAATCTCTAGTGAACTGTGACTTGAAGTCAACAGCAGCCATATATTTCATACTAACGTTCTTTCCTATTGATATCTAGTTGCATGAACCAATCACCACGGGGAGGAGCTTGTCTAAGCCAATGGCAGTCGTTCACTGTGATTGGTTCAAGCAACTACCAATAGCGTTCCTTGAACGTTAGTATGAATACTGCTGCTCTTCTACTTCAGGTTCGTTCACAAGAGATTGATAATGTTGCAACTATCTAGGTGTAGCTAGCAAAGCAAAATAGTTTTCTGAGATGGCTCTCACTTCATATGCTCTTACCGACAGTTCGCCGATTGTCCTGACAGAGCTGAAAATTAACAACAGCCATTTTTGCCAACCATCAATGTCGTTGAAACCATACAATCGAACAGTATTTCATAACTGACGCTAAAAGGTTGAACGGTTTCGTCTGTCTCTTGTACGTGATGTAACCTTAAAACAGCTGATATAAAGCATCTACATGTCTCTTCTGATTTCAAAAACATAATCTAGGCATCAAACTCAAATTAACAACATCAGCTGTTAGAGTGCACAAGAAGAGACGAAACCGCCTTACTGTTTAGAACCAGCTGAGCTTTCGTCGATCAGATTATCTTCAAATTGTAGTATAGTCTGTCCAAGCAAAGAAGACCCTCTGGCAAGATGAGAAAATGACTCCAGCTCGATCAATATTGGTTCAAAAACTATTGATATGGTCTCTATCGTTGGGAAACATTCTGATCTACAATCTGAGACCAAATCAATATTTTTTGAATCAATATTGATCGAGCTGGAGACATTTTCTCATCTTGCCAGAGGGTCTTCTTTGCTTGGACAGACTATAATAACATCACAATAATCCAGTAGCTTCTTCACAGTACTGTGGATGATATTGAAAAATAGCTTTCCGGCAGATAATCGGTTTGTAATCAAGGGTGCCCTGATCTTGACTGATGAGATCATTCTGAATGACAGGTAGTCGTAGGATGGGGCAACGGTTTAGTGTGATAAGAGGGAACTGGCGGCTCGTACCCATGACAGGTGAAGTGCCCGAATCTTCTACTGTACAGCACTTCACCTGTTTCGTGGGCACGAGCCGCCAGTGTAAGCATTGATAAGAAGAGGTAGGTGAGATTATTAGAATGACGAATCGCTGAAGGATTAGAGCAACCATTGTAGGTACAGTCTGTACAAGCAAAGAAGACCCTCTAGCAAGATAGGAAAATGACTCAAGCTCAGTTAATATTGGTTCAAAAATAATCAATTTGATCTCAAATTGTAGGAAAGAATTTCAAATTCAAATTCCTTTATTCTCTGTATGAAAACACAGAAAAAAATTGATCTACTATTAAGACCACATTTATCATTTTTAAACAAATATTGACCGAGCTTTAGTCATTTTCCCATCTTGCCAGAGGGTCTTCTTTGCTTGGACAGATATACAAGTGGAGGGGCATTAAAGATGAGGGAGCATTCATGGTGAGGAGGTATTCACGATTAGAGGATATTCAAGTAGAGGGGGGGCATTATTCACGATAAGGGGGCAATCAAGATGAGAGGACATTCAAGAAGAGTAGGACATTATTCATGATGAGGGGAAACATTAAAAAGAGAGAGAACTCGCTACGCACGGGTGCCAAAAACTCAGCGTGACACTGACAGCGCGACCGTAACAGTTAATGTAACCGTTACTTTTTGGTCGCGAGGAGTGACTGACTGCAAATTCGGCGCCGGCGGTCACGTGATTTGCTTGGCCGACAACGAAAATCGTCCTTCCAAGCGCCCCCCCCCCCACCACTAACTTAATAGTGTGGGGGGCACTCCAATAATTCACACCCAAGTGGTAAACTTTGTTAGGTCTCTACTTACAGTACTAAGGTATAATTATAATTAGCATTTATATTAGTGTTGGAGAACACTTGATTATAGAAATCAGCAAAAAAGATTGAAACAGCTATGTCTTGCATGATTTGTAGCAAGTCAAATGTGAGAACACACACATGAAACACAACCGTTGAAACAGCTGATTTAAAAATGATTTCAATACTTTCAAATGGACCGATTCCCCTACTCTACATCGCTTAGGTGGCTAAGAAAAGAAGACTCTCTGGCAAAATGGGAAAATGATTCAAGCTCGGTCAATATTGGTTCATGAATTATCAATTTGATCTCAAATTGTAGGGAACAATTTGATCCACTACTAAGACCACATTTATAATTCTTGAACAAATATTGACCAAGCTGAAGTCTATTCCCAATCCTACCAGAATATCTTCTTTACTTGGACAGACTATAATAGAAATCAGCATAAAAGATTGAAAATAAACAATTAAATCATGATAAATGTATGATTTGTAGCAAATCAAATGTGAGAACGCACACAAGAAACGCAACTGTTGCGTTTGGTGGCTCGTTGGAGAAGTGATAAAGCGCCGGTCTGATAACCAGTTGGACTCTGGTTCGAGTCTCAACCGGGGTAAAATAATTCTTTGACCACAGCACGATCACATAAATACGGCTACCCCGTCAATCGAAGCCGGAGGAGACGATAGGCCGCGTCGGTCCCGACTAACTAAAAAGTAGTCGTCATCTATCATCCATGTCATCATTACCTACGCACAAGCCTATGAGCTCATGTGCTCTTCACCCTCATAGAAACAGAACAAAACGTTGAAACAGTCGATTTAAAAATGATTTCAATGCTTTAAAATGGACCTATTTTCCTACTCTACAAAGCTTAGGTGGCTATGATGCTTGTAGTAATGGGAACATGGCTTTAGTGGTCGTTGTACTCAATATTGGTTAGACACTTCGTTAGCACTCTTTCAACACTCTATTGAAGGTTACTTCTAGACAGGTGCCATTTTCAGCATTACTATAGTCTGTACAAGCAAAGAAGACCCTCTGGCAAGATGGGAAAATGACTCCAGCTCTGTCAATAATGGTTCAAAAAATATTTATTTGGTCTTAAATTGTGGATAAGAATGTTTTCTACAATTTGAAACCAAATTTATTATTTTTGAACCAATATTGACCGAGCTGGAGTAATTTTCTCATCTTGCCAGTGGGTCTTCTTTGCTTGAACAGACTGTACAATAAACCCTAGCAGACAATGAGCAAACGCAAGGCCAACATACATGCAAATACAAGATACACGTTACCTATAATATAGTACAGATATATCATAGTAAGCTAACCAAATATAGATAGGTATACACCAAGCATAATCGCATATAGTTTAGATATATCTTAGTAAGCTACCCAAATACAGGTATAGTCTGTCCAAGCAAAGAAGACATTCTGGTAGGATGGGAAAATGTCTTTAGCTCGATCAATATTGGTTCAAAAATTATGAATTTGGTCTCAAATTGTAGATCAGAATGTTTCCTAAAATTTGAGACCAGATAGGCCTATACAATACTTGAACAAATTTTGACCGAGCTAAAGTCATTTTCCCATCTTACCAGAATGTCTTCTTTGCTTGGACAGACTATATACACAAAGCATTATCATATGGTAAAGTTGAAAAATAAATAAAAATCAAACACCCTTTTTTCGAAAACTTTAAAATTATAAAACACACATACATGTTTCGGGAGCTAAGCCCATTCTCAATGTGGATAAAAATAGTTATGAAATAAATAAACAAAATTAAGTAAAATAAATCATATGATTACAATTGAAAGCATATGTACACATCAAAATCTAGGTTTTTAAAATTTTCTCAAAAATTGGGTTATTATTCATGGTGATAAAATATTAAATGAGGGAAATTTGAATAATAACCCAATTTTTGAGAAAATTTTAAAAACCTAGATTTTGATGTGTACATATGCTTTCAATTGTAATCATATGATTTTTTTACTTATATTTTTATTTTGTTTATTTATTTCATAACTATTTTTATCCACATTGAGAATGGGCTTAGCTCCCGAAACATGTATGTGTGTTTTATAATTTTATAGTTTTCGAAAAAAGGGTGTTTGATTTTTATTTATTTTTCAATTATTTTAAACAGCCCTAAGTTTTAAAGTTCTTTATTCATATGGTAAAGATATATCATGGTTAGCTACCCAAATACAGTTATACACCAAGAAGAAACCGCGAATTGAAAGTGAAAGGTTATCTTATAACATTAACACTATCACACGAATTCAAAGTTCGCGTGAGCTGAGAAGACACGCAGTTACAATGTAACTCAATTGTGTCAACGTGTCTTCTTCTCAGCTAGCGCATACTTCAACAGTGATTGTCGACTGTCACGATTTGCATGCAATGGAAAAGAATGAAAAATAGAAAAATCTCCAAGAATAAAAATTTACCACATGTGTGATTTCACTGTTTTCATGTGTGTAACATGTTGCATTGTTTTTTATTTTAAATAAAAAACAGTGATAAAAGTAGCCCTGAGATAAAGGAAACATGTTGCATGTATGGTGGATCAGTAACTAATTGTATTAAAAGCATGTAATTGTGTTCATATAGGCATACATATGTTCAAAAGGCATAGGGTAAATATAGATGAACCCATAAAGTAAGACGGTTTCGTCTGCTCCTTGTGCTCTCCAACTGCTGATGTTGTCAATTGAGTTGTCACTCAGCTATTAATATGCCTAGATGATGTTTTAGAAATCAAAATAGACAATAGATGCTTTGTAGTCTCATCAAGCAAAGAAGACATTCGGGCAAGATGGGAAAATAACTCCAGCTAGGTCAATATTGGCTCAAAAATTATTAATTTGCACTCAAATTGTAGACCAGAATGTGGTGAAATGACTCCAGCTAGGTCAATATTGGCACAAAAATTATTAATTTGCACTCAAATTGTAGACCAGAACGTGTCGAGAGCAAATTTATAGACAAATTTTTCAACCAACATTGACCGAGCTGAAGTCATTCTTCCATCTTGCCAGAATGTCTTCTTCGGTCGACTAGAGGATTATTGTGATTAAAAACCACATGTAATAATTATTGTGATATTTTCAAAGTCATACATATAGCTGACGCCAAAAAGTTAGGCAGATTCGTCTGTCTCTTTTCACCTACTAACACTAACTGTAACCTACTAACAGCAGATGTAAAGCATCTATTGTCTCTTTTGATTTCAAAAACATCATCTAGGCATAGTTAAATGACAGCTCTAATTGACAAAATCAGTTGTTGGAGTGCACAAGGAGCAGACGAAGCCGCCTCGCTTTATCATATAAACTTTATACCTAGATGATGTTTGTTTTTGAAACCAAAAGAAATAGCAATAGATGCTTTACATCAGCTGATAGTAAGTTACTCCACGTACAAGAGACAGATGAAAAAGCACCTAACATTTTGACAACAGATGAACGATGGGAAATTAAAATTGAATGAAATTGAATTTATTTGAATGTGTGGTCAGAAGCGTCAATTGCTTTGTCAATATTGGACCGTTTGATTCGATTGAGTTATGCGGGTTGAGTCAATAACAGTGTCCAGCTTCACCATCTAGGTATAATTTTCAACAAAAATTAAATAAAAATCTCAATAGAAAGGTGACTTACAAGTGAAAGTAGAATTTTAATATTTTGGACAAATCTTCATTACATTACAATCTTACTAAGCAATCCATTATCGAAAGTTCCAACACGACAGCATTTCTAATCAATGAACCCTAACTAATAATGCTAATACGAGAACATCTTTTGTTCGATCAGATGACCTACTTTTTTAATCACTGCTGAGAAATAGCCACAATGAATGATACTGAGAAAAAATGATTTATTCAAACAAGATAGCGACTAGCCTAATGAGCGTCAAACAACTGATTAAACTCAATTTATTGGTATTACTCACCACGCCTTATCATAATACAATCATGCAGATGAGTTCTCCACTTACCTAAAAAAAGAAACATATTATTAGATATGAACAGATAATATTTGTATTCAATAGAATTCTAGCAGTTAACTGTTCGTATTGGAATTATTTTCGTTGCAGCAAAACAGTGGAACCTCGATAATTTGTACCTCTAGTAATATTCTCTATCATTCGCAGTGAAAGATCAGTCCCTTGAAATAGTTTTCCATTAGCTTCGATAACTCGTAATCTTCCCTAATTCGTACAAAAGCTTTGGTCTCATGAACTACGAATTATCGAGGTTCCACACTGCTTTTGACTAATAGGAATGTTAATACAATAAGGATAAATAATGTAACATTTGGGATATACTAATGTAATCAGTTTATAAGCAGTTTCTTCTTCCTATTTCTAAATATTGTTCTTCACGCCTAGTTCGTGCAAGCTGAAATGACACGCCACTACAATACTCTTCAAATTTAACGGAGTGTCTTCTCAGCTGGCGCAAACTATACCGTTTATTGATACTCCCCATCAATAACCATTATCCTTCACTGGAGTAACATTACCGACAAGTGCAGTCACAATTTTTCAGGAATAAACTGTTAAATTACCTTTCTCAACCATTATTCAATAACATGTCAACATGCAGACATTTGGTTTGCAATACACATGTATGTTGAAAGCAGAGAGTATATGATAGAAATTCGGAATAGAATAGAATTTAGTTCTACACTAGAATAATAGACCACTCTCTATACTAATAATATTATCTAGGTTCTACTTTCCCTAGTGTTTTAGTTACATTAGTGAAATAATGACCATAAACTATCCAATACGTTTACGAGCTCCTCAAAACCATGTCAACTCCATAAAACATTTGATGATACAGTATATTAAAAATTTCCTCAAAACCATGTTGATTTCTATTGAGTATTCGAAGCTACATTTACATTATCATAGCTAAAAGTCATAGCATTCATAGCTAAAGTAGGCCTAGCTCAAAAAGCTCTCTCAATACGGACGATTTATGATACGCAGTAGTGATACAGAGTTGAAAATTGATACAGGAAGGAAGCTCGTTGATACAAGACATTTACAATGCTCAGGGACCGTATCCAAATTTGAAATAAGCTGATTCTTCTCTCATGATTAAATATATTGTCAATTCTATTGAGTTTTTTGATTATATGTTCAATAGCTTTTCAAAATCATGTTAACAATATACTATGATGATATCTTCACAAGCACTTCAAAATCGGTTACCCCGACAAGTCAATGCTCCCCGAAAGGGGCGGAAGGGAGCTTGGGAAGCGGTGGGGTTGAGGGGGGGAAAAGGGTACCCAAACAAGCGTGAAATTATCGTGCTTCCTGTAGTATAGTCTGTACAAGCAAAGAAGACCAACTGGCAAGATGGGAAAATTACTCCAGCTCGGTCAATATTGGTTCAAAAATTATTTATTTGATCTCAATTGTAGGAAACATTCTGATCTACAGTTTGAGGCCAAATCAATAATTTTTCAACGAATATTGACCAAGCTGGAGTAATTTTCTCATTTTGCCAGAGGGTCTTCTTTGCCTTTACAGTCTATAGTCCCAATTGCTTCCACCAAGGTATTTCCGGATGGTTTCATGTCAATTCATTGCACACTGACACTAAGCACAGCCGACGCACCGAGATTTAAAGGGCAAACCATGGAAACACCTGAAGTATAGCTGATAAATCAGGCGGTTTCGTCTGCTCCTTATGCGCTCATTCTTCTCCCTCACCTTCTCTTTTGACTCTCTTCATTTACTTATCTTCCCTTCTTCTAATTTATCCAAAAATTTCTTATTCCATTCTTTATGTTTTCATCTTATTCTCGTTGACTCTTTTAAAGATGACACTTGAACATTAGTCGGTTTCTTCTGCTCCTTGAGCGCTCCAACAGCTGATGTTGTCAATTGAAGTATAGCCATTCAGCTTGGCTAGGACATTGTTTTTGGAATCAATTTCGTCTGCTTCTTGTGCGCTCCTACAGCTGATGTTGTCAATTAGAGTTGTCGTTTAGCTACGCTTGGATGATGCTTTTGAGATCAAAAGAGACAATAGACGTTTCACATCAGCTGTTAGTAGGTTACATCATTTACAAGAGGCGTGAGAAATCATCTAACGTATTATACTATATTTTTTAATATTGAAAGACCTCAGGAAACCCAATACTTTACAAGACACTTCCAGATATTTGCAATCTTACTTGAAATATTCACCGCATCGTTCGAAAACTAAACTATCAATAATGAACAAACAAATTGAATTACTGATCCACCAACTACTCAGAGTGTAGCATCTTAAGTCTGTCCAAGCAAATAAGACATACTGGCAAGATAGAAAAATGACTCCATCTCGTTCAATATTGGTTCAAAAGTTATCAATTTGATCTCAAATTGTAGATCAGAATGTTTCCTACAATTTGTGACAAACTTCATCATTTTTGAACCAACATTGACCGAGCTGGAGTCATTTTCCCATCTTGCCAGAATATCTTCTGTGCTTGAACATACAATACCTATCACAGCATCTATTACTGTCTGATTCCATTTCCGAGCACAGATCATCAATCAACTTAATCCCTCTCATCATGATAGTGACATGACATCTCCCACAATCAATCAATCACCAATCAGCAACAATCATGCATCTATTTCAGTACACAATCACTGCACTCGATTAAATAATAGTTAATTGAAACAGCGATTATCATGAACTATTTCGTAACCCAGTCGAAAGTGCATTTAATGATCGTTGTTAAAGTTGGCGCAAGCTGAGAAGACACATTGTTACAATATAAGTGTATTGAAACGGCGTGTCTTCTCGGCTTACGCGAACTATACATGTTTGGAAGCTGAGTGCTGAATTGATTCAATCTTTTATTAAAAATTTCAACTTTATTTACTCTGGCTGGTCTCAGTTACTAATTCAGAGAAAGGCGTGATTCTTCACTGAACTTCCACTCAAATTCTTCAATTTTATTTCTCAAGTTGTCTTACTGTCCTGATTCCTCTTTCAAGAGCTGACAAGGTGAGATGAAACTCTATTCTTATGCTTCAAACTTCAACAATTGTCCTCTCTTTTCCTTTAAATCCTCTCAACAGTTCTGAACTGTGATACTTTTCTTTTATCAATACCTTCTTTCTTAAACACCATAAACAACGGAACTGACCAATCAAATAATGTAATTAATTCAACTTTAAAATATCAGAAGCTAAGATTATCTATAGTCAAGATCTACTTGTACTTTATGATCCACTTGAATACATAAATCGTGAATGGACTATAGACAATCTTTCTCACAAAATTTGTTTACTGAATCAATCTCTTTATTTCAAACACTTCATGATATAAATATAATCTTCTCTCTCGTTTCTTAATCTAATGTAATCTTTCTCTCAGCATCTATATCAACCAAATAAATCTCTCTATTTTAAAAACTTCATATCAATATAAACTGTACATAATATAAATATAAAATACATCAATATTTCCTTTCTTTCTTTCTTCCTCTTCAAAAACACTCTCATCAAATTTTATTGCAAAGTTTTCACACTTTCTGCACTTCTTGTATTCCACCATTGAGGATCTACAATTCATAATATACATTCTTCATAATCCTTTTTGGTTTCTCTCAGATTTTACATCCTTTTTCTCCCCCTCACATGATTTTTCATCCTCCTCTCACTCCTACTTACTCTCTCTCTCTGACTCTCTCTTTCACTCTATCTTTCTTCTTTCTTTCTTTCTCTCTCTCTCTTTCTCTTTTTCTCCCTCAATCTCTCTTCATTCATCCATTCACCCAGCTATCGGCAATAATATTCAACAATAGCTACATTTTATCCGTCCTAACTTGTCACCTTAAATACATTGTACTCCCCAACTTACAAGAGTTACGCCAATTCGGAAGTAACATCAAATACACAATACAATCGCCCGCTGCAACACGGTATAATAACGCTATGACGACCTTGAATAAGTGAATAGGTGAAATTCGTGCAAGCAGAGAAGACACCCCGGCACAATACAATTTCCATTGTAACGGCGTGTCTTCTCACGAGCTTACTCGGTTGTGAATATCATTTTTCAACTCGATACCAAATTCAGAGTGCTCTAGTTGAGTTTCAAACACCGGAATCAAACCCGAACTACGGGAAAATGACGGATAAAAATGTAGAATCAATGCCAATTTGCGAAAATTTGCAGAAAATTTGTGGATGAAATTGCTTTAGGATGCTGGGCGGATATGTGGTTCAATTTTTCAAGGAGAGAAAATTGTCTGTCATTTAAATTATTATTACCATCATTATTAATGTCATAATTATAGTCATCACGGAAATTGATTCATAATTATTATAGTCATTAGGAAACATCAGAATTAACAAGGATAGTAACGAATAAATAGGCAATTCTCGATATTCATTGGAAAAGTGACACTAATCATTGTATGTATTGTACAATTTCATCATAAAGGAATATGAAATGAAAAAACTGAATTGCACTGAATAATGGCATCACTTACTATGGGAACTTTTACTTCCATTTAGACTAAATTCAATTCATCATTTTCAACCAGTCAACATTCATTACATAATATTTCAAAAATTTGACAGATAAATTAGGTTGACATGAGAAAATTTCATGAAAGTAGAAAACAGAAACTGCATGTACTAAGTTTGTTATCACGATTCATCACTTGATAAGCACTTGAAGTAAATTCGTTTAAATGCTGAGACAATAAAGAAATGATGGATTAAACACTATATAAGTGATCGCAAAGAATTAAGAAACATAGAAAAAAGTAAGTAATAAATATAGCAAGCAAATGATGACGTACGACATCCGAAAAAGTGATTGAAAAAAGAACACGAACCAATATTATGCTACAAATTAATCCGAACATAGTTGGCCATATTCAAGAGCAATATGCATTCGTTTTTCAATCAACACTAAATGAGTTACCATTCCCAATTGAAAAAGTCAATTGAGATGAGTTCATTCCTTCCTTCTCTTATTAATAAATTCCTCAAGAAAAAAGTCAATCGATAGGCTACTAAACAACAAGCATGAAAATGATCCATGCTCATAAAGACAGTTCAAAACACTTCTTATGCCTCGTTTGGGTTCAATAACCGCTCAAATTATGTGAATTGAATCAGTAATCATCATATGTTTGCATTATGTTGAGGATGCATTGCATATGCAACCAAATAAGAACACTGCATTGTCTCTTGGTGCGAATAATACAGTACGATTATTTATCTTATGCACATGAGATGTAATTAATCAGGTCAAATAATTATTATCATCATCATCCTTATTTCCAAATATAACATGAAATTAACAACTCATGTTGACAATAAATTAGAGTTTAGCTGTGAAGTCTATATATGATATCGTATGCCTATATCGTCTATATGATGTCATATAGTATAATCATCTAGATAATGCTTTTGGAACTTTAACAGACAATAGATGCTTCACATCAGCTGTTAATATGTTTCATCACGTACAAGAGACAGACGAAACCGCCTAACTGTTTGGCGTCATCTATAATATTATCTCAATGTTTTGCTGGTGTAAACGACGTTAGGCGGTTGGCAAATGACTTTAATCAATGCTCAGCTCTGTCAGGACAGTCGGCAAGTGGTCAGCAAGAGCATACATAGAGTCGAGAACACGAATGCTCAGCAAACTAAGTTACTAGTTTGTTTTTGGCCTCAGCTATATAATCTGTCCAAGCAAAGAAGACCCTCTGGCAAGATGAGAAAACGACTACAGCTCAATCAATAATGATTCAAAAATTATTGATTTGGTCTCAATCGTAGGAAACATTCTGATCTACAGTTTGAGACCCATACAATATTTTTTGAAACAATATTGACCGAGCTGTAGTCATTTTCTCATCTTGCCAAAGGGTCTTCTTTGCTTGGACAGACTATACCAACAACTGTTGTAGTCTACCTTCGTAATTGAATACAAAACTATTCTCAAACTAAATAAATAGAGAATAGTTTATCTTAGTTTATTCAAGTTCGGAGTTTATCAACCTGTGACTCATCGACAGGAGCTGCTCGATAAAAAAACTGAAAGAAACCAGTGATGGTACATTCTGATCGAGAAAAGAAGACATTCTGGCAAGATGTGAAAATACCTCCTGCTCCATCAATAATGGTTCAGAAATTATGATTTTAGACTCAAATTGTAGAAAACATCATGTTCCACAATTTAAGACCAAATTTGTAATTCTTGAATCAATGTTGACCGAGCTGGAGACATTTTCCCATCTTGCCAGAACGTCTTCTTTGCTCGACCTGGCTACAAGTTGATAGATAAAATGTAAAAGAAACAAAATAGTAGAATGATGCTTTCCTGTAAGAAGCAGACTTCGGTTAGTTCAAGTAGCTCGCCTTATAAATAGATAGAAAGCGATTCTCAGTACAGCCAGGTTTGCTCTAAATGGTATCAGCCTGTTATAGTCTTCCCAAACAAAGAAGACATTCTGGCAAGATGGGAAAATTACTCCAGCTCGGCCAATATTTGTTCAAAAATTATAAACTTTGTCTCAAATTGTAGATCAGAATGTTATCTACAATTTGAGACACAACTTATAAATTTTGAACCATTATTGACCGAGCTGGAGTCATTTTCCCATCTTGCCAGAATGTCTTCTTTGCTTGGACAGACTATAACTTGTTGAGCTTTCTTTACTTTACACTACAAAAACAGTAGGTTCACCAAACT
This sequence comes from Sogatella furcifera, assembly GCA_017141385.1. Taxonomy (NCBI): domain Eukaryota; kingdom Metazoa; phylum Arthropoda; class Insecta; order Hemiptera; family Delphacidae; genus Sogatella; species Sogatella furcifera. Next base: position 20,743,235 of record CM029557.1, on the reverse strand, counting down.
GTCAGTTTGTCAATGACTGTTATTGATGCTTAGCTCTAACAGGAAAATCTGTGAGCGGTCTACGACAATCTGAACAGTTTTACCGAGGTCGCTAACGTTTCGATGTGCTCTCCCAGACAGAAAGCTGACTGTCCTGACAGAGCTGAGTTATCAATGTCAGTCATTCGCCAACCACAAGACGTTTTGACAACTGCTATAAAGGCTGATGAAAATTACTATACTTGGATATAGTCTGTACAAGCGAAGAAGACCCTCTGGCAAGATGAGAGAATGACTCCAGCTCAGTCAATATTTAAAAAAAAGCTCGGTTCAAAAATTATTGATACGGTCTCTATCGTGAGAAACATTCTGATCTACAATTCGAGACCAAATCAATAATTTTTGAACCAATATTGTCATTTTCTCAACTTGCTAGAGGGTCTTCTTTGCTTGGACATACTATAGATGCACAGCTGACTCCAAAAAGTTAGGTGGTTTCGTCTGCTACTTGTGTGCTCCAACATCTGATGTTGTCAATTATAGTTGTCTGGATGATGTTTTTGAAATCAAAAGAGACAATAGATGCTTTACATCAGCTGTTAGTAGGTTATATCATTCACAAGATACAGACGATACCGCTCAATGTTTTGGCGTCAGGAATACTGATTCCATTCTACGAGTAATAGTAGGTCTTTCTATAGCTCGAACTATAAATAATTAATTATTTAAATAGTTAAAAATCTCAGTAGACTTCACTAAGTTAACAAGATTACTCGATGTGAAATTAAATTACTGAAGTGGCATTCCATACAAACAATCAAAGTATTCTCAAGTAAGATCACAAGGTTATCAAAAGCTGAATTCTTGTTCAACAACTCACGGTAGTTGAAGAGTGAAGAGAAATTATTGCTACAGTTCGCTCACGCTGAGAAGACACGCCATCACAATGTAAAGTGTATTGTACCGGCGTCTCTTCTCAGCTTGCGCAAACTACACTATTCAATCAACACTTTCTGATAAGCTATTCATTGCATAAAATTGAGTGCAAGCTGTCAACATAAATTTAAAAGAATACATCAATAAATAAATTTATTTTTTCAGTATGATCTTTATATTTTCATGCACAATTTTGTGTGATCCTCATTTTGTGTTGAGTTATCACATTTTTTCTGATAGTGCTATCTTAATTTGCTTATTCGGTTTGTGTTTTATTGGATTTAGACTGTTAGTATAAATTAGTTGAGAAACAGTTTTGGTACACTAGCGGCTTGTGTCCACGAATTAGGTGAAGTGCCCGTATTATTTATTGTACAGCACTTCGCCTATTTCGTGTGCACGAGCCACCAGTGTTTTGGGGTTGTACTTACACTTTGCATTTGATTGATTAAAAAAATAAATAATTGAATGGCATTCACATGTTCGTACGCATGCAAAATTAAGAAATAGATTTTCTATCTACAAGTCATTTAGGTTGTAAACTGAAAGTGCAAAGTATTCTATGCTACCAAAACATTCTAAGTAGGATTAAAAACACTTCAAGACCTGAAAGGTACAAAAATCCTGAAGCCATACATACTATTATCTTATTGAGAATCCGATTACTGCAGTTTTAAGACGAACACCTTATCAAAGCATAATATAGTGTCAAGTAATGCAGCCCAAATTTCATGCTGAATCCTTTCAAGAGTTTGCTATCTTATAATACGATTATTGAGAAGATACAACAAGTAGTCTCAATCTTTTAATTGCAGTGATACATAGTATTGTATGATGTATTATAATCTATCTTGGAAACTCTTCAATTATTCACACATAGAAATAATTATAGGCATCTGCACTCAGCACTGTCAGTTCAGTCGATAAGCTGTCTGCAAGAGTACACTGAAAAGAACTGTAATAATTCGCCTTTGAATACAGCTTCAGACCGTCCTGACAGAGCTGAGCATTGATAACAGTCATTCGCCAAGCGTCTTAATTTTTGGTGTCAGCTCTTCAAACAGATGGAATAACACAAATAAGTATTGTCTGTCCAAGCAAAGAAGACCCTCTGACAAGATGAGAAAATGTCTCCAGCTCGGTCATCAATATTGGTTCGAAAAATATTGATTTGGTCTCAAATTTCATATCAAAATGTTTCCTACGATTGAGACTTAATCAATAATTTTTGAACCAATATTGACCGAGCTGGAGTCATTTTCTCATCTTGCCAGAGGGTCCTCTTTGCTTGTCCAATAACAATATAGTGAAACCCTGTCGAGTCCTTAATACAATATGAGATTATCCTTTTGATATGGTTTTAACCGTTTTATAGTTTTTCAGATTAATAGAGGTGAAAATGAAGCAGTAAGTCTAGTAAGAAAAGTGAAAATAAAGAGGAAGAAGTATGAGAAGACAAATTGATTATCATAAAAATAAATATTATAGAAGCATGATAAAATAGATGAGAGTAAAATGTAAAATGAGAGTTTATAGATACACTGTGCAATGACAAGACATACTCTATTATTTGTTGTAACTTCTGATCAGGAATCTGTATTTCACATCCTATATTGTGTTATGGAAGTATGGATAGTACATCAAATAGAGTACAGTAATGTTGTTGGGAGCACCTTGAAGTAACCTATTGAGTTGCAGTCACCCGATATCTAGGTGGCGGTTTCAAAAGTTGTTGTCTCTGCTTCAAGACAACACTGCTGTCAAGAAATTACAGGGTCAATGCTGTAGTCTAAACTAGTTTCAATGTTGCTATAGATGACGTCAAAAAATTGGGCGGTTTCGTCTGCTCCTTGTACGCTCCAACAGCTGATATTGTGATTAGAGTTGTCATTTAGCAATGCCTAGATGACGATTTTGAAATCAAAAGCAACAATGAGTTAGAAGCTTTAAATCAGCTGTTAGTAGGTAACATTACGTACAAGAGACAGACGAAACCGCCTAACGTTTTGCCGTCAGCTGTTCTGACTGCAACGAAAATAGCGGTTGGCGAATTACTGATAACTAATACTCAATTTGATACCTATCAGTCTAAACTAATCCAAATTTATAATAATCAGGAATCGTTGTAACAGGATCAGTTGAAATGGACAGTAAAAGCACTTTTGAAAAGTAGCTGATGACCAGATTAATTTTTTTGTTTGTTTAGTAGCAGAAAATAATTAGTAGTACATAATTAATTTGTCTGTTTGATGCGATCAAACAAATTAATCTGATTTTCAGTTACTCAATTCAAATTCATGGTTTCCGAAAGTGCTTTTCAGTCCATTTCCACTTATCACAATTAAATTTTAATAATAATTTCTTATTCCTCAATAAATATTGATCTCTAATAAAAGTCCAGGTGAATTCTGTAGATAGCTGAAAAGATTACAGTATTTCTTTTACTGAATTCTGTTCATAATGCAACGTGTTAGATGATTCTGGTACTGTATGAAATATTCATAAAATAAATAATATGAAATGTATTAGTCTGATGAACTACGTGATGATATTTCAAATTCTAGTGCATCATCTCCTTGAATATTTCATCACCACGTGCAGTATAGTCACAGCTAAGAAGACATTATGGCCGGATGGGAAAATGACTCCAACTCAGTCAATATTAGTTCAGAAATTATGAATTTGCTCTCAAATCGAACAGCAGGATGTTTCCTATGATTTAAGATCAAATTTAGAATTGTTGAACCAATATTGACCGAGCTGGAGTCATTCTCCAATCTTGTCAGAATGTCTTCTTTGCTCGGACAGACTATACCTTCAATAATTACTTATCAAATTAGTATTTCGCTCAAATCCAACATTGTCATCCTGGTGTGGTGTGAAGATAACTTATAAGGCAATCCTCCCAATTATAATTTAGACACGTGAAGGATTGTCTTCAGTCTTATCAATTATAACCTGCGTAACAATTAGACATCACCAAATTTGTAAAGAGAATTCTTGAGAATAATCATGAATTAACATACTTCTATTGAGATGAATATTTCCAAAGAAATATGAATTTCATCCCGAATTGTTATGTAGAAATGCTTTCTACAATTTGAAACCAAATTAATAATCTTTCAACCAATATTGACCGGGCTGCAGTCATTTCCCCATTTTGACAGAATGTCTTCTTTGCTTGAAGAGACTATACTAGCTGAGTAACAATTAGCCATCACCAAATTTGTAAATACAATAATTGTGAATATTTCAAATTGATGAAATATGTTAATCATACATATTCATTATGAAATGAATAATTCAGATCAGTATTCCGAAAAAAGAATGTCTTTGACTACAAATTCATTTCAAGGATCCAAGGAGAAATAGTAGACTAAGAAGGGAACTATACTTCAATATTGATGTATAATATAACTTGAGACCTTGGGGTAGCACGAATAAGATAGGTAATACAATGCATTAAAGACTCAGATACAGATTAGAATGATAATGAATGGTTAATGATAATTACCTGAATTGATTTGATCCTATCAAATCTGTTTATGCAACTGGAATGAATGGATAATATTATTTTGCCAGAAACTCAGAATTTATTACATCCAATTGATGGATAAGTTCCACAACATCTCTGATAAAAGTGTGAATTTTAGTCGAATTCTTGATTCTAGTCGAGTATCTAGGGAAAAACTGTTTCCTTAGTCTTCATCACTTTATGTATTTCACAAAGCACCATGAACGTATGATCAAATGAACCAATTTTTTTTCGTAGACTTGAAAAATAGGCCTACTCCAAACATTTGGTTTTCATCTTTTTCCACATCTACTAGCAAAAATATAATACATCAAAAATTAATCTTTAATTATTACAATATTATTAAGTTACACTGGGTAATACTAATTAATATAAGCTGATTCTCACCCTTTTTCAATGAAAGTTTAATGGAAAAAATCACCCTGGGCAAATAATTACACATTTCCCCGGACAATAAAACTGCATACATGCAATCTATAGTTTGTCCAAGCAAAGAAGACATTCTGGCAAGATGGGAAAATGACTCCAGCTCGGTTAATATTGGTTCAAAAATTATAAATTTGGTCTCAGATTGTAGATCAGAATGTTTCCTACAATTTGACACCAAATTCATGATTTTTTAACCAATATTAATGGAGCTGGAGTCATTTTCCCATCTTGCCACAATGTCTTCTCTGCTTGGACGGACTTTACAATGGCTTAACACAATTGAGAACCCTTCCATCCAACAATAATGGAGGCATTTAGTTATCTGACAGCTTTTCCGCTGTACAACATGAACAACAAAAACATAAAGAATACAACAACAGGTTGAGGGCGAAGCTACAACAATAGACAACAATGGGATGACAACAAAACACGATCAACGAGAAAAACAATCAGTAGGAGGAGAGAGAGAGAGAATGATAAAAATGAAGGAGATATAGAGAAAAAATGATAAGAATAAATGAAAGACAAAGAGTAAGGAGGGAGGTAAAAATTTAGGAGGCTACTAAAAAGTTCATCAGTTCATGAAAGTTGGATAGCTTTCCATTTATGGGTAGAAATTTAATATTAATGAGTTGATAATCGTTTATTGGTTGGACCAATTTTCAGATTGTAGTGAATGGTTTTCAATGGACTAGGCTAAAAAAATTTCAATAGAGTATGAGGAATTATACTCAATATTTACTAATTGAACAGTATGTGGAGTTGAAACTACTTCCTCTATAACTATATATTTCCATGAGTTATGATTGTTTTGTAAGTTATTGTTCTTCTAAGTTTGTATTAGGAGGGTAGTAATGGAAATAAATAAATAATACCAAACTGTTTACCGAGAGTTTGAAGGGAATTCAAACTTTTTGAATTTACTCAACTATTAATTCACAACTACTTAATTCATTATTAGTGTCGACATTGCGAAATTATTGTTCATTATTAGACAAAAAATTGGGCAGTTTCGTCTGTCTCTTGTACGTGATGTTACCAACTAACTGCTGATGTAAAGCATCTATTGCCTCTTTTATTTCAAAAGCATCAACTAAGCATAGCTGTTTGACAACATCAGCTGTTGGAGCGCATAAGGAGCCGATGAAAACGCCCAACTTCTTGGAGCCAGCTGTTGCTGTACATGGAATAATACATTATTTGGAGATTCAATAATTAATTTTTGTAAGTAATACATAGGATTGGTATAAGAGTAAAACTGACTGAAAGTTGAATCTGTACCAATAGATTATAAGGAAAGTTTACAAACAAATTGATAAATCTAGAGAGGAACTAGATAAGTGGCAATGAATTTCAAGTACATCTCACTTCAGTAAATAAATCAGATTCTATTAGTAAAATTTCAATCAACAACCATGTTAATCACAGTTTTTTTACAATCAATAATTATTTCAATGGAACAATTTCAAAAGATAAGATTGCGACTTCGAGTTATGACAAATGGCACAAAGAAGAAATAAATTTAGACAGATATAGGCCTACTGTGCATAGTCTGTCCAAGCGAAGAAGACATTCTGGCTAGATGGGAAAATGACTCCAGCTCGGTCAATATGGGTTCAAAAATTACAAAGTTGATTTCAAATTGTAGTAGATCAGAATGTTTCCTACAAATTTAGACCAACTTTATCGTTTTTGAACTAATATTGACCGAGCTGGAGTTATTTTCCCACCTTACCAGAATGTCTTCTTTGCTTGGACAGACTATTAAGTTATACTATTAATACTAACAAAGAACATTAACAATTTTACGACTGTCAATCTCAACTGAACCAAATAATTTTTTCTAGTAAATTGAGGGTTAAAGATAGTAGCCTACAGGAATTATCAATGAACATAAATAAAATGTTGATACGTTCATTGTACCATAAAATAGCATTATTTGTTCTGTGTATTGGTATAATTAAATTTTTAAATGACATAGCAAGATATTGGAGGAATTTCATGAATGTTGATTGTAAACAATAAAAATAGTTCTGCTGACAGTACAGATTGTAGAAAGTAAGACGCACAGTCTGTTGGAAAATAATTTTAAACAGAATAGTGTCTGAATAAAAATTTAAAAACAAAATATTTTAATTCTGTGGTAGGTAGTGGAAAGGCTAAATATTATCATAATAGATTTATTTATCAAGATGATTAGCTTGATTGTGACAGCTTATTTTCTCAATGATAAGATGGACAATAATTATGGTTCTTATGGTTCCATAATAATTTTATCGTTCTTCAAAACCTTGTATCAGTACAGTATGTAAGTACTGGACTATATTTTTGTGGTTTTGAGGTAATAATTTATAATTTTTAATAGCCCACTGCAATTTATCAAGACACAGTGAGGTAACTTACAGTAAAGACTGGTTTATTTTCAACTGATAAAAGCTATTCTTGAATAAATGTTTAATTTCTTGAATGCAAAAATATTAGTTTAATATCAATACTATTATAGCACCTTCCTTATCATAGTTAGAGAATCCTCAACCTATTGTTGTCAATCCAAGAATAATTCATAAACTTTCACTCAAGTTATTTTCTTGTTGCTTGTTCAAGGCGGTTTCTCTCGAATGAGTGTTGATTGATTTAATTTTTATAAAATGGAGATGGACCCAGAATACAGACAATCATCTACGACATTTTCAGAGTAACTCAGCATCCTAAACCAATTATCGTTCTGGTACAGTATGGAAGTTGAGATTCGGCAATGAAATTTTTTGTTATAAACTTGATATCACAAGTCAAAATTGACAATGATTGGCTTAGAATTATGATAGAGATTTGAGGACAAATTAGAAATAGATAACTTACGTTTAGCAGCACTCAGCAAATCCTTAACCTCCTTAATCAAACGTTTGATCTGCTGGCTTGTCTTATCCAATTCCTTTTCATGAGCGTGGAGATTTTCCCGAAAATATGGACTATCTGTCAGGCAGTCAGTGAACTCCAAGGCCTGTAGTCCAACACCCATTTTACTTAAAAACTAGTTCGAATAGTTGTAGAAAACTTTAAACAAAAACGAACTCATAACCTACTTCACGTCAGTTTACAAATTATCAAAAGACACAAGCTCTCTCATCAAGTGACAAATCAGCACTGACTTTTCTCAAGCTGACAGACAACACAGCACGCATGCAACTATCACAAGATGGCGGCTGAATGTTTTCATTTTTGGAACTTGTACGCCATCTATTGAGAGATTTTAAAACTATCGGCTAACATAACCTCAATCTAACCTCAAACTGCATTGACTTCAATAACTTTTATTTTAATTATTCATTCTGAAATCTTTCTTGTGTTTCCAAATTGATTATTTTGAGTATATCATCCTACTAAATTGATAAATCGTAGATTTTCAGTCCTGAATATAGTATAGTATGAAATGCATGTGATTTCATGATACTCGTCATCACCTGTTTCTGACAGTGGTTTGGATTTGTGTGTGCTAGAAGGTTAAAATTAGGAAGTCAAGCTCTTATTTTTGTTGATATTATTTGTTAGTTTAACGGTTGAAACTAAATCTCTTTAAAATGCCCAAGAAGAAGACAGGACAACGGAAGAAAGCTGAAAAGCAGAAGCTACGGCAGAAAGAAATTCGAACTGCAAAGGACAATATGTCACTTGCCAAATTTCCTTGCAATGCAGCCATGGTAAGATACATAAATTATTTTTGCATTTGCAATCAGTTGAATAAACTTGATCAGTAAATTCTAGACTATGCTCAGCTCAGTTGATTGCTTTATCAACATTCTTACTTGATACTTGAGGTTGTTGCTTGAGACTGGTGCTTCCAGATCTGCATTATAGAGTCATTCGATTACCTTTTTTGGGCTACAGGGATCACTGCCGTCCCCTATTCAGAAATCTGGGTGCTCTTACAATGTACAGCCAATGCAAACTGTGCTCCCTGAAGTACTACTCATTTGAAGTGACGTAACTTACAGAGCTACAACACTCGACATGCGGCCAAACTGGAGCTACCTCGGTGAAGACTGGCAGGTACCTACTGTATAACAGCTTCCCTGATAAGGTCAATCGTCTTTCCAACACTCTGTCAAGGGAGGTGCAGGACATGCGGGTTGGAGGGTTCTGTAAAACAGGGACTGGCGGCTGAATGAGCCGTTATATTAGTTGCAGAAGTGGAACTAGGAGCTTCGAGGGGTAGCTGCTGCTCCTCCACAAGAGAGAAAACCATGCTTTGGTTGGAAATTACAAATGACACTGCCGATCTGGAGAGCCCAATCCTTGGCAACTACTACAAGTATTCATCACTTATATGTATATAGACATAGAATGACTTCTTTATTTTAATGGCGAAGTTTGTACAGTAATGTACACTCAACCACTCATAGTGCACATCCCCTCTTCGGTTTATACAGGCCTCATTCCCAGTGCATAACTTAATCTTATTCCATTCTACATAGGATACCACAAGTATTAGTCCCAAATTCCTATATATAAAAATAATAACTTGGAGTATAATGTAAGCCACAGCTTAGTCGAAATGAACAGCCAAACGCTACCATCTAAATAGAAATTTCCAGCTTATATTTCGGTTACAAACAATAAATGAATTGAATAAAATTCTTCTAGCAAGGGAATTTTTGTGAAATTTACAATTAAGTTACTGCAATTTATTTGTAATTCACCGTTAGTAATCCTATATTAATAAATGTTTTCTATTTTTCAGGAATGTGAGAAGTGCCACAGGTATGTAGATATGCTTCGATTTTCTCTATTCTATGAAAGTCTGATTTTGTATTTGAGGCTATGTTGTAATGGCTTTCATATAGTTTGCGCATGTTGAGGAAAGACGCCGTCACAATATAAAGTGTATTGTGACGGAGTCTCTTCTCAGCGTGCGCGTACTATCACTAGTGCAGTGTGTGAGTATAGTTTGTCAAAGCAAAGAAGACCCTCTGGCAAGATGAGAAAATGACTCCAGCTCGGTCAATATTGCTTCAAAAATGATTGATTTTGTCTTAAATTGTAGTTTAGAATGTTCCCTACAATTGAGACCAGATCAATAATTTTTGAACCAGTATTGACCGAGCTGGAGTCATTTCCTCATCTTGCCAGAGGGTCTTCTTTGCTTGGTTAGATTATAACTAATGAATGAAGGATAAGATGATTTTATATAAAATCTCAAATATTCAAATACACATCTATGATTCCATGTGAAATTTCAAATATTCAAATCAAAGTTTATCCATCAAGTCAATCCAATAGGTTCAAAAATCTATTTTATTTTAACCTGCGGTCTAGGGGTAAGTTATAGATATATACTATATCTACGTAAGTATAGTTAGTCTATGGTTATACTTATTCTATAGTAAAATTTAATTTGTGATTTTTCATCTGAAAGAATATTTTGAAGAATTGTCTAGCAAGATTCAATATTCAATAAAAATCACATTCATTTCTTTTCCAGAAAGCAGAAGAACCGTGCATTCTGCTACTTCTGTCAGAGCGTTCAGCGTTTGCCCCAGTGTGCGCATTGTGGCAAAATCAAGTGCATGCTGAAAACGGGAGACTGCGTCATACGCCATGCTGGAGTATTCACCACAGGAATGGCTATGGTGGTATGTAATCAGCTGTTTCACAAAACACAGAATCGTAAGGACTATACATGCGCCACCCACCCTCACTTGATATTAGATACAAAATTTCCACTTTTAGCTATTCACCTTTCATCTACAGATGCATAGTCTGTCCAAGCGAAGAAGACAGTCTGGCAAGATGGGGAACCGACTCTAGCTCGGTTAATATTGGTTCAAATAATAAAAATTTGGTCTTAAATTGTAGATCAGAATGTTTCCTACAATTTGAGTCAAAATTTATAATTTTTGAACCATATAATATTTATAATATTGACCGAGCTGGAGTCATTTTCCCATCTACCAGAATGCCTTCTTTGCTTGGACAGACTGTAATCAGCTATTCTATTTTGACAGAACACGATCACGTCAAGCCCTCTTAACGAGGCTATCTTAGCATAACCGTTTCGCTCTCATAGACCGGTTTCAGACTATCCCGACAGAGCTGAGAATTGATAACAGACAGTTGTCAACCTGCTTACCAATTTCGTTGCAGTCTACCCTATCAATGCTTAGCTCTGTCAGGACAGTCAGTTCAGTGAGATCACATCGAGCCAAGAGCAATCTCAGCTCTCAGTGGACCGCTTGCAGATTGTCTAGACAGTGCAAAGCAGCAATAAAATTGGAAAAATATATATTTTATTTTGCAAAAAAATGTTGAAAAATTCACAGTAATAATTTAAAATTCCTCCTCCCCCCATTTTTACTGATTTTTTATTATTTTTCTCCTACTTCTTCCTCATCCTCTTCTTTCCTTCTTTCTCTTCTTCTATTTTCTCAATGTCTTCCTCTTCTTTCCTTCTTTTTCTTCTTCCTCTTCTTCTCATTCCTTTAGCTCTTCCTCTTCCTGTTATTCCTCTTTTTCCTCCTATTATTCTTCCTCCCCATCTCCGTCTCACTCTTCCTTTCATAGTTTACTGCATTTATGCCACCGTAAGCGGTCTTCCTTTTCTCATTGAACCACTTTTCGTCATTTTCCCATATTCTATCAATTTATTTTTCAAATGTCTGTTCCTCTTCTCTTTCTTCTTCCTTTCAATGTTCAGGCATTTTTGCCTATATAATCGGTCTTTCTTCTCTCATTGAACCTCATTTTCCCCATATTCTACTGATAAATTTTTAAAATTTCCCTCCTCTTTTTTGTAAGACCATATTTTTGTTGGTACTACTGATTCAAAATTCAAATTTCCCGCTCTCTTTTTTGTCTTGTGAGCGCTGTAGGGCTTAATCTGTGACCATATTTTTCCTAATATTTTACTGATTCAAATTTCCCGCCGTCTCTTTGCTCAAGGGCGCCATCTGCGACCACTGCGAGGCGTGGGTGTGTCACGGCCGCCGCTGCCTGACCTCGCACGCGTGCACCTGTCCCCTGCAGGAAGCCACTTGCATGGAGTGCGAACGTAGTGTATGGGACCACGGCGGAAGGATATTCAAGTGCTCGTTTTGCAACAATTTTCTGTGCGAGGACGATCAGTTCGAGCACCAGGCGTCGTGTCAGGTGTTGGAGAGTGAGAATCTCAAGTGTGAGTTGGGTTTTTATTATAAATCAGTTCTGTCAATTTGTATTGAGCAGCAGAAGTTCGCTGGAGATGCATTCGCTGCGCTGTCTATGTGAGCTTTATGAACTAATCCATATTCAAATGACATAGTTACCGAAAATTGAAATAACTATAACAAAATTCCAAATTAACAAATAAAAATATATAATAATAAATCTTTAGATAAAAAGTACACCTCTTGTACACCCAGAGCGCAGCCCGCGTTACTTCAGCTGCCCAATATAAGTAATTAATCCAGTACTTACAGGTTTTTGTTGAAATATCATAATTTCTTGATTAATCATACAGGATAGGTATGATAACATTTCACATAGGTACTACACTATACCCCAATCACAATCACTTGAGACGAACTTTTTGCGTTGAGATTTTCTCACATCATTAAATAACTACTGAAAAGCCTGACGATCATAAATTTATGGGAATAACGAGTTTGTAAAATCAAGAACATTTTTCCCCTCAATGAAGAAAACCCCCCTATTTGACATGTCATCCACCGTTTGAGCAGTGCTCATTGAATGCATTATTTTTATGTAACGAAATAATACAAGACCCGGAAGGGTCTTCTAGGTTCTAGCCATTATTGTACTTTTTATAAAATCTACAGTTTTTCAATTGAGAAACACAATCAATCCCAACAGCTTCAATCTCATCAAATTTGATTGATAAATTTGTTGTTTTTTGTCTTCTTACAGGCCAGTCATGCAACAAGCTGGGCCAGTACTCTTGTCTGCGTTGTAAGACTTGCTTCTGCGAGGATCACGTGCGTAGGAAGGGCTTCAAGTATGAGAAGAACAAGGCTATTCCGTGCCCCAAGTGCGGATACGATACTTCGTTCACAAAGGATCTTAGCATGTCGAGTGAGTGATTCTATCAGAAAAATAAATTATTCAAAATACTTATTCTCATAATGATAATTCAACACAGTACATGAATGTAACTATAGAGTTGGATATCACCGTATTCATTTGAAGGAAGTAGTCGGTTCGAGCATAGAAGGCATTCTGGCTAGATGGGAAAATAACTCCAGCTTGCTCGATATTGGATCAAAAATAATTAACAATTGGTCTAAAATTGTAGAATACATGCTGATCTATAATCTGAGACCAAATTTATTATTTTTGAACCAATATTGACCGGGATGGAGTTATTTTCCCATCTTGTCAGAATGTCTTCATTGCTCGACCAGACTGTATGTAGAATGGCTTCCAGCAAATTATGGAGACAAATTTTTGTTTGGCATCTCTACAAAGAACCCTATTTGAATATTATTTTGAACATTTTGCCGTCTTGTACTGAGCTATTGATTCCACCGATTTTGCATATAGTATATTGTAAGAGTTATCTAATCTAGATCAGAAAAGAAGTAATTCCCATGTAATGTTATTACTAACCTTAATAACCTTGCTTTCCATGAACTTATGAGTTGATGGAAAGAAACTGATGGGCATCAAGTTATTACTTATTAATTTGATTTGGGTCTTGATTTAATTTGTGACAAATTCTCAGCTATTATCAATTTAATTCTATGACTATTATTTGTGTCTTTTCTCGCAGCTCGTTCGCATAAGTTTGGTAGACAAGGCCAGAGCGGTCCTGATGACTACAATGATGATTATGGCCAAGGTGGAGAGTATAACGGATACTATGGAGCTTCTGGACAGAGTAAGTCTTTTAAATATTTTATTCTTGAAATTTTGTGACCAGGTTGGCGCAGTGGTCCGGGGCGTTGCAACCTTCAGTCCACTAGCGACGCCTAATTCAGAACATTATTTCAGTAATTCAGTCCCACTATGCTAATCACAAACTAGAACTTCAGTAAAAAAATATGCATATGGCTTTTGTTGTGGGGAGCTACCCATAAGGGTAGGTTCCACTCGCCTTGGTCAGAATCTGGTCACCCATCCGAAATCAGACCATAGTGTTTGTGACTTAACATCACAATCACCTAGCAACCGTTTCACTGAACAACCAGACACACCACACAGAACTTCAGTATAACCAAGAACTGAGTGTCTTCTCTACATCCACTGCCAGTTCAAACTGTGACAGTCTAAAACTGTAAGCGGATGAGGAAACCAGCAGTCCAAATCAGCTGTAAACAGGCCGATCGTTGATTGATCAAACTGTCAGTACGATCTGACAGTGGATATGAACCTTGGATTAGGCCTGCATTGGTCTACTTTAATGAGATGAAAATAGTTGATTTTTCATTTCATTTTACACGCAGTAGAACTTTAAAGTCTAATACCGGCTTCATTGTTTTATCACATTTAATTAGTTCTATCATCAAAAAGAGTTGGACTGTAGTTACATAAATCAGATCTACACTTCTACTGGAGTGAAAAATATTGATAACAGTCTAGTCGAGTGAAGAAGACATTCTGGCAAAATGACTCCAGCTCGGTTAATATTGGTTCGAAAATTATAAATTTGATCTCTAGTTGTAGAAAATTCAAATTTTAGGTCTCAAATTCAAGGGCAGAATGTTTTCTACAATATGAGACAGTATTTATGAACCAATGTTGACAGATCTGGAGCCATTTTCTTATCTTTTCAGAATGTCTTCTTTGCTTGTACAGAGTATACCTCCTTCTCCTCCTCCTCATATCATGGTTGGTGATAGTTGTTTGAAATGATGATGATGATGGCTATGATAATAATTCCTATGTTTATGATAATTATTAAAACGATGTTAACTATTTTTCAGACTCAGACTCCGACAATGATTACGATTACACTCCTGGCGAATATGATGATGACGATAGCGATGATGATGAGGACGATGACGATGATGAAGATGATGATGATGACGATGAGGAGGAGAGTGATGACTCCCAACCGTCGGCTAAAAAATGATTAATCATTGGAATGATATTTTCATTTTCCTCAATCATTTTCTTTTATGGATTGGATGAGTGTTGAATTTCTAAAGTTTTCGCTTAAAAGCGTATTTTTTTCTAAGCAGCTACCTAATATTGTAATCGTTTTATATGGAATGCATGAGATTTGGTTGAATTCTTTATCAAGTTATCGCTAAAAATTAATAACAGTTTTCTATCACAGTACATATCAGTTTGTTGGTATTAGTGCATGAATGAATAAATAAATTAATATTGAATAATGTGTCTACTTTATTATTATACTTATATATACTGAAATTCTATACTTTATAACTGACGTCACGAAGTTAGAGGCGGTTGGCAAATAACTGTTATCAATTGTCAGCTCTGTCAGGACAGTCGGCGAGCTGTCTGCGTGAGTAGATCGGAACGAAAATTAGCTAGAATTTGATTTACTGGATCAGTAAGATTGGATTGAGAAGGATAAAACCCCATGAAATAAAATATCAACAGTTTTATTCAGTATATAAATTATGTTACATTATCAACATTCTTAAAAGTAGGCTAATTCAGTTACAAATGCGAATTAAAAGTTGAAAGAAGTTTAATATTAAGATTCAGATGACAAAATGAGGTAGGCCTATTTAATAAAGTAAAATATGAGAAAACAATGTTAAATTTCATGAGAAATTAAAAGTTGAGGTGTTTGATGAAATTTTTCAAACTTATATAAATAAAATGATAAAATAATATTCATCAGTTATGAAAATTATGTAAAATTCAATTGATGTTATTATAAATTAATAAGGATTAATGGCACTGAAATACTGACCCAAGGTATAGTCTGTCCAAGCAAAGAACACATTCTGGCAAGATAGAAAAATGACACCAGCTCGATCATTATTGGTTCAAAGATTATACATTTAGTCTCAAATTTTAGAAAACATTCTGCTGTACAATTTGAGACAAAATTTATAATTTTTGAATAAATATTGATCGAGCTGGAGTCATTTTTCCATCTTGCCAGAATGTCTTCTTAGCTCGACAAAACTATAGAAAGAACATAATTCAAGTAATTGAATTTCCCTGAAGGGAAAATTATTAGATTTCAAAAGGTGTCAAATTATATGAAGGTAAACTGAAAAAAATTGAATAAATATCTACAGATAAACTGAAAAACTTCAATAATATGGGCATTAGTAGACTACTTTTTGGTTATTCAGTCATTTATATTACGAATAAATCCGTAAATAGTGATACAATGAATGATGATATGGATTATGTTATAGTTTTATTAAATAAATATGGGAGATGAGTTGTGAAAAATTAATGGATAAACTAATCAAGACACTGACTGACATTTGCATTGAAATCAATCAAATTTTACAGAATTAGAATAAGAAATTAGAAATAGGTCGGTTAATTTGACTATAAATTTTTCGTCAAATGTTTGATTACCAATTAATTTTGATAAATTCATTTACAATAAGATAAATGCTATAAATATTATCAAATTTTTGAAGATGATAAATGAATTTCAAATGAGGAAATTGTGATGGGTATATTGTTTCCAAAATGTTCAAATATATAAATATTAACTTGATAATAAATAAAATTCAGAAATTGAGAACAGACTTTTGACAATTTTCAACTCATTCGTATAATTTTATTACTGAATGAGTTCGTTACAAAATGATGAATATTCAATCCAATGTTTTTTTATTGGGTGAAATTCGATTACAATTCTACTGTAAAAACTTCAAGCATTGGAGACTCCAACCATTTTCTGATAAAACAAATAAAACAGAACAAGTAAAATACACACAAAAGCGTAGGCCTGACTATAGTCTGTACAAGCAAAGAAGACATTCTGGCAAGATGGGAGAATGACACCAGATCAGTCAATATTAGTTCAAAAATTATAAATTTGGTCTCAAATTGTATAGAACATTCTGTTCTACTGTCAGAGACCAAATCTATAATATTTGAACCAGTATTAACTGAGCTGGAGTCATTTTCCATCTTGCCAGAGTGTCTTCTTCGCTCGGACGAGTGAATACTATTCGAAAAACTAGACTGAGTTGTTGGCGATACTGTAGAATCGTTGCATAATGAAAAACATTCCATTATTCGAAAAACAATTATTCTTAGCGTAAAGAATTAATTTTTCATTTCATAATATTTATCTATTCAACAACTGTACAATAGGCTGCATGTATAGAAAAGTATTACTACAGTGACTAGATAAAGTTTATAAACTTACTAACTAACTTACTTTACTAACTAAAGTTTATAGTTTATTAACTTATAAGTTTATAAGTTGATAAAGTTTATACTTTTATCTAGTCACTGTAAGTAAGTGTTTCGATTCATACTTTGATTACTAAAGGTCTACATCAACTGTCAGTTCGGACTGTGACAGTAAAAAAACTGTAAGTGGATGGGAAAACCGGCAGTCCAAAACAGCTGTAAACCGACAGTCCGATCAGCTGTGAAAGCTTGAACTGTCAGTGGATTTGGACCCTAACAATTGTCAGTCCATTCTTGTATAGCATACCACTGTAGCTGGGAAAATAACCTGAACAAGACATTTATAGGAGGAAGTATTATTAGATATTGCAGTTCACCAACTGCTGGATAATTTTAATAATAATAAATTCAAATTTCCATTTGTTGCTATTTGAAAATTATTTATTAATTTTGTCTATTTATAAAGCAATAAATTGAGATTTGATTAAATTATTATTATTATAATGCCACGTTATACACCAGAACGTTAATAACATTTGTGAATAACGTATTATTATATAGATTTATATAATGTATAACTTATTATATAAAAATTATTAGCATTCCGGTGTAAACGTGGCTTAAGACATTAATAAATTTAATTAATACCAGAGGCTGAACAACACATTTACTACTTTGATAAATACCAGAGGCGAGAAGATCCAGAATAACGTAGAAAAACTGCTTCAATTGGAGAAGAAATCTATCAGAAGACTCCAATGGACAATAATCTGAACAACTACCATTCCCAAAACGAAAAAAGAACCGTTGTAATCTTCTAAAAATGCGTAAGGAAGGATATAGAAAAAACTTCCACAAATACCATAAAAATATTCGTTTTAATAGTTTTTTGGTATTTGTGGAAGTGTTTTTCTATGTTCTTCCTTCCAATTTTAGGGAAATCACAGCAGTTCTCTCTTTCTTTTGAAAATGCTGGTTGTTCAGGTTCTTGTTGATAGAAGTCTTCTGATAAATTCCTTCTCCAATGAATTCAGTCGACTTTTTCTACGTTATTCTGGATCTTCACGCCTCTGGTCTTTATTAAATTTATAGATATATTTACCCAGCTACTGGGCTATGCTACTCATAGTATAGTGCTACGTGTATCATGCTACCTAATTATAGACGAACAATTGTTCGTCTATACTTAGGTAGCATGATACACGTAGCACTATACTATGAGTAGCATAGCTATGAGTATTAATTGTTAATAAAGGTAGGTTTCCATAAATACAAAAGTCATACGGGCACATGTGCCTAAGATGCAATGGAAACACGGAGTTGTACAGAGCAACGCACACTGGTCAGCTGATTTTTTATATAATAAGCGTTGCTCCATACAACTACGTGTTTCTATTGCATCTTGCGCCGGACATGTCCTAGTAATGGTAACCTTCATTGATCAAACTACAAATTGTGACACCAGCAGAATACAACTATGTAAATAAAGACGATTTAGTCTCAATATATTTATGTGTTTTCACCCTGAAGCTCATTGTTCTTCCTTGAATAATTAAATGAATACTACTCAATACACGTATTACACAGTTGTTGAATGAATGAATAATTCGTGAAATATAATTTTCACGCTCAATTTCAATTGTGTCACTTTCCCATAAGTTTACACTCAATTCAATTGAGTAATTGTTTGAACTCATTCAATGCTATTTAAAGAATATTCTCTCATTCATCTGCCAAAATTAAAACCTTGTATTTCACACTAAAAACCATCCTATCAACACTGTTTAAACAAACTGGGATTCCAATACAGATTCGAATGCTGTGTGACTAGTGTCCATACATAGGGAATAAAGAACTCTTCAGGTTTCTCCTCTTCAACATACTTAAACTTCAGTTCGGGAAACTTCTTCAATCGATCTTGCGGCCATTGCAAAGCGGCATGCCTCACAAACCCCAAAACCTCTTCAACATCATTACTTTGAATATCTGATTTCACTAACCTCGCCGTAAAATACTCAATAACCATTGAAATATTTTGTACAATGTCTTGAAAGGCCGGGTGTGAACGGAAAGGTTCGAAAACTTCCCGCTTATACAACAGTGTATAAACTAAATCAGTATTGTGTAACAGTTGATGAGTTAAACAGGAATTAATCACTTCCAACAAAATCCTCAACGCCTCCTCGATCGCGCTCGTCTCCTGTTGGGCTCGCGCATGCGTCTTAGCCAGCACCTCAAACAGTCCTACCAACCTCTGACAAACGTACGGATGCAGGTTGGTAAACTGTGCTGACATGTTAGCCAACGCCGCCAAACAATTCGTGTGCAAATACTTGTCACGCATTTTCAACAAATTGTACTGTACGGTTCTACTTGTCACCAAAATCAACAAACCTCCTAACGATATCTCGGGGATCAATCTTTCCGTGTACCATGTTACATTTTTCAACATTGTTGAGTGTATAGTTTTGTTGAATAAATTATCTTCAGTTAGTATTAGTAGAATTATTAGTGACATATACATGTGATGACAATTATTCTCGGGCGTGTTGTAGATAGTTTGCAACATGGGTACAACAAGTAACTCGATATCAGATCTCGCCAACAGATACGTTTTAAAATGTGAGTTACGATGTAGTAGATGGTACAGTATCAACATTGTTTCCTCTTTTTTCAGCGTTTTACAAATTGTAGTAAACAAATTGCTCATGTTATCCGTGTATGAGGCTAGGGTATCCCGGTAGGGGTTGTGTTCTGTCGTACAGTGATTGGCTAGTAGGAGGAGAAGCAGCGCTGATTGGTTGGCTAGTGAGGAGGTATCGGCCTCCTCATTGGCTGTTGAGGAGAAGGTGAGCAGGTTCCACAGTTCGGAGGCGAGGCCGATGAATAGGCTGCCGCCGGTGGAAGGAGGCGGTTTCGTCTGTTCCACAAAGCGGCCGAGCAGATTTCTGACCAGGCCTTCGGCTTGGCTGCATTCCATTATCCATCTGCAGAGACATTGTTGAAAATATTCATTTAATAAATAATTAGAGTTGTCATTTAGCTATGCAGAGATGATGTTTTTGAAATCGAAAGAGACAATACTAGATGCTCTTCATCAGCTATTAGTAGGTTGGGTGGCTCAATGCAGTAAGTGATAAAGCGCTGGTATGATAACCAGAGGTCCCGTGTTCGATCCCCGATCGGGGAACAGATTTTGACCAGTACACCATTACATACATACGACCACTTCGTCTTTCGGAGGAGACGATAAGCCGTTGGTCCCGACTTCCTAAAAAGTAGTCGGCATCTCTCTCATAGCATGAGCCTGTTTTATTCATCCAAATGTATTTTTGAATAAATTATGATTGATTTATTGATTACCCACACACAAGCCTAAGAGCTTCATCCCTCAGGGAACATCTGACAAGTCATTTATCAAGAGGAAATATTCTTTATTTGTTGTAATGTGATTATGATTAATAGATCTAAATGAATAAATTATTCAATTCACAATTGATATACACGTAATCGTCGTATGATCTAAGAAAGCAAAAAGTCCTTACTATTTTTCGCCAATTATAATTATTGTGTTAGTAAATATCTCGACAATCATTCACTTTCAATAAATATCTCGAGAATAATACACTTTCAATAAATATCTCGTAAATTGGAGAGACAGAGAGAGAATTATTATTATTATTATCGTATGACTTATTTGTGGGGAGTTCCGAAGAAGTTCCACAGCCGACATAACCAAAATTTCCCATCATGGCAAATTATTGTGGTAGTTCTTGATTTTGAATACACTTATTGAAGAGAGAATAATTTATTCAGTAATTTACAAATAATACTTAATGGTAAGGTTCAACAGGCTTGGACTGTCCCTTTTCCAATCTAGAATACAATCTTTCAAAGTCACAGTTTATCACAGAAGTGAATCATATACTTTCTGGAGAAGCCAACACCATATATATAAAACACGATAAATTATACTATTCATATCAGCTATAGTTATCCACAGATCATTGGAATAACCAAGGACGACCAATTCTTTTGACACAACTCCTTGCTTTTCCCTCCGGTGATGTCGCTTCGTACTCAGGGGTAGCTATTAAGAGATTGTGTGAGAGAGAAGGAGTGATGTTTCGTTTGGGTGAGGAGAATGAGGGTGAACAGATTTCTACTATCGTATGATTGCAGGTTTGAGAGAGAATGGACAACACTGGCAACAGGGCTCAGCAGTCCCAGTGACCTTGGTTATTCCAATGATCGGTGGTTCAGTATAGCGCTCAAGTTTTCAACTCATGCTCGACAATCTTCAAATCAGAAACCTGTTTCCTAGAACTTGAAGATAGAAAACAAAGAAGAATAGAACAAAAGGCGTGAGGAGTAGAAAAAACTAAGAAAGGCTTCGCAAACTGTATAAGAAAGCCTCAAGATTTTAAAACAGATCACTATACCAATATAAACTGTTTGAAAAAACTATAAACTAACCTGAAAATCTGAAGATGCGACGCGGACTGTGTTGTGAACAGCTGTACTGAGAGTAAGGCTAGCAGGTTGTTGATGGCTTCCAAATGCAGGGCGTAGGTTGAATCGCTTATTGGCAAATGCACTAAGAGATCTACAAGGCCGTCCAGATAGCGTGACAGAATCGAATCGTTGGGAGTCACTCCTTCGCCTGAAATTCATTAAATTTTATTAATAAATTAAAAAACCTTCAAATCAAATTTATCATTCCGAAAAATTACATCACAGAGAAATGAAAAATACACAGTCACCGGATTACTCCTAATATACTCCAGTCACCGGGATACTCCTATAATACTAATCGTGTATGTGTAAGAGTGAATTCTAGGTAGCCTGTAATTCATTTATTCATTTATTAACAAGATTGAAATACAGTAGGATTGAAACATAAAGTCCAAAACGTCTCTTTTCCCAATTTTGGTTAAAATATTCAAAATAGAGGTTATGTCCACACTTAAAACTTGAATTATACACAAATTTCAACTACTGGAGGAAAAAAGAAAACTAAGAAACCGTAATTTAGGATTTGGAAGGTTGTTACATAAATAAAAAGAACCAAAACACAGATAATATTATTTAAAATATTAATTTTCACTTTAAATTTTGAAACCTAGAATAGATAGACTTTCATGAAAGTCGATACATCATACATAATGAGAATAGGAAAATTGGAAAGAAATGAATTAACCAACAAGCATACAAAGTAAAGTAGATTTAGATTTTATGCAAGTGAATTTGTATAGCTTCAATGTTTGTGTGTTTTTGTTTAGGGCTACTACAATGTATGTTAATAGATGGAAATAAAAACCATATTACCCTTCTAGTATTTTCAATTTAAACACAAACACAACATGTTTCGCTCTCCCAAGTCTTGTTTCAAACCCCACGACTTTTGGACGTCCGGTTTTTTGTTGTCCTTATAAATTTTACTAGATTGAACAGAACCTGGCAAACGAATTATGTATCTCTCCATACATTACATTATATATTTGCCAAACGTCATTCAATCTATTAAAATTTATAGGGACGTCCAAAAATCGTAAAACGAGGTTACGAGACATTCTCCAGTGTGAACGAACAAATATCTACATTGAATTAGTTCTATACTAAATACTTATTTGTGGATATGTGTTTTTCATGACTTATTCATGCG
This sequence comes from Sogatella furcifera, assembly GCA_017141385.1. Taxonomy (NCBI): domain Eukaryota; kingdom Metazoa; phylum Arthropoda; class Insecta; order Hemiptera; family Delphacidae; genus Sogatella; species Sogatella furcifera. Next base: position 20,720,394 of record CM029557.1, on the reverse strand, counting down.
AGTTTAATAGGAAATAATCATAGAATAAAGTAGAACAAAGTCCCACATTTGAAAAGGTTTATTCAAGTTCAAGTTTTTTTCAACACATAATTGAAGTTCTCAATTAGTGACATGAAGTAGAACTTAAAATAAAATCAGTAAAATTTATGAAAAAAATGTGCAGATGTAAGTTTGTATAAAAATCACACCCAGAAAACGTGCCAACGGCCATGGAGAAGACTACTACAGGTAACAAATATAAGTAAATAATTAGTAACCAGTAAGTAACCAGTGTCATACGCTGAATAAATTAATAAATATTAAAAACATTTGAATCAAAGTACTAACCAACTGCGTCTACATGACATATCAGTTCTGGATCTCTTATCCTTTGTACAATAAATTTGAAATAGCATCTGGACACGAACAACGCATTGTACAGTTGCCAACTGAATGTATCACTGCAAATAACAAACAATTTTTCAGTTAATTCAATCACAAAATTAGTAAATTGCATTGATTTATATTCAAATAACTAATTATGGAACAGATGCAATAAAACAATGTCATTTGTCGGATAGTTGTGAAGGGGAAATTGTGGTAATTATGATGATGATGATGATGATTAAATAAAAAGACAAGATATTATCATAGTAAGCTTAAAAACTTAGTAGATACTGATGACTTTCACTTTTACAACAGTACTCACGAATTTGATGCTTGTCGGGCGCGTTTCGTGGCACTGAGCCACATCTTCAGCGTACAAGGAGTAACTAGATATTATCAAACCACAGATTCATTAAAAATCGAGAAAACGGGTTTTAATTAATCTGTTTTTAGACAATATCTTGTCTTTTAATTAAATTTGAAATCACGTCAGTAGATTGATACAGGAATAGCCTGTATGTTGATACTTTAATAATGATTCATAAAGAATAAATATTGAGAACATTAAAAAATTATGTTTGAAAAGGTTAAATTTGATGGAAATTATTTAGCCAATTATCAGTTTCATTTTTTTTCGTTTCATTACTTTTTTTATGAGTGTGTACAATGCATACAATAAATAGTGTCACTTTAATCCATAGCACTCTGAGCTGAGGCCGCACTGCCGGTGGGTAGAGCCTGGAGGGTGGAGGGTAGTTGGTAAATCTATAGAACATACACACCATCCACAGTAATACATCGTATGATTGGTATGTGTTCAGCCACCATCTTGAAATTCTTAAATATGGACAACATAACCTCAAAAAACAGTATGACGTCATACCATTCATACGATGTATTACTGTGGATGGTGTGTATGTTCTATAGATTTACCAACTACCCTCCACCCTCCAGGCTCTACCCACCGGCAGTGCGGCCTCAGCCTCTGAGTTATTCATACTAGGAAGTAGCATTGTAAATAACTACAGACAACGTTGTTAAGTTTAAGATCCTCATGTTCGGTCAATCATTCTTAAAACAGTATCAAGATGACAAATGGAATTAATATATGCTCTGCTTTGCGAGATATTTATTCATTTATATATGAGAGAGGCAATAGAAGTAATTAAATTAGTGAATTAATGTAATGTTAGAAGTAATAATAATTACAAGTGAAGTAATGAAATATTACAAAGTTAAGTGAGTTAATGAAATATTCAAGTACTCACGTGGCAGTTTGCGATGAGACTAGCTTTTCTGAAAGGCGATTAAGAAATACATTCAACAATGATCTAACGTTGCCAGATTTTTGGTTATTTGTAAAAAGACACTCATAAATCGACTTGAACTTCGTCTCTTGGTTTTTATCATCTTCTCTGTAAAAAAGATAAAAGTTATAACGTTATAGAAGAGAAATATCAAGATTAGAGTAACTCATGGATTAATGCATACAAAAAGATAAAGTGAATTTAAGATACTTAGATTTACTTAATGATGAGAATTCTGAATCAAATCAAGAAGTGATGTAATGCTACGTTACTCGTAGAAGCAGTTCAATATATTATAACCCAAATTATTAGGTCATTTTTGATAATCACTCGAGACTGCTCTTGGATGGGTGACCAGTATTCAACCAATTACAGAACATCTTGGTGAGGTGAGTCTCCCCACCAATCAAAGCAATTGTTGTTTATATCTATATTAGTTTGTATCTTGTATTTTCCGACTGTATGCCTTTCAAATATTTTGTATGAATTTCCTATTTCTCAATAAATAATTGGCCTTATGATTCATAAAATGAATCTTGAAAATAAAATTACACTCTGCTAAGTAAATTGTAAAAAATAGTGAATTTGTATATTACTTACATTGTGGCAGGTGGCTTTAGTGAGAACGCGAGAAACGAGTTCCAAAATGGATCATCAGCCTTGATGTGTTCTTCGCCAATAAATTTTTGTAGAAGCTCGTTGGAGTTCAAGTCATCGGAGTGACTCACTGCTATTCCCATTGTACTAACGCATTTGACTGGAGCTGTTGAAAAATACAAGAAGAATATTGAGTCATTGAGTAGATAGAAAGTAAATAATCAGTGAATCCGAAGTAATTTTTGGAAGGTTGAAATTCGCTATTTATTCATAAAGACCAAGCTTGTCGGACTAACAGTGCCGGGGAGAGAGAGAAAGGTAAACCATGACTTTGATGTGCAATATAGTTACTCGGTTCGAGCCCAGTTATAGAGAGTAACTTATGGTCGAGGAAAACAGACATTCTGGCAAGATGGAAAAATGTCTCACAGGAAAACTAGAGCAGAATTTTTTCTCCAATTTCATCATTTTTGAACAAATACTGACCGAGCTAGAGTCATTTCCTCATCTTCCCAGAATGGCTTCTTTGCTCTACCAGACTATATAACTCAAGTAATTAGACAAACCCTTAGTAAAAACAATTTATAACAATAAATACCATATTTAGACTACAAACCAGTGCGTCAATCGCGTCTTTTGAAGAATACGTTGAGCCGTCGGTAGCGACTACACGAAAAATACCTAGTCCTCATCTGTCATCATCATCCCTCTAATTACCTTATTCATATGGTCATCACCGTCAGAACATAAATTATGAGTTGGGTTTTGTTAAGAGAAATTAATTACAAGAGCTAAGTTAAGGTATAATACTCCTAAATTCAGGTCTATACAATTGAACTCTATTGAAAAAACTTTCTTTTTAAAACAAAGGGGACGGTCCTATTTTTGGGGAGCACTTTGAGCTATTGTTTTGAAATTAAGAGAAGAAATCCTTATCTAACATGATGACAATTGGATTACGGATGAATAAAAATTATAAACGTCAAACGTGGAACGACAAGATACTTAAAAACTGATGAGAAATGAAATTCATGGAATAAAAAAGGCTCAAAGGAATTCAACTGCAGTGAAAAAGAGAAAGTAGTTTTAGGTTAGGAAAGTGTACAAAGTTCAAATTTGGGTGTAAATAAAGACGGATTACAAATATTCTTGGAAAAATGTAATTGGTTTTTTGTTGATATGATTGTTTCAAGTACTGATAAGTAACACAAAAATATCTAGGGAATTATTTTACTTTTTCAGAAACGAATCTTCACCTAAACACTTCTATCTAGAACGCTTGAACAAATAAGTATCATAAATCAGTAAATTTAATAATAAACTTTGATTTAATATTCGAGCTTATTCAATTATAAACTATCAATATTTTTAACAAGGAATTTATCATAATTTCAATAAATAAAACTTACTTTCAAAGGTTCATGAAATACAAAAATATTGGCAGATAGACGACACGCTTGCAAAATTTACTTCACTTGACAATCAGCTGATGATACTACACAAATCTAGCCACTGCCTTCAAGATTCTCATTCAAAAAATTCTTCATAATAAATTTTTAGGTTAGGATCCTATCTATCTTTCTTCGATGGTTCCATTTTCCATAAGTGTTAAACTTTTCAAGTTAATTTAGTGATTTATCAATTATTGATTGTTGAATCTTCTATTTTCGACTCATTCATGTAAATTTAGATATTACAATTTCATCAAAGATCGGTTTTATTGAATTGAGGCTATTTTGTGAAGAACTAGGCTGAGTGCAATCTTTCATCGTTTCTTGCTTATCAAATTAACAGATATTAATCTGAAGAATTCATCATGAATAATACAATTACGATCTCTCAAATTCGCCCAAAAAGTATCTTGGATAAGTCTCTGAGCAAAGGCAGGGGAGAAGTGAGTTTGAGCTGTTTTGCCCTCTTATTCTGTGAGCTAGTTCAATACTGTCAGAATAGAGTCTACACCGTGCCAGAACTACAAAACAAGTAAGTATAATAACTCATATATATTTGCAATTCCTCATTTAAGTTACTAAGTTGATGTTTTTTACCTCAGTAAAGAATAAATTTCTCCGTCTTATCTGTGTGCTGACTTCTACAGACTGACTTCGGCCCCTGCCGAATGCCCCCATAGCAACTATCCATAGGTGATATGGCAGTGAAAGAGAGCGTGGTATATTCTATCCAAGCAAAGAAGATATGCTGGCAAGATGAGAAAACGACTCCATCTCGGTCAATATAGGTTCAAAATTAACAAATTTAGTCTCAAATTGTGGATCAAAATGTTTCCTACAATTTGAGACTAAATGTTCAAATATTGACTGAGCTGGAGTCATTTCCCATCTTGCCAGAATGTATTCTTTGCTTTGACAGACTATTCATAGTCACGTGATACCTCTCAGTCACAAGGGCCCTTATGTGGACAGCAATTCCGGAACGTTTGCATGATGTTCGGCTGGGTGTGACATCACTCTTAATATGAATTCACACCAGTAGTTGCTCACAAATTGTTTTGAGGTTTTTTTTCAAATCAGTGCACTCTTAGATTTTTCAAAGATTTCTGATATAAGTTATTCAAATACTTGTCCTGTTGTTAGGTATAGTAGACGTCAAAAATGAAGAAGGATGGAAAATGAATGTTATTTATTCCCAGCTCTGTCAGGACAGTCGGTGAGCTGTCTGCAAGTATAAATCGGAACAAGAGCGACCCCAGCTTATACTAATTCGCTCTCAAAGGCAGCTTCAGACTACCCTGATAGAGCTGAACATTTTTAACAGTAATTTGCTTACCGCCTCATTTCTAATGTCTGCGATTAATGCTCAGCTCTGTTAGGAAAGTCCGCGAGCTGTCTGCCTACTGAGAGTAGCCTTTTTCGAAACGAGAGCTACCCCAGCTATACTAATAATTAGCTCTCGAAGACAGCTTCAAACTGTCCTGACAGAGCTGAGCGTTAAGTCGAGAGCGACCTCAGATGAAACTTTCACACTCGTAGACCGCTTTCTGACTGTCTTGATACAGCTGAGCAAAATTATTGACAAAGGCAAACTCCCACTTTCGACGTAGTTTGCCATATTTGCCAGTTATTCAACTTATAAAAAAGGATGATTGAATTTCCATCTGAACCAGCTCCAAATATTTATGTTGAAAATTTCATGAGATAATTTATTTTGGTATTTTATTAGAAATTTTTAATTTTTTTCAGATTGGCGGAGATGGGACAAGAAGTAGGTGTCAAACTTCTGGATTTGTATTTTGTTCGAGAGAAAAATTGCAAAAGAGAAAATAAACTACTGAATATGCTCTTATTCATAAAAACGACGCTATGGAAGGTAATAAACCTGTTGTATTCTCATCTATTATCAATTACAACGATTATTACAATCTTATTCAGTTTTAAAATTTCTAAAAGTGCTTTAGTCATTCTTGTTTCTTGAAAAAATTACATGATATTTTCAAACCACTTATTTATTAGAACGCGAGAGATTCTCTTTTCAATTGGCATCCAAAATATTAGTCATTATTTCAAAATATTCATTTCATTTTTATTATACAATCTATTATAAACATTTCACTACCATAACCACTTCTGTAGAAATAGCATTCACATCAAATGAAAAGAGAATCTGGTTAGGTACACTCACAAAACTTTCCTTGTCATTCATTTTTGAGTGATACAAGAATAGTCTGACCAAGCAAAGAAGACCCTCTGCCAAGATGAGAAAATGACTACAGCTCGGTCAATAATGGTTCTAAAATTATTGATTTGGTCTCAATCGTAGAAAATATTCTGATCTACAATTTGAGACCAAATCAATATTTTTCGAACCAATATTGACAGAGCTGGAATCATTTTCTCATCTTGCCAGAGGGTCTTCTTCGATTGGACAGACTATATCGATACCTAGTCATTCGCAAACGTGCTAATTGCATTAGGGCATTACTACAGTTTGTCCAAGCAAAGAAGACCTCTGGCAAGATAGGAGAATGACTCAAGCTCGGCCAATATTGATTCAATAATTATAAATGTGCTCTTAAAAGTAGATCAAATTGTTTCCTACAATATGATATCAAATTGATAATTTTTGAACCAATATTGACCGAGCTTGAGTCATTTTCCCATCTTGCCAGAGGCTCTTCTTTGCTTGGACAGACCATACCTCTTCTTCTGGTACTAACAGTGAAGTTTCCATTCGTATATGACACCTCGCGCCTATCGGCGCTTTGGCCCGTCATGTGTGTTATTTGCAATTTCCACTAGCTCATGACGCCTCGCGCCTGTCGGCGCTTCGGCTATTCATTAGCTTTATTACCCAATTAAATGAGAAAACATAAAGCAATCCTCCTATTTCCATGTCAATCCTTGCTATTCAGCATTATCCTCTCCATGCATCTCATGTCAACATGCCAGTAATGTCATCTCATTGAACTATGGACTTGTAACGATATAATGTTCATGGATTTGACATTTTCAACAATATTTCTACCCAATTGAATGTGAAAACACGCATTTATCAATTTCCAGGGTCTCTTTGGAAGGGAGGCTGACAAGTTGGAGCATGCCAATGACGATGAGAGAATTTATTACTTGATTGAAAAAGAGCCACTGGTGAATCGCTACATTTCAGTGCCGAAAGACAAGGGCAATCTTAACTGTGCCGTGTTTATTGCTGGTATCATCGAATCCATATTGAACTGCAGTGGGTTTGTAAGTAGAATAAACTTTCTAATAAATCAATTGTATTTGATGAGATATTGTGGTATTTTTCCATAATGAGAAATAATAAAGACACAGATGTTGTCAATATCACTAATTTTTATCATACTATTAAGAACAGTACCATGGTTCCAGGACTATACCTGCCCCATTCTCAGCTAGATTTGTGCTTGGGTAGGCTACAAGTAACTCTAACAGCAAGTTCTAATTTTGAGGTTGCCTCCTTTTGGAGAAACCTCAAAATTAGAATTTACTGTTGGAGTTCCTTGTAGCCTACCCAAGCACCAATCTAGCTGAGGATGGGGCAGGTATAGCACTGAAACAATGGTACTGTTGTTGATAGTATAATAAAAATTAGTGGTATTGACAACATCTGTGTCTTATCTTTTTAATACTCTATTTTGTCATTATCATGATCTTTCTTTGATACAAGATAGTAGGCTCAATATAATTTTAATCTCCTTGCAGATAATTTGGTTTTGTATTTAAGTTCTAATTGTAATATGTTTTGTTTTTGAAAACCTTAATAGATTTAATTTGAATATAATATCTTAATATAGTATGATAGTGATCAAGATAGTATGATATGATACAAGGTAGTATCTTAATGTTAAGTTCGCGCAAGCCGAGAAGAGATGCTGCCATAATACACTTTACATAGTGATGGAGTCTCTTCTCAGTGTGCAAGAACTTTATACAAGCTGAATTTGTTGTCAGAACTGTCGAATTCAGTTAAATTGAATTGATACATAATAAATGAATGAATATTAATTCGTATAACTTATTTGAAGAATGATTTCTTTCATATTACAATCCTTACTTTACTTTATTGATTTTATTTTATTTTACAATCATTAATTTGTTGAAAGTCTTCAAACTACATAGTCGTAGTCTAATCAAGCAAAGAAGACATTCTGTCAAGATAGAAAAATAACTTCAACTCGGTCTATATTATTGGTTCAAAACTTTATGGTTCAACAATTTGAGAACGAGTTTATCATTTTCGAACGTATATTGACCGAGCTGAAATCATTCTCGCATCTTGTCAGAATGTCTTCTTTGCTCGACCAGACTGTCACAGGAGAAGATGGGGGATCTTTTCGGTGTCACTATGCCTGAAAATTATTGATTTCTCAATAGGCTACTCATGTTATTTTTCACCTTCATCGATGATAATTAATAATATTTTATTTTTCCAATTTTTCCAGACTGCAAAAGTGACCGCGCATTGGCACAAAGGAACAACTTACATGGTCCAATTCGACGAATCGGTCATCGCCAGAGATAAACAAATGGAGGAGCGCTGAACGTCCAACTAGTCGGCCCAAGCAAAGAAGACATTCTGGCAAGATGGGAATTTGACTCCAGCTCGGTCAATATTGGTTAAAAAATTATCAATTTGGTCTCAAATTGTAGGAAATATTGTGGTCTACAATTAGAGACCATATTTGTAATTTTTGAACCAATATTGATCGAGCTGGAGTTGTTTCCCCATCTTGTCAGAATGTCTTATTTGCTTGGACAGACTATAGCTAAGCCATCATTTAAAATGTTCTATCATACATCCACTGATTTCTGTTATCGATTTTGATTGATCGATATTTGTGTATATCGATCTTGATTGCGTAATGTCGATGTTGATTGATTAAGGTATATTATGGATCTCAATTTCTACTCTATTCTATTCTATTGATCGAGATTTCTCCAAATCGATGGATCTTTTGTCATTGTGAAGCTAATGTGAACTTGAACTTTTCTCAAATTACAAAGTTCCATAAAATTCATTCCAAGTTAATTCAGTGCTTGAACTTATTGCATGTAATGTGACACTAAAATATTTGTAGTTTATTGAGTATTTAATTGAAGTACGAGCGTATAATATTTGCAAAGTTTATGTAGTTAGAGACAAGTTTTTCTAATAATCTTGGTTAGTACCTACATAGTAGGTATATTATTTTGAAACAAATTATCAATAGTGATGGATTATGATTATGTTAATAGATTCATGTTTATCATTCTTATGAATAGTGGAGAATTATTTTGTTTAATAAGATATCTGTGTTTTGTTTATTATGAACGTGAACGTATTAAATATAATGAATATCTCAACAAGAGATCAGTGTCTTATTTTTTCTCAACATTTCTTGCATTCGATTACTATTTTTTAAGATAGATATTTAATTTATTTATTTATTCATTTTACAGAAACTAGTAAACTTATTCGTTGAAAACACAGACTAATGTTCAAAACGTCTGTATACCAAATTTTCGAAACTAGGTTTTAAATAGAATTCTTTCTTCAATAAAAAGAAACCTGAAGCTAAAAAGTTGAGCGATTTCGTCTGTAACTCGTACGTGCTAACAGCTGATGTAAAGCATCTGTTGTCTCTTTTTATTACAAAAACATCATCTAGGCATAGCTAAATGACAACTAATTGACAAAATCAACTGTTGGAGCGCACAAGGAGCAGACAAAACCGTCTATGAGGTATTCTTGAGTTCAAGGAACTCTTGATCAGTTATCTACCATATCATACACTGTATAGTCCGCGCATACTGTGAAGAGACGCCGTCACAATACACTTCACATTGTGACGACGTCTCTTCTCAGCGTGCGCGAACTACACATTTCCACTAACTTCTCTAATAATAACCGTCACATATGATGCCTACTTATGAAGCGGCTATTATAGGCCTGTATTCAAATCTCACTCAAAACTTCGGACATTATCATTCAGACAACTACCAGCAGGAAACAAAAACAATTATATAGGTATAGTCTGTCCAAGCAAAGAAGACATTCTGGCAAGATTGGAAATGACTCCAACTTGGTCAATATTATTTCAAAAACGATAAATTTGGTTTCAAATTGTAGATCAGAATGTTTTCTACAATTTGAGACCAAATTGATAATTTTTGAACCAATATTGATCGAGCTGGAGTAATTTTCCCATCTTGCCAGACTGTCTTCTTTGCTTGTACCAGTAGAAAGCAACACTATTGTAGGTAGGTAGTGTGTTGTACTAAAATACCTACTCAAGTTGTAGCGGAAATGTCAGTTTTGTATATCGATTGAAAGTTGAAGTGGACAAAGTTTTGAACAAATGATAGGCTCAGTTCAAACTTCACATGAGCAATATTTGTTTGTTTCTGCAGTCAGAAGTTTGTATGCCGTGTGTGAGGTCTCTGATTGTAATGTCAGAGCTGCATATACAGAGATGACTCTTATATATTGTTGTTTAATCTAAACAGTCTAACAATCCGATTTCACATTGTCTCTCTTATTTAATCTGTACAAACTTTGAGAAAGTGACGATTTCTATTGAATGTAATAAAGACAAGATTTTGTCAAACCACAGGGGCACTTATATCTTGTATTTTATTCATTTGAGTTGATATTGATAACTTTACCACAATATCACTCTCACAATCAATTATTCAACAAGATCATTTTCTACTCTGTAGTACATCAAAGTGATTGAGTAACATTTTAGAATAAAAAAGGAAGAGTCTGATCTCACAGACACAATTAATTTATTAAAGAAAACTAACATTACAAAATTAAACAATATGTAGCCTACTCTAGATACGGTACTGAATGTGAAGTACCTAATAATAACATCAACCATATTGAACTTGAACACTTTCCTAGGAAATAATAAAAGTATTAAAAAAAATTGAAATGAAATGGCCGAGGGCCTAATAAGAAGGAAGGTATTGAATCAGGACCTACCAAGTCGGTATTTGGGAGGTCCTGATTGAATGAGCCACTGAGCTAAAGAATACCAACTATTTTGTATATAGCTCAATGGAATGAGCACACATATGGAAAATATGAAAATAGTCTGCATAGAACAGTAATAGGATTTGTATTCTGAAAGTGAACATTGATATTTATCTATAGTACACTGCAGGTGAACATTAATATTTAGGTAATTGAAAAAATATATATTATTATATTATAATATATTATAATTGCCCATTTAAAAACTAGGTCTCTATGAACTCTGAATTCACCCTGAACTATCCTACTAATTTGTCATCTTTCCTTGTCTGATCGAGAATCATTATAGTCGGCGCAATCTAAGTTGACGAAAACCCCCTCCACCCGAGAAATAGCTACGTTGCCAGATTGTGTAAAATTGGAACATCTTCAAATTCGTGATTGAACCCCATATCTAGACGCAGAATTTTATCCTTGATATGCCAGTAGTATTAAAAAAGTTCCTGGGTAGAAGGATTCAAAGGAAATTTGATTTTTTTGAAAAAATTGAAAAATCGCGAAAATATTACTTTTTTTATATATCACTTCTCTCACAATCATGGGTTGTAGTAAAAATAAAGTTTTTTATATCAAAATGACAAGGAGAATTCGAGCTTTCTAATGGTTTCTGAATTTTCTATATCCGACCAATAATTATGTTTCAATTAATGAATATGTTTGTCAATGTCGAGTCAACTCCATCAGGAAACATGAAATTTTCGATGATCTAGAAACTTTTTTGTTTGAGAAGATAAGTGGGTAGTGAAAGCGAGAAACTTGTTCAAAAACAATTGAAATTATTATTTCAAATGTCGAAAATAGTCGGAAAAACGTAATTTGGCCTCTCAAGAGTTTCAAAGTAAGGAGAGCGGTATATGCATGAATCATTGTATGCTGAAGATTGGAGTTATTGAAGCTAATCGACTTGGATATTTGAGCTGCGAACAGCTGGTTTATCTTAAAAATAGTGAGTTCTACAACACCGCGTGATTTTTCCGAAGCTACGCTGTCACTTTTAACATTCAGTTGAATGTGTTTGCGTTAGGAGAAGTTTCAATTTCACGCAAAATGACAACGTAGCTATTTCTCGGGTGGAGGGGGTTTTCGTCAACTTAGATTGCGCCGACTATAATCAACCCTTGACAACTTGTCAACATACGAAGTGACATTTTATTTTGTCGACCAATTTATTTAGGTCAATTGTTTAGGACCAATTGATTAAGGAGATCCTAATTGAATGTACACACATATGAAAAAATATGAAAATAATCTGCATAGAACAGTAATAGGATTTATATTCTGAAAGTGTTCAATTAACACGGAGGCACTCTTGTTATATTTAGGTCAATAAATAGATAAATATGTCAAAGTGCGGTATATATTTGTCAAAGATTTCAAATATAATGTCAAAAGTATGGCTATGTCGATCGCATATATGTCAATAAAAGTGTCATAAGTTGAGTTTCTGATTTGAATCCAACCCAAGAGTTCTCTGCTCTAACTCTTGACAGCATTTCAAGCGTCATAAATTTTATGGCAGAATAAACCGCTCTACTGTCGTAAATAAACCGCGCGATAGGAATGAAGTGTGCTGTTAAACTTAATTTGAATTTATGTAGTTTGAGCCGGCAGACTATTTGCAAAGTTCTGTCTCTCTGCGTATAGCCTATGTCCAAGCAAAGAAGTCCCTCTGGCAAGATGGGAAAATGACTCCAGCTTGGTCAATATTTGTTCGAGAATTATGAATGAGGTCTTAATAGTAGATCAAACTGTTTTCCACAATTTAAGATCGAATTAATAATTTTTTAATCAATATTGATCGAGCTTGAGTCATTCTCCCATCTTGCCAGAGGGTCTTCTTTGCTTGGACAGACTATAGACTTTCTGGGTTGAGTGACGATTTTCAAGGGTGAATGTACTACTGTAGGTGTAGGCTATTTGTTGACTGTTTTGTTTGCGAATAATTTTTATTCTTTTAAACTATAATAATATTTGGAGTGGGTTTTGGAATAGTTGAAACATGATTAATGAATTAAAAAAACGGCTCCAATACTATATTTAGATAAGGTACCATTCATATTATTCAATCAAAAATTTTTATTTCAATACGGTAGGCTACCTATTTTGAATAGGTACTACATATATGTGCATTCTGGTTTGGTGACGTTTTCTCACAAATATAATGGTTGGTTCTATTTTTTGATAATGATTTTGATAACTTTTCCAATGAAAAAATGAAATAATTTCATTGTTCCAAATGCAAACATTCCATTGATAAGTTCAATTACTCTGATATATAAAATATAATAGTAGCCTATTAATTCAGATCATCTTCTTGATCCAAAATTTCTTGCCGTGTATGGCGTATTCTGTCATAATAATCTATTGACTTGTGCGTGAATCATGGAAATGATAATGATGATTAATCAATTCTATAAACGTCATGTTAACTTTTCAATACCCCTAAAATGAACAAGATGATTCAAACTTTAGAGATTATGTAGTATATTTTATAGGCCTATACAAATGTCCCTGTACGCTGTACCGTACTTCAAATGAGACACGTTCTTGACAATAAAGTTCTTGAAAATACTTGGTTTATTAAAAAGTTGAATATTTCTTGTAATTTACTGTATTCTATAGTGATTTGTGGAATAAAGATTATTTTGATTGAAAATGTATCATAATAAATTACGTGAAAACTTGTAATGATGTTGATAAACGATATATCTTATATCAAATTTGAAGGGCTTCTGTACATTATTAATCGGATGAAAACAGAATCCTAGACATCCATTACAGCGACTGCAACGACTGTATCAATAGTTATGAATGTTCTTTGTAATTATAATGTTTATTTTATTGTGTAATAAATATGGTATTATTCATATATTTGATTTGAAATGTTATCATGAGTAAAAATGGTTATAACTTCAACTTATAATAAAAATGTTAACATGACAATGACTTATTTGTTGTAAATGATATGGATAATTGGATTTGATTAATTAATGATATATTTTATCAAATTTAATGAAAATTGAATCTCATACACTCTTCTGTTGAATGAAGATGGATCGGCAACATTTTATTATAGGTATGGAATTTGAGTGTGTTCCAAATATATTTTCTAATGATAGATATTAGAATCTGGAAGAGAAAAACCATTCCATTATTCCATTACTCGATTTGGAGTGTTTGAGCTTGTCTTACCCCAGACAACCTTCTCTTATCGCCGTTGGCTCCTAATGAAAATGATGGCCTTGCAGACACTGAATCCAAGTTTGCTCAACTTATTTAAGCGCTCCAAGTAAACACGATTCCTTTATTTGACACCGCGTGATAGAACCTACAACTCTTCTCACATGTTTGTTATACCCTATGGCACTATTCCCGTATATCTGAAACCACACCCTTTATAACTTCCGTATCAGTGTAGCACGTATAAAATAGGGGATACATATGGAACAGTATACGGTCAAGCTGAGAAGACACTTATCCACAATGTAAAGTGTATTGTAACGGGGTATTTTCTCAGCTTGCGTGAACTATATTCCTATACGGAAGTTACATCTATTAGTCGTCTTCAAAATGTCTAATTATGTCAGGGAAGTAACAAAGATGCGGTCTGTTAGTGGCATACTACGCGTGAGCTGAGAAGACACGCTGTCTCAATACACTTTACATTGTAATGGAGTGTCTTCTCAGCTAGTACGAACTATACCTATATCACAAGGTGAAACCTGGAAGATAAACTGTTGATGTTTGGATGATACTATTGGGAGTTTTATAAGACTTAAATAATGGGAATCTGATGCCCGGTTTTTCCAAGCACACTCAAATTTGAGGGACCCTCAAGTTTACTACACTTTACTACATTTCCTATACTTATCATAGAAAATGTCAGCTGATCATCAAAATTTGAGGGTCCCTCAACTTTGAGTGTGCTTGGAAAAACCGGGCATGAATCTTATACAGATCTCTGATGAGAGATCTGTTATAACTCTGATCATATAACAGAATCTCTGTTGAGACTGTAATAATAGGCTACTTTTATTGGATCGGGAAATTGTAAAGATTGTAATACTATAGGTAATGCTTTCCATTCAATGTAATATTGGGATTGGAAAACTGTAAAAGACTGTAATAGCCTACCGGTACTTACTTAAATTATTGGAAAGTTGTTGAGTCTGTATTAGGTATACTTAGATTGATCAAGAATGCAATTACTCTTACTCTTTTATTATGTACTTTGAGAGACTGTTATTAATTGACAGAGAGTTAGAGTAGTAGGTGTATTGGGAAATCTTTTGGAGGTGACATTTGATTGGAATAGATGGTATTGCACTCAATAGGCTACTGTTGTTTCACAGTTTTAGGTCTGTTCTAGTGGTGATGCTGCTTTCAAAATTTATGCCTACTGTTGTTTTATGAAATCAATCTTCTTGAATTGAATGAAAAGAGAATATATTGTCAAACCACTGGTTTATTAAATATTCAAATGATTTATTAAGAATCGAGATAACGGTTTTGGTTGCTACTCAATTATCATTTTATCAATCTCTTACGAATATTATTATTATTATCAATCTCTTGTAAACTCAGCAAGTGAAATACATCCTGTAAGGCTTCTTCTATATAAGATTATTTATACAAAACCTCATGAACTAAATTTCATGAAGGCAAACCTGTATCCTAACAAAAGGCTGTCGTAGCCTATTGTACTTTATAAGTTCTTGATAACAATAAGAAACTGGAACAATATGAATAAAATTTATAGGTCTGGAATTTCTTCAAAGAAAATAAAGATTATGAATTTGTTATATTATCTCAATATAGAACTGTTTTTTATCAAGCATTTGTAGAATATATATATATACTGCTTATTGATAATTGTGTAACAAAACAAGGATGAGATTATTACCTAATAAAACCTGTTGGAATTAATTAATATTGAGAAAATCATAATCCACGATTGAGTAGTATTGGTTATCAGGAAGAAATCAAATTTGTATGCCTGAATAAATAATAATAGTCTTTATTAATCAAATATTTATAGATACATCACTATATTTCTTAAACCTAGCTAGAACATGTATAATAATAAATTTCATATTTTTTATTATTTTTAAGAAACGACAAAAATATATCAAAGTTTTTAGTCCTGTTTTATCAGAACTAAATACCTTGTAACATTCATATTTCATTTTTTAATGTGGATAATATATTATGCTATAGAATTTATTTTTGATTTGTAGTAGATATGGTTTAATTTTTATAATATTCTGGATCAAATTATTTATAAAGTAATAATTACAATATTATCTGATGACTTACAATTTCAAATACTGACCCAAAACTGAAAGCATTGTAGTTGAGATGCATTAGATGAATTTATAAGATAATTTATTTATGGTTTTTCTCGGATATCCATTCATTTTTGCTACTGGAATTATTCAAAATAGGTATACCCAAAGCATCAAATATAAAGTATTATCACTAAAGAACAACCCTCGAGCTCATCAATTAGAATATTAATCGATTTTCAAATACGAAAACCTCAATTTTCGACAATAGTTTTTAATTTTTCATTGTAATTTTCACAACAATGCCATATTTTCAACGACACTCATTCTTTTCAATGACAAGTTTTGACTTTGGTTTGTAGAATATTGCTTTTTACATAGCTTTTTTGGAACTATTACTCCCAATTAAATATTCATACTCTTGTGAAATTTACCATGCATGATTCAAGATTTAGGAGCATATATGAAAGTAATATAGTGATGTTTTGCCAGATACCTAATAGAGAAAATTGGGAGTTATTAGTGGGATAGAAGCTACAATAGGTTTCAAGGTTTTTACACTCTGCCTCATAATTTTTGATACATCCATATTGGAATAATGGGGTTACGGTAAATTATTTGCTACATGTCTACATTCAAGGAAGGGAGGGGTTCAGAGTTGAGATTTTATTCTACAGTACATAATTTCAAGAAATACAATAAGTACAAATGATATTTTATTAAAAATTTTTTCCTCACCTATTTCACTTTTAATAAATTCCGGCGTACAAAATAATTCGAAAGTCAAAATTGTTGTTTAAGAATTTTGAAATTTTTTTGTACAAAAAATTTCTTTCCAGACACCATGGAGCTCCAAGGATTGAATATTTTCCTAATAAAGATGTAACATGATCTAATAGAGTTTTTACATGAGTAATATTTGCTCTTGAATATTTCTTCTCAATATTTAAGTAATTTTTTATGAACCATTGGAATAGTAAAATATTAACAATTTCTTGAAGTTCATGGAGTAGCATGGAGTTATAGTAAAATGGAGCAGAAAGTACATGGGCATAATAATTAAGTTACACATAACATGATAACTTGCTGTATTAATAAGGTAGTCTGGAGTATTCTACCAAAAATATGAACAAATTTACTCATATATTGAGGTACAAATATGGCTATCAACAAAATAGAGTAGGTACCAAAATGATGGATCAGTATTCTTCATCAATTGAGAAAGCAAAATGATTCAGCATAACAAAAAATTAAAGTAAGTGAAACTAATCACAATAGTTTAGTACCGATATGACAAAGAATTAAGCAAACTAGGAAAGCTTTAGGGTACAGTTACAATATATATAGAACCAATATCATAGATTAGTATTCTTCATCAATTGGACAAGCAAAATAATTTAGCATAACAAAGAATTAGAGAAAACTAATTACAGTAATCTAGCATGACTAAAAAATAGGACAAACTAAGGAAACTTACTAGGGTAAATTTATTATAATACAGTACCAAAATGACGGATCAGTATTTTTTATAATTAATTTATATTTTTGTCATCATTCTCCTCAATTTCGTATAGTTGAAATCGATGTGAATTTCTAATAATTTAAATAGATTAACGCCTCTGATGTTCAGGCTGTTTGTCATTGGCTAGCTGACTGGCAGAGGCGGTGTCACGTTTCCTGGTGTTACTCTTGTGACCCCCGGTCAGCATTGAGGCGGGAATTTTCTCGGAATTGGCGAGAACGCTTTCGACATCGTCTAGGGCTTCGTTCGAGATCTGTGGATAGAATTAAATTCAAGATAAATAATAAATAATTATTCATTAAATTTAAATTGAATAGATTTGAAAGGAATTGACGCAAACTAGATCGTAATGAACAATAGAAGGCATAGCGGAGGTGGGGACACAAATTAAAAATTTATTGATCAAAGATGGACATAAACACAGAAAATACAAGGAGAAGCAAAAGTAGGGACGCAAATAGAATAAGTTGAAATTAAGTTTATAAAGTTGAGTAGAATGAAGTAAGTTAGAGACATTTCAGACATCACCATTCTATTCGCAAAGACACATTTTATGTTTACCGAGTTTAAATGAAAGACAAGACATTGTCAAACCACTGATTTATTAAAATATCGAGAAGAACGGTATCTCGATTTTTTAATGCTTCAGTGGTTTGACAACGTCTTGTCTTTTCATTTAATATGGATAACTACCAAAATATCACCTTCACAACTACTAAAAAATACCGAGTTTCATTCAATTTAGAGTAAAACAATTTAGTACTAGAACAAAAACCGGATGTCAAAAAATCGTGGTATAGTCTATCCGACGATCCAAGCAAAGAAGACCCTCTGGCAAGATGAGAAAATGACTCCGGCTCGTTCAATATTGGCTCAAAAATTATCAATTTGATCTCAAATTATAGGAAGAAATTTGATCTGATATTAAGACCAAGCCTATAATTCTTGAACAAATATTGAACAAGCTGGAGTCATTTTCTCATCTTGCTAGAGGGCCTTCTTTGCTTGTACAGACTATATGTGGAACGGGCCTGGTTACTGATTTTTGGACGTCTTGTTTTTTGTTTTCTTTATAAATCTCAGTAAATTGAATTCAGCTTGGCTAAAATATTATGTCAGAGATACATGATAAGAGACATCATGTGCATGCCAAGTTCTGTTCAAGCTAGTGAAATTTATGAAGAAACCAAAAATCGTGTTATCTGAATACGGTATTAGTATATTAATTTGTACAAAGTCGCTTTTAGGTCACTTGGTGTAGCCTATACTTGGGCTCTTTAAAAATATAGCCCTATACTATTACAATTGGATCACGTCAAAACCATAATTTAGTTAGCATTTATTCAAACATAATCATAAAGCATCAGAGATTATAATAATCTGTATCATTGATTGAATAATCATTCAATTCAACATGATTATATCAATCTACTGTATCTGACATCTAGCTCTGCAACAAACGCCACTGGACAAAGGGTTCTATATCTATATCTATTCAATGATAATTAAATCAGTTCCGCACCTTCAATAATATATATTATGCAGGCTAACTCTATTATATTTTGACATCTACCCTTCTATTCACTCGAATTAACACGGTCACTATAATAGTATGATAGCACTGGCGGCTCGTACCCACGAAACAGGTGAAGTGCCCGTATCTTTTACTGTACAGCACTTCGCCTGTTTCGTGAGCACGAGCCGCCAGTGTATGATAGGACTGTATTATAATAATATTCAATATTCTGACGTCTATTCATTTGAATTAACTCAGTCACTATTAGTATGATATTACTCTATTACATTATTCTGACGTACAACATAGTGTAAAGTGCATTAGAGATTGCTAAAGGCTATAGCCTATAATAGTGCCTCTAATACATTTATTGACTGGCTTCTTCCTCATTACAAATGGGCTTTCAATATTAATTGCAACACTGATATGGGAGCTTAATGGACTTTGTGTAACTGAATACACTCTTGTTCAATCCATAATGGAGGATTGAACTTTGATTGTCCTGTTCATTCATTGAAGTATAGCATGTCCAAGCGAAGAAGACATTCTGGCAAGATGGGAAAATGACTCCTGCTAAGTCAATATATTGGTCCAAGAATCATATTCCGCCTGAAATTGTAGATCAGAGTTTTTCCTACAATTCGAGATCAAATTTATAATTTTTAAACTAATTTTGACCGAGCTGAGCTATTTTTCCATCTTGCCAGAATGTCTTCTTTGCTTGGACAGACTAAGATAATTAGTTCACGGAAAATGCATGAAACACTTCTATTTATAGAGTTCTAGTTTGAGTTGAATTCATTTTTTTCATAATATCAAGATTTGTTTCTACTTTGGAATAGTAGAATTTTATTTGAGAAATAGGACCATTATTAATTATGAAAACTATCATTTTCTACACTTCAGTTTTTTTATGGGAATTGTTCTTACAATGAAGGGGCAGTATATGCAACACGCCGTACCAATCAGCTGACAATGAGAGCAGTCTCTATACCGTTACCCTACTATTCACGATCACTTGAGACGAAATAAACAAAATTTTGCGTATTTGTGCGTGTAATGGTAGGTTTTCTTCTATGCGAAATGGTCGGCCGCAGTCAAACAGCTGTAGCCAATCACAGCTCAAGACAAAAGTCTTGAGACAATAAGACAAGTAGGACTGTAGCCAATCACAGCTCAAGAAAAGAGCTATCCTTGCAATAAAGCAATGAAAATCCGGGAAAATAGAAATTAAATGACTGGTAAAAGTGGAAAAAAACATCTATATCAGTTCACTGTCGGCTCGTGCCCACGAAACAGGTGAAGTGCTGTACAGTAAAAGATACGGGCACTTCACCTGTTTCGTAGGTACGAGCCGCCAGTGTATCGGTTATAGCTGACGCCTAAAAGTTAAGCGGTTTCGTCTATTCCTCGTGCGCTCCAACAGCTGATGTTGTCAATTGGAGTTGTCATTTAGCTATGCCTAGATAATTTTTTTGAAATCAGAAGAGACAATAGATGCTTTACATCGGCTGTTAGTAGGTTGAATTACATCACAAACAAGAGACAGATGAAACTTCCTAAGTTTTTTAGGTCATCTATGGATTGTAGACTATCCAAGCAATTGACTTTCGTTAAATCGTATGAAACTTATACTAAGTAAGTCTTACGAATTCGGAACTTTCGTACTATGAGCTATAGGTAACGCCAAAAAGTTGGGCGGTTTCATCTATCTCTTGTACGTGATGTAACCTTCTAACAGATGATGTGAAACACCCAAACACCAATAATTGTTTTGTTTGGTTCCAAAACATAATCTAGAGACGTAACTGAATGACAACTCTAATAATTGACAACATCTGCTGCCGGAGAGCAAAAGGACAAGCAGACAAAACCGCCTAACTTTGTATTAGCCTCAGCTAGTTTGTCCAAGCAAAGAAGAGCCTCTGGCAAGATGGGAAAATGACTCCAGTTTGGTCAATATTTGTTCAAGAATTATAAATGTGGGCTTAATAGAAGATCGAATTGTTTCCTACAAGTTGAGACAAAATTGAAAACTTTTGAACCAATATTGACCGAGCTTGAGTCATTTTCTCATCTTGCCAGAGGGTCTTCTTCGCTTGGACAGACTATATATTCATGTTTCAAAAAGTATCACTATCATACTCAATATCACTGCCCTTACTCTATCAGTATTCAAAGCTAGAAACTTTATTATAGTGGTCTAGGAATTCAAAGTGGAAATTGATGACATTAGATTGCAAGAGTGTGTTATTTTTGTAGGTATAGTCTGTCCAAGCAAAGAAGACCCTCTGGCAAGATGAGAAAATGACTCCTTCTTCTTCAATATTGGTTCAAAAAATATCGATTTGGTCTCAAATTGTAGATCAGAATGTTTTCTTCGATTGAGACCAAATCAATAATTTTTGAACAAATATTTGCCGAGCTGTAGTCATTTTCTCATCTTGCCAGAGGGTCTTCTTTGCTTGGTCAGACTGTTGTTGCAAGAGATAAAATGGACAGAGCGCTCTGGGCCACTAATGCTAGGCTTGATAGACTTTGTGACTGATCATAGATAGAGACGAATTAGGTTAGGTTGGGGCACTCTAATACGCTGAATCGACAACTTTTAGTGCCTAGGGCAGCGTGCGATAGACAAACGGCTTCCGCCCAGAAATTCTTGTTTGAGTTGTACTCTCTCAGCAATAATCAAATCATTGACTATAAGTTCAATGAATTGGAACAGTGGCGAGGCATATTTGAGGTTAGGTTGGGTTAGTTAGGTTAGGTTAGCTGAAATCCAATAAGCAATAATGCCTACTGTTTCATTGACGGCTCTCACAAACAGATATTGTTGCACTTTGTAGTAGTTATCTTCTCTTATTTATCTTTGCTGCTTTGATATTATTATTGTGATATCTAATAAAGTTTGACGCCTACTAAATGATAGAATGATAATGTTCTATATTAATGTATGATGCTACTATAAGTTACTGGATCAGTACCTGCCTGTACCAGCTGATCTAACTCCCACTTGTCCCAATAAACCACTTGTTACAATAATCTTTCGACTTAAAGAATTGAATTCTACGTAGATTGGTTATTCTTGTCATATGCCTATTATAAATGAGCATGAAGTGAATTTCCAAGTGAAAGCTACCTTTTAAATTAACTCTTTATTAATTATTTGGTTTTAGAGAACTGTTATTGGCTTAGCTATTGGCTTTCCCGCTTCCCCTATTATATAGGTATCTGCCAATTACACAAAAAAACTAGATTGATTCTAATTACTGTTTAATAATACTGTACTGTGATTAGCATTAGTCCACTAATTCTTGTTGCAATGGATAAATTGGATGACATCATTTTACCGCAAGTTCAATTGGAATTTCATTCATCGGCTCTTTTCATTATTATAGTATGAATTTAACCAATTACACTGTCCCAATTAATTAAAATCTGATAATTTAGTAGTCTACCGTACATATCATAATATCTGTCCAAGAATTCATTCTTCTTTTTTGGATGTATTAAAAGAAGATAGCAGGCCTGTCATCGATCAAAGTATATCAACAAACTTAAAATAAGGTTCCCTATAATATAGGGAACCTTATTTTAAGTTTGTTGATATACTTTCTATATTATAGATCAAACTTCGCTCAAACTTCAGTCTCTGCAAACTACGTCAATATCTAGCAGATTTATTGGAAATACCGTTACAACGCGCGCTTGACAATGTTGCTTGTCTCCCCGCTAACTATTTACTCACTATCCGTGGAATTTCCGCTTTGACATCATAGCTACTGAATTATTTCAACAAATCAATTGCTGACTACCCGTAAACAGATGAGCTAAAGCGCACGCAGTAACTGCTAGTCCACTGGCGGCTCGTGCCCACGAAACAGGTGAAGTGCCCGTATCTTTTAATGTACAGAACTTCACCTGTTTCGTGGACACGAGCCGCCAGCTCAGTTTGAAGCAGCTTGAACACATACAGTATAACTGGTCCAGAGATAAATATAATGGTGTGAAACAAGCCAAAACTGGTAGCTGAAATGTTGAGTAAAATTACTGTTGTAGCTACAATTTCTATTCTACTTATTCAAAACTGATACCAAGCTGGAACTAATAAGGAAACAATTGATCAATGGACTAATGGTATAGTCTGTCCAAGCAAAAAAGACATTTTGGCAAGATGGAAAAATGACTCCAGCTCGGTCAATATCCTTTGCAAAATCATAAATTTGATCTCCAAATGTAGAGCAGAATGTTCTCCACAATGAAATTAGAGTTGGAGAACAAATGCATAATTTTTGAACCATTATTGGATGAGCTGGAGTTAATTTCCCATCTTGCCAGAGTGTCTTCTATGCTTGGACAGACTATACCGTACCAGCCACTCATAATCTCGTAATGTTTAGTGGGTCCATTCTTGCAATGTCCTCTACTTGGATGAATAAAAATTGGGATTAAAATACCGTTTGAAGGAATAAAAATTGAAATTGAATTAAAATACCACTTGTTGCTCACCTCCCGTTTGCCCAGCCCAAATCCGTACTTCATGCTGCGCGCAGCAACCTCGTGTCCGGCATCCTCTCCGAGCAGCAGATCCTGCCAGTCGGGTCCCAGGTCGCGTTTGCCCAGGCCGAAGTTGTAGCGTTGGCTGCGCAGAGAGCGCTCGCTGCTTCCGTCGTAGTAGCGGTCGTTGTTGAAGGCTGATGAACGTTTACCCAGACCGAATTGGTACCTGGGAAAATGAATAAAAAACTAATGAAACACAGAAGAAAAGATAAAAAATTGAGAAATATACTGCTCGCGTTCAAGCTCTAAAGGCCTGTCAGCTGAAGCGTAGAGGGGAAACACTACAAATATAAAAATACAATATTAGTGTAAATAATAATAATTATGAAGAACACAGTCGTTAACATTCATACGCACACTCTCACTAAGTACATTCCTTGCAGGTTTTCAGAACCTTCAACTGTTTCGTGGGCACGAGCCGCCAGTGGCCTATATAGTTTGCACAGACTGAGAAGATATGCTTGTCTTTTCATTTATTATGGATAACTACCACAATATAACCTTCAAAACTACTCATACACTACTTGTGTTTGTAAGGAAATTGTGATTGAAGGAAAGAATAATCTTTCTGATTCTCTTGAAGATACTCTGATTATTGATTCTGATACTTTAAACAATCGCATGTATCTAATTCGAAGAGCTCTTATAATTATAGTTTCGACTATAATTATATATATAATTATAGATATAACTATGAGAAGGATAATATTTTCATCAATATCTTACCTAGATCTCTTCTCCACATCGCCATCCTCATCAGTGTCCTCCTCCTCCTCCCTGGCCCGCTTCCCTAACCCGAACGAGTACTGCATCTTTCCCTGCGCCCTTTTTCCCAACCCGAACTCATACTGTTTGAGGGCGCGCTTCCACGGTGCGCCTCCGATGCTCTCCTGATCGTCGAGGGCGCTGTCCTGGTCGAGGGCGCTGAGGGCGCTGCCGTCGGGGCGCTTTCCGAGGCCAAACGCGTACATGCGCTGGCGGTTGTTGTCGCGTTTGCCTGCTTGACATAGGAAAAACGCAACTATAATCGAGAATTTTGAAAAGTTTGTTTTTTACCAACGATCGGAGCCTCTTTTCATAGAGATTTGCAAGCGAAATCTCCAAAGAATAAGGCAGGTATTACACGGTTATAGTTCTATGAAATATTTCTACATTATAGATGTATTATCAAATATCTGAGCAATGATTAATGTGAAATGGACAATCTATTCTATCTAATACTCTAATCTATAAATACTTTTTGCATAATTGAACTATGATCTCCTGCCTATGCCCTATGTCATATATGTTCTCCTTTAGAGAAAACATCTTTGATAAATCAATATGTAAAAGAACTATTATCGTGTAATACCGGCCTAAGATTTTGGCAAATACAGTAGCCAAAAGTCTGAAACTTGTTAACTAAATTGGACTCAAGCCGCACTGGCGGATCGTGCCCGCAGGTGAAGTGCCCGTATCTTTTACTGTACAGCACTTCACCTGTTTCGTGAGCACGAGCCGTCAGTAACTTAAGGTTATTACAAGAGTTATTATTCTCTTGCAATAACCTTGCATTGGACTAGCCTAACTTTGAACTTTCCCGTGAATCGTTTA
This sequence comes from Sogatella furcifera, assembly GCA_017141385.1. Lineage (NCBI taxonomy): Eukaryota > Metazoa > Arthropoda > Insecta > Hemiptera > Delphacidae > Sogatella > Sogatella furcifera. Next base: position 20,695,152 of record CM029557.1, on the reverse strand, counting down.
GTTGTGCTTTTTGTAACTACTTAATTTTGTAAATCTCAACTTGTAATCTTTATGAGGAGAGACATCAAATTAATTCGGTTCTGTTCACACCTCATGTAAGTTATTAGGGGCTGATGTGTCGAGAAGAATTCATCTTTGAGGATTAGTAGGATTAAATTGGGATAGAGTTTCGTAACCGACAATATTATTAAATGAAACTTGGAATACAATTCTTTAGTATTATTACAGGACTATTACAGTATCATTACTTTAGCTGTTACAGGATATTATTCAAATGAGTTGTAGATCTGTATGGTTAATCATTTATATTTATTCTGAATTTAGGAGTTGCCTAATTAAACTTTTTTCTTTATGATTGTTGGTATTATTAGAATATTGTAATAATTCTAAGTATGGTATTTGATTTGTATGGAATTGACGTTGTTGTAACATTTTGATATGTTGTTAACAATAAATTATTTTGAATTTTAGTAACTGTGAGTTACTAAACTGTTTAATTACGACACTATTGTTTTCAAATATTGATCAAACTATCAAATGAAGTGATAAAGTGGCGCATGTTCAAAAACTTCCAATAATTTGAATAAATTATGATAAAACTTCATCTCAAACTTATGGAATTAGATTCAAGATATGAGTCTCTTTACATGACATTATGAAATGATAACAGATTAACTTTACTATCAATTGTAAAGCATAGAGAGATTATAATATCTCACAATTCTTCCTCTATAGTTTATGGTTTCATATCAGTGATTAGGCTGGTATTACACGATAATAGTTCTATGATCATATCCGATCATATGGAAAGAGATGTAAATACGAAATCCTATTTTCATCTCTTTCCATATGATCAACTACGATCATAGAACTATTATCGTGTAATACCGACCTTACTATTCAAATTATGATAATACTTCATTTCAAACTTGAAATTGCATTCAAGATAAGAGTCTCTCTACATAATAAGATGAAATTATAATAGATCAACTATCACTTGTAAAGCATAGAGAAATTATAGTATCTCACAATTTTCCTCTATAGTTTATGGTTTCAGAGATTACTGTTTGGAATAGTGAACCAAATTAGAAGCAAATTGATAGAAATGGATCAAACCGATAAAATTAACCACATCTACAGAACTAGTATAGTAGCACAAGTGGGATCCTATATCCGCAAAGCAACATCCCATGAACTGCTGGTACCTATATTTGAACAGCGAGCGAAGTTCTGGGATGAGTTGGATCGTCAGGAGACTATAATGCGCTTCATTCTTCAAAGCATGCCTATTCCCAGTACAATATTCAAAGGGAATACGTGCTGAGTGATGTGAGTCACCATACATATACTGCATGTAATACTTTGTGATACTACACGCTTGCTTTATGAGTTAGTTACAAGTGAGATGTCAAAGTGCAGTGCAGTTATTGATACTCTCTGAAATTTGGATCTGATACATTTAAACTATACTATAGTCCATTCACGATGGCTTGAGACGAGATAAACAAAAGCTCTGCATGTGTGTGTGCGCGACTGGGGTGGCTTCATTTTAGCCACGACATAAACAAGTCACAGCAATGCCGAAATCCCGAATTTTGTTGTAGGCAATTCAGAATAAGTATCTTTAAGTAATTTTTTTCATAGATAGACATTGGGAAATTGTTTGTTTCGGTTCTCCCTCGACTGCATAAACCTAAAATGAACAAACAACCAAAATAAACGTTTTTGTGTCAATGCTTTGGTTACAGTCCCGACAACAAAATTCGGGATTTCGGCATTGTTGTGACTTGTTTATGTCGTGGCTGAAATGATTGGATCTGATACATTTAAACTATACTAGTGACTTGAGCTGTAGAGATTGGCTGTCGTTAGTGAAGACAGTCAGTCGTTTCCCGTTTCTGGAGGAATAGTAATTGTTGCATTACAACAGCATTACAATTGTTGCTCTAACTGATTAACAGCATGTTATTCAGAGGTGTTCTGCATCTTCACTTGGTTGTGGAGACTGGCTTATGGTTGAGAGGATCGACGTGCTAACCACACGTTACCTCCATCCTGGTTGATGATTATTCGTCTACTGTATTTTCTTTCCGGGCTGGGAGGGCATTCTGGCGGGGTGGGGGGTGGATCCGGCTCGGTCGGTGTTGGTTCGGGGGCTGTGGGTTCTTTTGAGAATTTATGGCTTTTGGGCCGGTATTGGTCGGGCTGGGATCGTTTTACCGTCTTGCCGGAGTGTCTTCTTTGCTTGGTTGGACTGTATAGTTCAGTGAATATGAAACTGGCAACCAGCTGGTAGGCCTAGGCCCTTCATAGGGCTGTTGTGCCATTGACAAACAAAACAAAGTTACTTGAGCTACTGGTAAAATTAACTGTCAACAAAGGTTGATTCAAGAGGAGCGCCGGTTTTAATATATCAAATAAAGAGGGTTATTTGAACGAAAAATCGGATAAATTCATCAAAATGTTCATCTAACTTTCCGATCTAATTTACGAAAAATGATGTCATGCATGTGTCCCCCTCTACTGCGCTGGCACGCATCAACTTTGTCAACTACAGTATTATAGACTGGTCGAGCAAAGGATACATTCTGGCACGATGCGGGAAAATGACTACAGCTCGGTCAATATTGGTTCAAAGATTATAAATTTAGTCTCAATTTGTGGAGCAGAATGTTTTCCACAAATTGAGACCAAATTTACAATTTTTGAACAAATATTAACCGAACTGGAGTCATTTTCCCATCTCGCTATAGAAAGTAACAGATTATAATAGTGAATTACATGGACAGTATTGATGCGTGCCAGCGCTTTAGAGGAAGACACATGGGTGACATCATTCTTCATACATTAAATCGGAAAGGCAGTTGAATATATTGATGTTTTTATCTTCAGTTTGAAGATAAACCACCAAATTTGATATATCAGAGCCGGGGCTCTCTTTGAATCACCCTATAGCTGAATTACTGGTGAAATGCTGCTTTTTGATTCACGTTTCTCCTTACAACTACATGCTTCTATTGTATCTTGTGTCCGTAATCTAGTGATGAAAACACAATGTTATCAAAGGTTTGTAATAACCTTGATGGAGACCTACCTCTAGCAGTAAATACATATTAGGGATCCAAATTAATAGAATCAAATGTAATTGAAAGAATCAAATTTAGCACTCATCTGCGTAAGAGATTCTGAATCAAATGTTGTAGCACTAATTTGTAACAGATTCTGAATCAAATGTTACGTATATTCATTCTTTTTCCCGCTTCAAATTCAAACTGACATAAGAAACACTTTTCAAGTAGAAATTTGTTTTACTAACATAGTAGTAAAGTCAGTTTCGATCTGTTGTTAGGTCATCTCCAGTCTAAACAGTGAGAAAACATCTCAGATGTTTCAAGTTCACAGGATTTCACCGTTCAGTCTGAAGATATATACGAAAGGTCAAAACTTATTAAGTTAATTGATAGATAAAATGAAATGAATCAAATACCCTTTTCAAACTTTGAAAGTATTATTAAATTTTATCTATCAATTATTTTAAATAGTCTTTGAGTAGTTGTGAAATTGATATTGTGGTAGTTATACATAATAAAAGAAAAAACAAGAGTTTTCTTTTGAGAAAACTGAGTTGACTGAGTCTACCAGAGATTGATAATGGTGTAACAACCGAAACCGGTATATCGATTTTCTAATAAATCAGTGGTTCGACAACATCTTGTTTTTTCATTTATTATTTTAAATAGCCCAAAGTTTAAAGTTTCCTATTAAGTTACTACAATATGAGTAAAACCAATTTCTACTTAAATTTTTTTATATCAGTTTAAATCTTTAATGTTTGAATTATTCCAAATTCACTCACCTATTCCAAAGTCGTACATGGGCCTTTTATTAGCCGAATACACGTAAGCGCGTTTGCCCAATCCAAAATCGTACATGCGTTTGTAGTAGTTATCCAGGTCTTTTTCCGAAAACGCCTCCATGGCCGCAGCCCTTGCCCCCATCTCCATCACCATGGCCAACATCAATGGCACGGCGGCGGCTACCATTCTGCAACATGGAGGAAGTATGGAGGATTAATAGGAAAATGTAAAATTCAATTATTACAAATATATGTGGGTTTCTATAGATAATTTCAATCCCCCTTAAGGTACAATAAATATGGAAGATTGCAAAGAATCACTGTTTCTGTGTTTTCACCTCAAAGTATCATTCAATATATCTAATAAATCAATAAAAGATCTCTTTTAACAATTTTAGTAGCCTTACAAAGGTATGGAGGATTACTAAGAATCGTGATTGAAAGCTGTAGCTAATGATGCCAAATACTTAGGCGGTTTTGTCTGTCTCTTGTACGTGATGTAACCTTAGTATTATCAGCTAATGTTAAGATTGTCTATTTTTATTTGAAAATATAGCTAGGCGGAGCTGAATGACAACTTCAATTGACAATACCAGCCGTATAAGGAGCACTGGCGGCTCGTGCCCACGAAACAGGTGAAGTGCTGTACAGTAAAAGATGCGGGCACTTCACCTGTTTCGTGGGCACGAACCGCCAGTGATAAGGAGTAGACGAAACCGTCTGGCGTCAGATATACAATTAGAAACCTTTTATAGATTGATAAAAACTAAATTATTCATAATTATTATAATAGCTTCTATTATAAAACCATACAACGTGTTTTCTAAAGCTCGACGTGGCAGTTTACAAAGAAATCTTTCGAAAGAATGTGGCCAGCCAGCCAGTATTGAGCAACTTTGATCAGTAAAGCTGACTCCAAAATTTTAGGCGGTATTGGAAGGTGTACTTTCAATTTATCTGCTCTCAAATGATTAACACTAGACAAGGTATTCCATTTATCCATACAAAAAAGATTATTCTGAGAGATGATACTGCTAATATTATCCCAAAATAGACCGTCGGGAAACGTTACTATCCCATACAAAAAGTTCAAGATATCCGACACACTTAACTATATAGATATCGATTTCTATTCTAATAATATCTTCTCGTGTTGGAACAGAACATTTGGTTCGATTCAATAACATTATTCCAAGGTATAATACTTTTGATATCTCAATAACGAGCCTCAAAAATGTTACATTTATCGTCCAAGGAACGTTGCTTTTTGGAAATTGGAGCACAGTTGGTATTCAGGGTGAGAGTGAAAAGCAGTAAGGATGCTCACTAAAGAAGGCCCACAAAAGTACAGTAGACTCCGACAAAATTGGCGGTTGGAAAATGCATTAATTGACGTTCAGCTCTGTTAGAAATGTCTGAAAGCGGTCTTAAAGAGCGAAACGGTTTGACTGAGACTGCTCTCAACTCAATCAGTTGTAGCGAACCGCTCGTAGACTGTCCTGATAGAGCTGAGCACCAATAATAGTTATCAGCCATCCGCCAGTAACGTTGGAGTCTGCTGTATAATGGTCGAATTTAGATGGCAGTCAGCTTGCTTCTCTAATAGAACCAAAGTGGTCTTTCTGACTCTATCTCACTCTATCTAATAGAAGTCGCTATCTAAAAAGTCTCTCTCTCTCTCTCTTTTTTTTCTTCTACTCTTCAATAGTGATAACGTTTTCGCGCGTTTTCTGTTGAAAACGCGGCAACAGAATTTAGAAGTGGGTCAAAGCTTACAGGTGGTTGGCCTGAAGGGAGAAAGGGTGGGATGAAGAAGAAGAAGAAGAAGAAGAAGAAGAAGAAGAAGAAGAAGAAGAAGAAGAAGAAGAAGAAGAAGAAGAAGAAGAAGAAGAAGAAGAAGAAGAAGAAGAAGAAGAAGAAGAAGAAGAAGAAGAAGAAGAAGAAGAAGAAGAAGAAGAAGAAGAAGAAGAAGAAGAAGAAGAAGAAGAAGAAGAAGAAGAAGAAGATATTTATCTCAAGGTTCAGACAGGAGAGATTTAGAATAATTAAGGTGAGGAAGAGTTGTTACAGGTAGCCTATGTCCTTATTCTGATGAATATTGTTCTGAGCATTGTGAAAGGCAAAGAATGAATAGAAGACGGTTAACTATAAGAAATCATCGACACTTCCGTATATCCCTCACATAGGATGTATATCCGTCTATTCGCTATGAGCATCTACCGTGCTGCGCTCTGGTGGATTATCGTGTGTACTTTTCTACGCGTTTTAGCATACAAAGCATAGCGCTAAATGGGAAAAACGCATTTATAATTAGAATTATTTGCTGCTTCATGCATTTCTCAGTAATTAGAACATGATATTTAGGATATGAATGTTAGTTATTGATAGTATTATAGCTCATTATATTAGAAAATCCTAGTTTTCAAGTATTTGAGAGCAGACAACCGCAAACAGATGTATTTGAGAGTCGACAAAAACTTTGAGATAACAGCTGATAAGTTATCTTACATGAAAATGAAAAATTGGCGCAAGCTCACATTTATTTGAAAAATTGAATGATATGAATATTCCTTATTAAAACATAATTGATAGAGTTTTTCCGTTGATAGTAACAGCTTATTAGATTAACTAACATAAAAACTATTCATGTACATTACCTCATGTACAGGTTAGAATGGAGCACTCCATGGTCCTACTTGATCGATAAATTTTTTGCACGTAAACAAAACAATTAAGTTAGCTTCACCCATCAATATTTATTCAATGCAGTGAACCATTCTTTTTATTGATGAAACTTATGTATGGCAACTGGAAAAGTGTAGAACTTGAAATTTCCATTGCGTGTTTTATTTTTACAATCCAGAACACAACAAATTCTCCAGGACATTATTTTAGGTTTAGCCCTATCTCCTCCAATGTTAATTCACTCAATTTTTCGCCGAAATGATCCGCCAATAGCGCCTCGATCGCCAAAAATATCCTCTCCACCCACTTGCATACAGCGAATAGGATGAAAATGAAATAAAATTGAATGAATTCAGACTGATTTCTTTCAAGTTAAAAGTCACCAAGTAAGAGTTTGGTTCATTAATCCCATTGAACTCATGACGTCATGTTTGTGCCAGTGATTTTCTGATCAAAAGCATTATTCCAAGGGTTGTGACTCGGAATTACTCAAGAAACACCAAAGTTTCTTGAGGGACTGCAGTAGGCTACTGAGCAGCAATCAGATTAATGATGGAGGTTTTCGAATGCAGCTCAATTAATTTCATTGAAGTGTTGGGGTTTACTGTATTGTTCAAACAACGTCTGTAAGGCGTCTGAAAGAAAGCTCCAATGACTTATTCTTCTTCTTCTTCTTCTTCTTCTTCTTCTTCTTCTTCTTCTCCTTCTTCTTCTTCTTCTTCCATACACACCATTACTTTAACATCTGATAAACACATTTTTCTAAAAATTATCATTGATGATAGCGGAGTATTTAAAAATTCGCTGATCACCTGATTCACCAACACAGATTCGTAAATAAACACATACATCTAAATTGTCTCACTTCAAATTTTATTTATTCAATTAAAAAAACTAATCAACACCAAATTCGATGAAAACGTTGCTCAAATTTTAGTGTCGGATGGAAGCAATCAACTAGTAGTAGAAACCAGAACTCTCTATGTGGCCTATGAGCCGAGATATCATCGAAAATATTATGGCGAGTTAGAGATTCCTCGCCAGACAGAGTAACTAGATAAAAAGTGAATAAAAATGGTCTATGAGAATATGAAAGCAAGTACGAATCATTAGATGTATTAAATACTGTATTGAACAAATAATAATTATTATATTTCAATGGTAATGATCCGCTGAACAGTATCTTTACAGAAACAATATAGAGCCTGAAACCAGGAGAAATCATGGCCCGATTGTAGTCTGTCCAAGCAAAGAAGACCCTCTGGCAAGATGGGAAAATGACTCCAGCTTGGTCAATATTTGTTCAAGAATTATAAATGTGGTCTTAATAGTAGATCAAATTTTTTCCTACAATCTGGGATCAAATTGTTAATTTTTGAACCAATATTGTCCGAGCTTGAGTCATTTTCCCATCTTGCCAGAGGGTGTTCTTTGCTTGGACAGACTATAATAATGTTGAACGAAGATTTCTATTTCTCTCTAAAACAATGCCAGGCTGTTCTTTCAAGGCTCAGGTGTTCCGCGGGTTATGTATCGTAAAATTGCGAAGACTCTGGGTAAGCCCTATCAAATAACGATAACGATACAGGGAATAGAACGATTGAAACCACGATAAATATATCTTATCTCACAAATATGAGACTTAAAGCCTCTTGGATTGCAATTGTATTACTATCTTCTGTTTCTCTAAAACTGTTCTATCTCATTCTGTATGTTGTCGGCATATCAATATTACAGAAAAAATATATATCTCATTGGTTTAATTGTTGTTTTCTTCTCGCCAATATGTACTTGGCCAAATTCAGTATTACAATACTAATAGCATCAACTAATGAAGTAGTAGCTGCTCTATAATTATAAATCTCAAGTATAACGTCAGACACTCAATAATTATTCATTCTTAGTGCTTTGTCAAAACTTTCAATTAAAGAAAATCAGAGTACGCTTTTTAAAATATTTCTATTTTGCATAACAAGTTTCGGCGTTCTAGCATTATTTGCATTTGAAAATGGCTAATACGCTGGAACATGTTATGCAAAATAAAAATATTTTAGAAAGGGTACTTTTGATCTTCTTTTATATTGAAAGCTTCAATCAGACACTCACTATGATACTATGATCAATATTATTGATAATCTTATTACTATTCTGTTATAGTAGTCAACAATGGTTTTAAATAAAAAATTATGTTTTCAAATGAACTTTTCAAAAGAACTATACCTCATATCTCCGTTTGTGGAAAATGAGGTTATCTGGCGAAGTGGAACAACCCTTGGGTCTCCCCACTATAAAAAGCCATACGCTAAATAATAAACTGTTTCATGAAAAGGATAGCGAAAAAACAAGCTTATCATTATTTATTTTTGAGATATAAGTTTCTTCACTCTATTATTAGTTGAAACAAAGGGATTATCATCCCTTATTATTTCTCTAAAACCAATGCGTATTCATGTTTTATTTATTGAAAGGTACAGTGCAATAATATAAACCCTCTCCAAGTCTCAAGCATGGAAAACGAACATGCATTTCTAAACGTTTCTACTTCCTTTTGTTGATTGATATTTTAAATTTGAATAATGAATAAATATAGAATAAAACAAGTTTTCAGCAAGAATTCTAATAAGTTCTCATACAGTAGAATTCCATCATTGAATATAGGTTTTGAATTAATATCATTGAATTGATTTTTCAATTTAGCAAGTAGTATTCTTCATTTTGGCACATTTTTAACTTTCGTTCTGTACGAAACATTGATACAACTTTCCATGATATATTATTTTTATGATTAAACTTTTTTCATTACTTGATAAATTGTATTGTTGTGTCAAAATAAAGAAATATTTGATTTGATTTGATTTATAGGAGCGTTTCATTACTCTATTACTTATATACAAATCATTTCTCCGTAACCAATAATCGTAGCCCCTCCCATTTTTAGACATGGGCGTGACAGCCACTACACAGCCAATCACAGAGTAGTCTCACAAACCAGCCAATAGCATCGCGAGTCGGCCATTTTCCATCAACGGTAGTCATTTTGTCTTGTCTAATAAAAAATCGACAGAATCTTTCAACTTATGGCGTATTTACTTGCATTTTTCAAATAAATAGGTATAGAAGTATTGGGCAACTGTCTGTTTTTCTTCCCTTTACATTGTACTTTATCTAATTAAATTTATCGATTCACGGTTCAGTATATAGTATGTCCAAGCGAGAAGACCCTCTGGCAATGTGAGAAAATGACTCTAGCTCGGTCAATATATATTTTTTTAATAAAGTTATTAAAACTTGTCTCAATAGACAAACTATTAGTTTTCAGTTAATAATTTTATTCAACAAACTTAGAAGCTTTAGCTCATCTATCGATCACTCAAGCAGTTCTGATGTTACTAGTATCAATATTTATGGATTTATTTATTTATTTCTTCACTTCACTAGCACCACACTAACTCGAAGGGATTTGTTCTTATGAGTTGAGTGTTGTCTAGGAGTTGGATGACCTCTATCAATATTGGTTCAAAAATTATTGATTTGGTCTCAAACTATAGATCAGAATGTTTCCTTCAATTTGAGACCAAATCAATGATTCTTCAACCAATATTGACCGAGCTGGAGTAATTTTTCCATCTTGCCAAAGGGTCTTCTTTGCTTGGACAGACTGTACATTATTGGATTAGAATAAGCTTTTGGCAAGCGGCTGTTCATCATTCCCTTTAGATTGTTGTATAAAATATGTATTATAATAAATATATTATATTTCTTATAATAAATATATGTCGATTCACGGTCCAGTATGCTTAGCCTATGTGTACATGATCGACAGTAAAAAATGTAAAATTATAATTACTATAAAATGAATTATATTACTATAATTACAACATTATACAGGAATTGACGAGCAATAGTTTTGATGGGAGATGATGGGTAAAGAAGTTTTGTAAACGTGGGCATCTTTGGGAAAATACAGAGCTTATTTTCAAACGATACATGGGGCGAAGAATGAGTTTGGTACGTGCAAGTGTTTTGGAGTCCATTTCGAATATTGCTTCTGGCAATATTCATCCTACGTTTAATTCTCACGTACCCTCCTAAGACGCCCACTTTACTCTATTTAATGTAACTTTCGACTTGAAGTACACGGTATTCCCTATCTATATACGTATTTGCTGGGTTGGAAGTTACATCAAATAGATTTGAGCTTCTTATTCCATTCATATTTTCTTCCTTTTATCCTCTCTACGTTTCTCTTACACTATTCATAAAGTTTTGTTTCTTACATTTCGTATTATTTTTTGTGTATTACGTCTATCCAGAACTAGTAAAGCAACCAATAGATCAATCTATCTATCCTTTGTGTCTTCCTTTCTCGGTCAATAAAGGAATCTAATCTAATCGTAACTAATTTGAATTTTTATAAATGAAAAAAGAAATTAAATTTTATGTTTAGCTGACGCCATAAAGTAAGGTCTGTAGTATGCGGGCTCGGGCTCGCCTGTCTCTTGTACGTGCTGTAGACTACTAACGGATAATGTATAATCTATTTTTATTCCAAAAACATCATCCGGGCATGGGCTGATAACTCATTGACAACATCAGCTGTAGGAGCGCACAATGAGGAGTAGGAACCGCTCAACCATAGACTAACTATACAATAGTAGAATAGTATATTTTGTTTGTTTGTTTGTTTGTTTATGAGGGTGAAGCCCACATAAGCTCATAGGCTTGTGCGTGGGTAATGAAATGGATGATAGATGACGACTACTTTTTAGGTAGTCGGGACCGACGGCTTATCGTCTCCTCCGAAAGACGGGGTGGTCGTATCTATGTGATTGTGCTGTGGTCAAAAATTGTTCTCCGCTTGGGATTCGAACCAGGGTCCACCTGGTTATCAGACCGGCGCTTTATCACTCCTCCAACGAGCCACCCAAATATAGATAGAATTTATATAGATAGTATATCTAGTAATAACTAGAATAGTATATCTACGGCTCAACTTAATGACATCAGCTATACCTCCGACTGGGAAAACATTGTATTATACTGGATCGTGTAACTCCTACACAAAGTCCTAAATTACATCGATTAGGTTATAAAGCAACGAAAAATATGAATTGTCTACAAGGCTTGCCTCAGATGGCTTCACACTGCAGATTCATATAGCAGCTTTTTTTAGCAGACGCCAAAAAACGAGGCGGTTGACGAGTTACTGTTATTAATGCTCAGCTCTGTCAGGACAGTCGGTTAGCGGTCTACGAGAGCCTATCGATTGAGAAGCGATCTCAGCAAACTTTTTCGCTCTCGTAGACCGCTATCAAACTGTCCTGATAGAGTAGAAATTTGATAACAGACATTTTCCAACCGCCTTAATCGTTGGAGTTTGCTTTAGCGAGTGGTAAACATGTTTCAAACTGAGTTTACTCAAAGTTTTCTTTTTTTTTCAAATTTCACTCCCTATTTGCCAGACGTGCCTTGCTGTAATGTATATACACCACCTGTGTTTCCCATTTACATGGAAACTATATCTATATCCGTCCAACGAAAGATGCTAAATGTATACCTGTATACACGAAACTGTTTGTTAAGTGTATATATTTTACGCTAGCTGAGAAGACACTCCTCACAATACACTTTACACAGTAACGGCGTGTCTTCTCCAACTATATCGAAACCGTATGCTATGTATATAGTGATAACAAATATTGTGTCCTATCAGAAAACTCGGTTCAACCGCCGCACGTATCTGGATGAAAGCTGTAATCTAATTGGCTGAACAAACATTTGCGACAACCAATAGGAATCGAGAGTTGATTGGAAACGGTGGGATTTGTTCAGGACCCTGGTGGTACATATCAATTATGTTTGTTGTTGATATACGGTGTGTATTCTTGATTGGGAAATGAAACTTATTGAAAAAACGGTGATCCTTTTATAATAGTTGGTATTGTTATAATACATTGTTTTATTATATTTCTGATGATTGCTCCTTCATGAGAGTCACGTGTGATTGTTATACAGTATACAGTATACTCTATACAGTAAATACCCAAGAAGTATATCCAATGAAACTTCTTACTTGAAATACATTGTATCCCCCTATCTTTTACATGTTACAAAACATTAGAAGTTACATCGAATGTAGTAAAATATAAACAAGAAGACTGTAAGATCAGTATGCTTGTACACTGTTTTTATTGTTTGTACACTGTTTTTTGATACTTCAAATGAAATTCAATGGAGTGAAGTTGTAAATAAAAGAAGACGAGATGCAAACAAGAAACTACATCAAACTGGGAATACTCAACAGCAGGTAGGCAAGTCTAAAATTCATAATGAACGACAGGTACCAAGTAATTTTGGCTTTCATCGAGGACCTGATAAGAATAAGAAAAATGGAGATGAAAATAGATCTGGTGACAGAAGTTGGAGAAATAGAGTTATTCGTGGAACTATGGAAGCTGATGAGAATGGACCTTTGAAAGTAGCTAAAAAGATGTTCTGGTTATTTGTCTCAGGATTTGATTCTTCGGTTGAAACGAATGCAGTCATTTCTCATCTCAATAACTTGAAGGAGTCATCAAACTTTATATGTGAAAAAATCAACACTAAATACAATACCTATAGTTCATTCAAAGTTGGAGTACCATCTGAATTGGCAACCGAAATCATGCATCCTAATTTATGGCCTCAGGGATGTATTGTAAAAAAGTTTAGAGCTGCTAGGCCTAGATCTGAATTGACCGGTAATTTTTTAAGACCTACCCTGACAGAGAGGAATTTGACATAGATTTCGAATTGAATGAGATCACTAAATCTGATAATAATAGCTCTGACACCAGTTACATTATCAAATTGATCCACATGAATATGCAGTGTCTACGTAATAAGAATGCTGAACTTGAGATTGTGTGTCATGTAGAAAAACCAGACTTCTTGTGTATGTGCGAGCACTGGCTGCATGCAGATGAGATAGTTCTACATGTTCCTGAAGATTACATGATTGGTGCCTTTTTCAGCCGTTCTGTTTTCAAAAATGGTGGATCCTGTATTATGTTGAAGAAAAATGTCAAGTTTAAGGAGCTTCAGGTTGATCAATTTTGCTCTGAAAAGCATTGTGAGGCATGTGCTGTACTATTATGTGATCTGAACTTTATTCTGGTATCAGTGTATAGATCTCCAAATGGTGATTTCAAAAACTTTCTTGAATGTATTGAAAATATTCTTCATCACTTAAGCAGAAATAATGCTAATATTCTTATTGCTACTGATATCAATGTTGATCTACGGGAGAATGACTCAAAATCACAATATATTTTGACTTTACTAAGATCTTACAATTTGTTTCCTTCAGGTTTTTCTCCTACTAGAGGGACATCTTGTCTTGACTACATTTTCACCAGCCTTGACCAAACTCACTACAATGTTGAGGTAAAGGATCTTTGCATTGCTGATCATCTTTCAATTATAATGGAAATAAAGGTACCCAGGAGTGAGGAAGTATGTGAAGATAAAACTATTATCACAAGACAATATAGTCAAACAAATTTCAATTTATTCTACATGGAACTTCTGCAAACTGATTGGGTAGCTGTTATGGGATCTGTATCATCTGTGGCATTCCATCAATTCATTCTACATTAAGAATATTATATTATCAAAAGAAAAACTAGTTTAAAAGAGCTTTTTGGACTGAAAAGTTTTGAAGATATTACTAGAATAGGAAGTATCGAGAAGTACTACCCCGCTTCTCAATTAAAAACAATGTCAAATCCAATTCATACAGTATACTCTTTTGTTAGTGAAATATATTAGTATAAAGTGTTAGGAAGTAAATTACATATACTATGTAATAAATTATATTGAATCTAAACATCTAGAGGTTTCTATCAATGTTTGAAAATCTATAATCTAAAATCTCTTTCAACTTTTATCCTACACGAACAATAAAAGGTAATAAATGAAAAGACAAGATGTTGTCAAACCACTGATTTTTTTTTATACCTGTTTCGGTTGTTACACCGTTATCAATCTCTGGTCAACTAAAACTTAACGAACAGAGCAGCAGTATTTATACTAACGTTGAAGCACCGCAGTTGGTCGACGCTTAAGCCAATGACCGTGAACGTCTGCCATTCGTGACAAGCTCCTCCCCGATTAGCGGTTCATTCAAACATTACAAAATGGCGTTTCAAACAGAAAATACAATTTAAGATCGATAAATAGCTACAGTAACCTACAAAATATGAGTAAAAATATACGGAAAGATGAGGAAAACAACGGAATGAACTAATACAGTAATATCTGACTAACAAATTATGATAGAATCAGATTTGTGGTATTATATTGTATTGATTGAAATGGATCTGGTCGTTCAAACTTAACTGTGAATGATCTTTAGTTGCCCTGGTTATTCCTAAAGCTTCCAGAATGTTGAGAGTTCTGCCTTTATTATTAAAATGCAGAAACTCAACATTCTCCTCGGCCTTGAACATGTGATTATTTGTTATTAAATGTTCAGCAAAGTTTGAATCTCCATTACACTTATTCCAATCTTTGATATGTTCTTTCACCCTAATTCTGAAATTTCTACCAGTTTGACCTACATAGGTTGCATTACAATCCCCACATTTAAGCCTATATACCCCACTCCTATCCCATACATCAATTTTGTCTTAACTACAGCTAAATAGACTATTTAAAATCGGTTTAGTTCTAAAGCGAGAATCAGTGGTTTGACAACATCTTGTCTTTTCATTTATTATGGATAACTACCACAATATCAATTTCACAACTACTCAAAGAATAAAAGGTAAATTTTAGTGTTTCTACATTAATTTTAGAGTAATTGAAAGCATGATGTAGATTGAAATCACAGTCTTCAAAATATGATCACTATTCATAAATGTTGAACCATTGTAAATTACTGAATAGACGAATAAAAAAGTGAAATGAATTGCTTCCTTTATTTGGAATGAGAAGTGTATTTTGATTTGAGTGTGATGTAAAGATAGCAAACACCTTTTATCCTTTCAAAATTCAGAGATAGGTATCAGTGAGATAATGTTCCTACACCCAAAAAGTGTGAACTAGATAACCACATCGCACTAATTTCAAAATGTTCATCACGTTCAAGAGAATTCCCGGTCTCTCTAGTGTATGATATCTGTTTCAAAAACGCGACAGAAATATTATGTTAACAGAGAAACAAACGCTTGGAGCGTCTAATCAAGACTTTAAAGAGTCGTAATGAAGAGCTTTACGCATCAGCAAAAGTAATTAACCGACTCAAACGCCGCTTCCTGTAATCTCATCGGAACATTTACCACTGGCGGCTCGTGCCCACGAAACAGGTGAAGTGCTGTACAGTAAAAGATACGGACACTTCACCTGTTTCGTGGGTACGAGCCGCCAGTGACATTTACAATGAATTCAACAAACCAGGTTGATTGTGGGTGATATAGTATGTCCAAGCAAAGAAGACATTCTGGCAAGATGGGTAAATGACTCCAGCTCGGTTAATATTGGTTCAAAAATGATAAATTTGGTTTCAAATCGTAGATCAGAATGTTTGCTACAATTTTAGACTAAATTAATCTATTTTGAAGTAATATTGGCCGAGCTGGAGTCATTTTCCCATCATGCCAGAATGTCTTCTTTGCTTGGACAGACGATACTCAACACCCACGTTGAGTGATTACAAAGTCTCGAATGTCGATTTGATTCGAGTGTTTACTCTCGATTGTATCGTATATCGTTTGTCGGAATCAAATACTACTTGGTGAACCTAGGGTGAAAAAGTGTTCTAAAGGGAAAATATACATCTGCAAACATTCAATCTGGAAGGATAAAGGATACGTCATGAGCGTGCACGAAAGATAATTATTTTTAAAGGATTGAGAACATTGGAATCATTTATATATTTTCCGGGTTCGAATAAAAACATGGAAAAAATCTGATAGCATTCTCAGTACTCGTTTAGGATTAGGATATCAGTTCGTGAAGGTTTGAGTGAATGAACATAGTCTCAAAATTCAAATAAAAGATTAAAAAATCCAATATCTCGACTATTTGCTTTCCAGCAAAACATTATCTGTATACAGCTCATCAAAATGAGAGCTGATAAACTTTTATGTAGCTATTTGATATACATCTCTTGATCTCTTGTGTGGGTGGTCGTATTCATTCATGTTGGTTTCAAAAGATGTTGCTGGTTCATTTTTCAAATGAAATTGCTATTCAATCTTTGTAACTGTTTTTATTATACACTTTTTATCTAGTTACTCTGTCCTGCGAAAAATCTCCAACACGCCATATATTTTCGATTATATCTCGGCTCATAGGCCACATAGAGTTTTGATTTTTACTAGTTGATTGGTACCATCCAGTTTGAGAAACGTTTTCATTGGATTTTGTGTTAATTAGTTTTTTAATCGTATAAATAAAATTTGATGTGAGACAATTTAGATGTGTCTATTTACGAGTATGTATTGGTGAATCATCAAATTTTGTAAATATTCCGCTATCATCAATGATAATTTTTAGAAGAATGTCTTTATCAGATGTATTCATGCATAAGTATGGATTCTTATTTTTTTCGAATTATTGAAATATTTTCAAGTTTCCAACTACGGACTTTCTTTGGTGTACTTTTTCAGTGCATTTTAAAAAGTGTTTTTTTTTCTTTAATAATGGTATTTCGTTTGCAGCGGTACAAAATTCGTGTTGGAAAGCTGTTATTGGAAATCATAGAATTTCATGTATCTATTCATCTTATCAATTCAATGTTTGAATTAATATATTTATTAGAATTGGAAAAATTTATTAATTATAATATAAAGGAGTGTATTTTTTAAAGAAGTTATTTATTTACATCACCCTCTAAAGCGAAATCCTGTTTTTATATTGGGCTTAGTAAAATAGGTTCAAATTCTCTCCGCTCTCCAAAAATATAACCAAATAACAATGACAGTTTGTAATAACGCGCACTGACCCCAAACGTTCGGTATACCTTTTCCTGTCTGACGTGTGGTCTGCACACTTTCTTGTTAATACAAACACACCAACACACGCACATGTGGTCCGCAATTACACTAGAATTACCCAAGGGACTTGACTATTCACTGGCGATATACACATATATATAATGCCAGGTAAATAAAAATACATATATGCTGGTTCACCCTTCAGCACTCACATTGGAATTGGCTCTCTCTTATTCCTAAAATCTTTCTCTTTTATTTACTCCCTTATCCTCTCTTTTCTTCTTCTTTTTTCTCTCTCCTCATTTCTTTTTCATCCCCCCTCTCATTCTATTATTCCATGTGGGATATGAAACCCTATTTATTTACACAGAAAAGAGGCAGAGAAAATCCACTGTCCAAGCAAAGAAGACATTCTACCAAGATGGGAAAACGACCTCAGGTCTGTCAATATTGATTTCAAAACAATAAATTTCATATAACATTGTAGGAAACATTCTGATCTACAATTTGAGACCAAATTTATAATTTTTGAACTAATATTGACTGAGCTGGAGTGATTTTCCCATCTTGCCAGAATGTCTTCTTTGCTTGGACAGACTATATCCAGACTGCTTTTTACAACAACACAATACTGGGAAACTCTGTGAGCTTTTCACATATAAGTAGGCGATTTTCACGAGTGGAAACGCACTGCCTTTTGAATTCGAATATAAATTAATTTATATGAATCGTGCTGGATTGTGGAAGGAGATTTCTTGGGAAATTCCGGTCTCAAGTACAGCTATAAGTTAATTTTATGAAATCGAGGATGATTCCAAGTAGGTAGGTTTTCAGTGTTATCATTTCTTTTATGGAAAATGCGTTTCAATGTATTTTCATATGTGAAGCTCAGGTTGATGAGCAGAAGCAGAGATTTTACTTTTCAACTGTAACAGAGATTTTCTCTTAGTTGTATCATTTCAACAAAAAATCTCCCCTGATGAAAACTGAATCAAACAATTTAATGCAGTCTATTACATGTAAAACGGAGCTCCTCAAATACTGTAGGCCCACTAGAGGCGGGTGTCAATTACTAAAAAAGTCACAAAGGCACATATGCCCAAGATGCAAGACAAACATAAATAAGCGATTTTTGGATTTGCGTTGCCCCTTACAAGTTACAACTATGTGTTTCTTTTACATCTTGTACCATCGACTTATAGTAATGGATTATGGGAACCTTCCTCAACTGAACTGATAGATCAAATTGATAGATTGGATTGAAACACAGGCAATCAATCACTTTTAATTGAATCACTTCACTAGCAATCACATAATATTAATGGCTCTACAACAGTTCATTTACTCGCAACATTATTGATGAGGTCGCAACCTCGCAATCTTGTCTTTAAAGTACAATAGTCTGTCCAAGCAAAGAAGACATTCTGGCAAGATGGGAAAATGACTCCAGCTCGACCAATATTGCTTCAAAAATTAATTATTTGGTCTCAAATTGTAGAAAACATTCTGATCTACAATTTGAGACCAAATGTATAATTTTTGAACCAATATTGACCGAGCTGGAGTAATTTTCCCATCTTGCTAGAATGTCTTCTCTGCTTGAAAGAGTATACACGACACAATATCTTTTGTGAAGAGGTTGTGGGAGGAGTTTATTACCCATGATGCTCTGTGAAATGGAGTGCTGTCACTTCAGCCGAGTAATAAAAGTATTATCCGAAATCCATAATCTTGCGCTATTAAATGAGACACAAAAGACGGCAACCTCCCATTCAAGATCATATAGATAGATATAGAGTGTAACGAGGAACCTCCTATTCAGCAAGTATTGAAAATCATATAAATAGGTATAGAGTGTAACGAAAGAGAGTGAGAGAGATCTTCCATCCAGCAAGTATTGGAATCATATAAAAATATATAGATTATAACAAGAACCATTCATTCAGAGAATATTGAGAATCATATAAATAGATATAGAATGACATGAAAAACGTCCCGTCCAACAAGTATTGAGAATAAATAATATGAATAGATGTAGATTTTGAAGAGAAGCCACCTATTCAACATTTATTGACAATCATATAATATTATAATGAGATATAGAGTATAAGGAGAAATCTTCCATCAAGTAATGAAAATCATATAAATAGATATAGAGTAAGCTATACAGAGACACCTCCTATCCAGGAAGTATTGAATATCATATAAATAGATATTGAGTATGAATCATATTATTTAAAAGTAGTGCATAAACATGTGTACAATATAATACAATACAATATTCGATACATGATGTGCTAATCTTCAATCCAGGAAGCATTGAATATCATAAAAAAAAGTAGATATTTTATAGTGATTAGTGTTTATTCATATAGAATAGCGTACGAAGTGCGTAGGTACTTTGAAGATGAAATAGAATTAGGTAAAGCTCTAGCTAAAAAGTAAGGCGGTTTCGTCTGCTCCTTGATCTCTCCAACAGCTGATTTGTCAATTAGATTTGTCATTTAGCCACGCAAAGATGATCTTTTAGAAATCAAAGGAGACAATAGAAGATTCCCATCAGCTGTTAGTAGGCTACATCACGTACAAGAGACAGACGAAACCACCTATAACTTCTTGGCGTCAGTAATACAATATTTCTTCAAACCCTTTTACGATAAATTGATCACGTAAACAAAGTACCATTTGTTCGAAAACGCTTTCATTTAAAATAAGTTGACCACGTGTACCGAGTAAAGTGTATCATTCATTCAAAAAAGCTTTCACAAAATTTGAACATGAAAGAAGACTTTCCTCCACTCAAATCTCATACCATTGATAAATTCACAATGTGGAAGGTTGAAAGCCTGAGGCTATCTTATATGTTAGTAAAAGAAGAAGAAGAAGGTCTTATTTGTTAGTAGATCCATCCATTTTTGATATGAGGACAAAATCCTTGTGATTTTATCTACTTTATATTCACTCCTCCTGTTGAATCTATTTACTTTGGTTGAGAATATTTGTATTGTAAATAATATATAGCAACATATAACTACCACGAGCGTATTTATCTATTTAGAGTTTATCTATATAGTTAATGTCTCACCTTCTGAGATCGACTCCCTGGTTTGCGTGGGAGTATGTGTATTGAATATTATAGTATATACTGTACATTGATATATATGTATTTTGAGAAGATGAAAAGGTTTTGGGTCAAACGATATCTATCGAAAGTCACCAACTTATAAAGAGAGAGCTTCCATGTCCGATATCCAGCCTAGGTTTCACCAACCCTGGGTTTATGGTCGATATATAGGATATTCATTCAATACCCCTTAAACCTGTATGTATTCGGCACAAATTCGAATTACTTTGTCCATTTATAAAACTTGAAATTGTGCAAAATGATCTCAATACATTCCAGTTCATTTATAGGTACTTTCTTACTTACGGTTTAAATGGATGCAATTTGTTTAATTCTCATTTATCATCAAGAAGGTAACCTCCTTGCTCATTTCATACTGGGAAGGTGAATACCAAATATAGTTCGTCCAATCAAAGAAAGAATTCTGTCAAGATGGGGAAATAACTCCAGCTAGGTCAATATTGGTTTGAAAACTATTAATTTGGTTCCAAATTGTAGATCAGAATGTTTCCTACAATTCGAGACCAAATTTACAACTTTTAAACCCATATTCACCGAGCTGGAGTCATTTTCTCATCTTGCCAGAATGTCTTCTTTGCTTGGACAGACTATATCTGTTGGAGTGCACAAGGGACAGACGAAACCGCCTAACATTTTGACGTCAGCTATACTTTGACAGCTCACATGACCAACTCAAGTATTAGAACTGCTGAGTGCTGACTCTCAACAATTATTCATTCTAAATTATCTCGTCCATTGAATTGACACAGAATGATTATTATAAAAGTTCTATTCCAAAATCAATTCTATTACTCTCTAGTATTATTGCTAAATATCTCAATACCAAAGTGAAATCGAAAGCTCCAATTCTCAATCAAATCCACTAATACTGCGTAACCTTAGTATCAATCTAACAACTCCAAATACCAATTCCAATCCAATTTCTAATCAAGCTTAGCTCGAAATCTTATTTTCTCAAATGTAGATGCGTATTATTCTCAAACCCATCCACCACTGGCGGCTCGTACCCACGAAACAGGTGAAGTGCCCGTATCTTTTACTGTACAGCACTTCACCTGTTTCGTGGGCACAGGCCGCCAGTGACATCCACACAGTTTCCCACCTATCTTAAGATGTGCGCAGTGTCTTAAGATGGCATCTCATATGTATTATACCTGCTAGATCCTATTAAGGGAATCCAAGCCCTCTAAACTTAGCGCAGTATTAATTAATTAGAATCGATTTAGGTTCGCACCTGTGCACCAACGCGTTTATTTATACGTCATCTTCTCAATGAGTAAATTACTTTGGTGTAATTGGATGTTTTTTCAAGTCCGCTTCATGTTCTTGGAAGTCATTAATTGTTGAAATTAATTGGATAATTCTCTGAGTGAGCAATTTCTTTAAGCTTGGTATTAGTAAGTAAGGAAATTGCCTTTCGAAAACAAAATTGGAGTTTGGGAATTTTTTTAATACTACGCTCCAGTGTTGGAAGGAAATTATGTAAAAAAATCTTTTCACAACAATTTATCAAATCTCATGCAGCATTCACTGAACTAATAACTTCATTGTATTACTTTCTCAAGTCAATTTGTTTTTCAACAGGTTGAAAGACGAAATTCTTCGCGAACTTATTGGAATTAACACTTGAGACGAAATTTTTAAATGAGGCTTTCGGGTTGTAGGAAATTCTCTTCTCTAATTGATTGATTCTAGACTCAAACGAATATACTGTCTAGCTCTGGGTGTTGGAATTTCATGTAAAAAAAGTTTATCTCCAGTTTTTTATGAACCAATTCCACGTCTAGTATTACTTCTTGAGTGTTAGAATTTCTTTCTGCAAATAAGTAGATTCTTCGAATCAGAAATTCTATTAGAAGGTTACATTTCACATGTTCTTGTTTGAACGTGAAAATTTCTATTTCACATTTCTTTAAGATGAATACACAAGAGTAAGTGAGATGAGTGAACAAGTATTTATCGTTACAGTCTATCTTTAAAAAAAGGTATAGAGTCGTCATTCTTAGTGATGAAACAAGATTTCAGTGAAAAATAGTTCATCATGAAAGTAATGAACAAGATTGGAGATCCACATATAATAGGGAACTAATTATCTACAGGAATTTTTCCCCCATAGGCGTTTCGGTATCAGAGAAAAGATAATTCTTCCAGTGAAGTTTCAATTAAGGATGTGCTATCTAAGCTGGGTCGTAAATCCACGATCTCCCGAGTCAGTATAATTCGTATCAGTATTGGAAATCTATCGATTATCACGGAATATCACGTTCCATTCCAACTATTTCATTGAAAAAGGTGATCAAATACTCTTTGATGGAATTTTATATTCTTATAAAAAACATAAGCCTATCTAGGCTTAGCTAAATAACATCTGTAATTGACAACATCAGCTGTTGGAACGTACATGGAGCTAACTTTTTGGAGTCAGCTTCAGTTGAAACTATTCAACAGCAGCAAACTTTCAACTTTTAACTTCTCAACCTACTTTATTTCTTACGTTCAAAGCTTTTACTTTCACAAACTGGATACTATTCTAGTCAGTAATAGAGGTGTTAGCCATTAGTCCCTCCTCTTCACTTTCAACTAATCGTAGCAAAGCAAGCTCGACCAATGGAAGGCAAGCTCTAACAATTCTCACTTCTTACAACAGCTGTCCAGTAGTTCAGTTTCTCTTCACGAGATACCAGCACAAACAGGGTGTTAGTAGAGTCAGTATTGGAGTTGTTGGCCTACTTTTATAGGCTCCACCTTCTCACTTTCAACCAATTGTAGTGAAGCAAGCTCGACCAATGGCAGGCAGGCTCCAACAATCTCCCGCTCCTAACAACAGTATCTCAGTAGTTTCCATTTTCGAGACGAGATGGCAGAATATACTGGGTGATAGTACTGTCACAATTGGGAGTGATAGCCTACTCGTATAAGCTCCTCCCCTTCTCCTTAGACCAATCGTAGCAAAGCAAGCTCGACCAATGGTGAGCGAGCTCCAACAATCTCCCACTCCCAACCGCAGTTTCCTAGTAATTTCCATTTCGACCACAAGATGCCAGCACAAACTGGGTGCTAGTCGAGTGGGGGTATTGCCTTTTCATATAAGTCCCTCCCTTTCACTTCCAACCAATCGTAGCGAAGCAATGCTCAACCAATGGCAGGCGAGCTCCAACAATCTCCCACTTCCAACAACTCGTAAGTCAGTTTCTCGCCACCAGATGCCAGCACAAACTGGGTGCTAGTTGAGTGTTGATGTTGGCCAACTCTTATAAACTCCTCCCTCTCACTTTCGACCAATAGTATAGCTAAGTAAACTTGGCAAATGGCAGGCGAGCTCCAACAATACTTTTGCCCAATTACAATTTTTACATTAAAATTGAATTCGTGCGATAATTGAGAATTTCTGTGAATGCGAATTAATATTTAAGGATTTTAATTGTAAATTAACTAAGGAACTATCCTATTTTTATCAAGCTCATACCATATTAATCATAAATATTTCCAATATTTGGAAGCTCAAACTATCCTGCAGAGGTTTCATGTAACTTATACCTAATCAACCATAAATATTTCCTCTATTTGGAAGTTCCAGTTATCCTGCAGAGTTTTCATGTAGCTTTCATTCTTCTAATACTCTTTCCAGAACTGTTCGCGCAAGCTGAGAAGATACGTTGTCACAATGTAAAGTACATTGTAACTGCGTGTCTTCTCAACTTGAGCAAACATTACAGCTTTATTAAGGCTGTTGATGAGTAACTGTTATAATTAATGCTCAGATCTGTCAGGAAAGTTAGAAGCTGTCTCCGAGACCGAAATAGTATAGCTGGAGTCGCTCTAGTTTCAATGTACCCTCACAGACAGCTCGCCGACTGTAGTGAGAGAGCTGAAATCATTGTTAAAAGTCATTCGCCAACCTCCTCAATTTTTGGTGCCAGCTATATCATTCATTTATTAGAGAAATTACAAAACTTATTATGGTAAAAACACGGAAAATGAAAGCCAATACGTCTTTTCCCCAAATTTACGTAGATTATTATTGAAAAAATATAGGCTATGTTCACTTTTCTCTTGATCATCACCATTATGGATATAAAACAAAGTGACGACCTCATTCAAACCTCTTTCTCCATCCCAAAATCCACTGGCGGCTCGTGCCCACGAAACAGGTGAAGTGCTGTACTGTGAAAGATACGGGCACTTCAGCTTTTTCGTGGTTACGAGCCGCCAGTGCCGAAATTTTCATCTAACGTGAATTTTACAGCACTATGAAAGCGCCTCAAAATAAATGAATGGATCTCATTTGACCCCCTCTCCACCCTCACCATCCTACCACCCTAAAGACCCTCTTTGAGAGTTCATAAGCTGGAAGTAAAGATAAGAGATAATCAAGTCATGTTGAGTTCAGCGATTAAGTTACTTGGCGTAACTGAGACTTGTTTGTGGAGTAAGCCGGGCTTTGTTTAAGTCCCTGAACTTACACACATAAGTCCCAGAGTAAGTGTGACTGTAAACGTGTAAAGCACACGACACATATCGTTTGATTGGATCGGTAATGATGTGTGTTGTATGCGTACGATCAGTGAATATAGATATATAAATACATTTATATTCTCTTTATCTGTTTATCCACTGGTACGATATGTATATATATATTCACTGGTACGATGTATATGAGTACAGGAATTCTCTTTTGATGTTGTGTAGATTTCAAAGTATTACTCAAAGGAGATTCGGTTTCAAGAAGATTCATTACTTGGAAGGAATGAGATCAAAGTCTCATCTGTGTTACTTTGAGGAAAAGAGATGACATTCTCAAGGTCAAGGTGATCATTTGTGGATAATCTTGAGGGATAAGATAAGATAAGATATCACCGGATATAACAAAGAAATATTTGTTGAACTAAAGAAGAGTGCGAATATTGTATCTTGGTTTCCTGTCGCCTACATCCATACCTCTAGTTCCTAATTTTAAAGAGTTTGTATTTTATGTAGAGTCTCATTTCGGATCCAGAAAAAGTGGTCGTTATCCCTCATCATCTTCACCCTTTGAAATAATCATAACGGCAAATGTGAAAAGGTAGGATATATAATCTAATAATAATTCCTAATAATAATAATCATTCTTCAATAATAATTCAGATAGATGAGTACAAAATTCATAACAATGAATCCATAGCACTCCAAAAATTCAGCATAATTATTTAAAGAAGCATTGTACACTTTTATAATTACGATTTTCTGGTAGAGAAGATGTAAATGTGTCCTCGATGTAGAGTAGATGAATCTCAGATTTTGATTAGCTCGAGGGAGATACGTTAGTCTAGGGCATTGTCTTCTTCTTTCTGAAAGATACATCTTATTGACAATTATTATCTGAATCGGGAGCATAATTTCCAGTTAACAGATTTACTATAATTAATTTCTGAAGTTTAAACACACACTTTAAACAAATTTTTCTCGCGAATATTCGAACTCTGTGTTTCCGGGACTACGTGGGGCCGTTCCAAATGCACCAACAGTGTTGAATGAAATATTTCGAAAATCTCCTGTTATTTTCTAGTGCATTTGAAAACTGTCGGCAGCTTGGAAAACGCGGGAAACATATCACTCTTTTTTCATTTAGCCAACGCAACCGCTAGGACTAGTGAATACGTGAGTGAGCGTGTGAGAGTAAAATAATGTGAGTGAGTGTGAGTCTATGTGTTGGGGAAGTCCGTTTATAATCTGGCAGGAAATCTGCAAAAATATTTCCGTAAAAAAGAAAGCAGCAGAAAGGTTTAGACTGGGAAAAATGGCGGGAAACCCGATTTGGCGCGAAAAACGGGCGGGAGAAGTGATTTGGCGGGAGAAAACGGCGGGAAAACTGTTTGTTTTGGCGGGAACGGTTTTTTGCAGTGAATCTTGAACAAGAAGCGAGAAATGATAAACGGTTCTCACCTGAGACAAAAAGTGTCAGTTGGAAAGAATTTTGAAAAAGGTTGAAAAGATATTAGAACTTTAGAAAGTTCATTACTTCATTCAGGAAGTGATGGCGGAAATCACATCTCCCTTTTATCATTTTCAAGATGGCCGCTATCTAATCGAGAATTGTTGTCACGTCGTTTATTAGGGATCGTTTAAATTCAGCATGTTTTCGAGCGGGTGGGAGTCATTGATTGTATAGTCTGTCCAAGCAAAGAAGACATTCTGGCAAGATGAGGAAATTACTCCAGTTCGGTCAATATAAATTCAAAAATTGAAAATTTGACTCCAAATTGTAGATCAGAATCTTTTCTACAATTTGAGACCGAATTTATAACTTTTGAAGCAAAATTGACTGAACTGGAGTCATTTCCCCATCTTGCCAGAATTTCTTCTTTGATTGGACAGACTACCAGATCATTTAAGGGAGAATTTATGTGTTGAATGAAAAGGGTAGGTTGATTAATGGGTGTCACTTCATGTGGGTTTTTGTTGAGCTCATACTTCCTTCCTCTTTCGCTTATTCTTGTTTGCGTTCTCTTTTCTTCTCCATAAATTATTCCTTCTTATCTTCTCTTCCATCGTTTGCTCTTTCAAAGCGATCCTGCAAAATTTCACGTCTTCATAATTTTTCCTTTTCCTTTCATCCATGCAAAAACTATCCGTGTCTCCAAATTCACCTTATAATTCACGCCATACTTTTGTCACTGGTAGACGAATGTATTTAAAGAAACAGAATAACTACCTACTGTTTCTACCTACCTACATTTCTTACTTTATTTATCTACTGGATAATACCCACTAACTTCATCACAATTTACTTCATATTTCTGTCACTGGTAGACAAATGTATTTAGAGAAACAGAATAACTACTGTTTATCCTTTTTGGTATCAATCTAGATCTAGATTTATTCAACTTCACATAAGTGCAATAATATGTTTTATAGTAATTTGGTGGTCTACATCTTCACCATGTACGATATAATCAGGTCGCTTTTCGAATGCATACTCTTAAAAAAAAATTAATAGAAATGACAATTGAGTTTGGGTTCAACTTAATGTACTCCACATCAAAAAATCAATATCTATGAAAGTTTCAAAAGTTAAAAAGGAAAGTTGCCATTGAAGATCTTCTGTTGAAAAAAATGTATACGATGTCATTGAAAATCTGCAATGTCATTGAAGATGTATTGACCAAGCAAAGAAGAGCCTCTGACAACATGAGAAAATGACTCCAGCTCGGTCAATATTGGTTCAAAAATTATTGATTTGGTCTGAAGTTGTAGATCAGAATGTTTCCTACAATTGAGGCCAAATCAATAATTCTTGAACCAATATTGACCGAGCTGGAGTCATTTTCTCATCTTGCCAGAGGCTCTTCTTTGCTTGGTCAGACTATACCATATCATTGAAGCGCTACAATGAATAAGTAGAAATACCAAATGAAATAAAGTTACTCTTTTCCTAGTATTTTCTAACAAAGCAAGTTTCCCATTCAATTCGATTTCAGGAATTTTATTAAGTGACAATTTTGTGTTCTGTTTATTGCTATATAATTCAAATTATTTTGTAAATTGTTTTATTTTATAGATGTAAAATATGTTTCTTTTGGCAAAATAAAATTCATTCATTCAGGACCCGCATTTTTCACAGCTGATTCAGCCGTGGTTTCAGCTGATGTTTCTTCGATGTTATGTTTATCATCGAACTTCTTAATTCGATTAGATTTTGATACGTAGATAACCCTTATGATTGTTATGTATACAATGAAACAATGAAGATAGAGAATAGAGCAGATGGAAAAGCTGCATAAAAAGTATTCATCATCTCTCATTGTCATTCCTCTTATTACCCACGCACAGGCCTAGGAGCCCATTTAGGCTCCACCCTCAGAAAAAGAGAGAAAAGAGGTAGAGATTGAGAAAGGTGAGAGAGGGAAAGAGAGAATGAGAAAGAGAAAGAGAGAGGAGAGAAAGAGAGAGTAAAAGAGATTTCCCATTGTTCACGTTTGTCCAACATGTGTCAAAAGTTCAAAACCATCACCACATTCCACCAAAATGACAAAAGAACTACTTTCAGTAACTATTGGTACGCTATACTTGTAGTACAAAATATTCCTATACCGTTCCGATCTGCTATATTTGAAGCATTCAGCCCCTTTCATTAGTGCAGCCCTATTTGGCCGATTGTAGGGTCTAGGGCAGCCTCGGTATTGTCAGAAAGCCCTTCCGCTCTTTTAGTACTCGAGGTCTAATCTCATGATTAACTCCGTATTGATTGGTGCTACTCAGAACTATTGAGGTTTGACTGGGTACTACCCGTTTGAGATTTTGCTCTGATTTGATTATTTGTGTTTAGAGTTCTAGAGGCGAATTTCCACGAATTAATCTCTCATTCCAATAGACAGTCCAATAAACATTCCAATAAAAGTGGTACTCTTCAGTACTTTAGAAAACTTAGAATTATTCAAATGAATATGAAAGCTTTGAGAAGTATTTTCACTGTATTTCAGACAAGTTTTGTCAAGTAGGCTACGTATTGAGAATTTGACAAAACTAGTTTGAAATTCAGTGAAGATGTTTGTCAAAACTTTGACAGTCATTCGAATTATTTTGAGTCTCTTGAAGTATTGTCAGGGTATTATTATTATTAGGAATGACATTAATTATATCGAAAGGGCCCATTTAATTGAAGTCTTCATGCTTTTTCATTCATCAAAAACTATATTCTGAGGATTGAAATTATCTATCCATCTTTCTATGAGAAGGGTCTATTAATTTTAAGGCGGTTCCATCTATAAAAAAGGCAAAACTCCATGAATCTAACTTCAATTAAGTTCAAGTTTTTAGATTCTATTTTTGTGTGAGAATATTGACTATTCTCTCATCGAAAATTTGTGCCCAATGTTTAAAGAGAATCTTTTACAGATTTATTGACCTGTCATTGCTATTAAGATTTTTATATTTCATCACATAGCTTGAAAAATGATGAAAATTATATGGAATTGATGAGTATGTTATTATAATAAGTTTCTTCAGTTAGTTGTGAGTTAAAAAATTGAATTGTTGGTAAAGTAGCATGATTATGAATTTGAAGAATCTAGGTGGACCTTTCCAATAATCGCAATAACATACAGTATACATTTAATAACAGTAAAAATTTATATAAGAAGCTATATGTTACTAAGGAATTTAATCTACAAAACTGGAAACATTACTGAGCACGAAACGTTCATCATTCAATCCCGTGGGCTTGTGGTTAGAAATCTTATTAACAGATATTATAACCGACAGCTAGATCTTGATGAAAAACAAGAACAAGTTGCACAGAATAGAGTAAGTATTAGAAGGGAATGTAAAGGAGTTATCCCATCTCTTCTTACGAGATATTTCCGCTTTCCACTGGTATTAGCAGGCATTAATTAAGCATACATGTTATCAATTTCGCAAACAAAATGTTAATATAATTTCATTTATTCAAGGAACACACATGAAGTTCAAGGACAATAACTGCGAGACAACAATCAATTTCCGACGTACTAAGCACTGTACAGTGTACTGGCGGCTCATGCCCACGAAACAGGTGAAGTGCTGTACAGTAAAAGGTACGGGCACTTCACCTGTTTGGTGGGCACGAGCCGCCAGTGCTGTTCACCGCATGTCTACATGCAGTACAGAGTATCTAGATTATGTCTATATGAAGTACAAAGTATGTTCTCTTTCTCTATATGGCGTGTACAAAGTTTACAAACCGATATTGCAGTTAATAAAAGCAGACAATGTTTACCATTGGGATTATATACTGCGAGGGGATTGGCTCAAGTGAACAACCAATCAGACCACTCGAATCTGCGGCTCTCAATGTTGTTGTCAGCGGTGGTTTTTTCAACAAAGCTGAGAAGCAAAGTTACAAGCAAAGAAGACATTCTGGCAAGATGGGAAAATGACTGCAACTCGATCAATATTGGTTCGAAAATTGTAAATTTGGTCTCAAATTGTAGATTAGAATGTTTTCCACAATGTGAGACTAAATTGATAGTTTTTGAATTTACATTAAGTGAGCTGTAGTCGTTTCCCCATCTTGCCAGAATGTCTTCTTTGCTGGGACAGACTGTACATACATTGAAAAATCTGGTGAAAATGCGATATGACAAGTCAGTATCGCGAGGGAACACTCTTCAATAGTAGTTGGGTATCGTTGAGGAGGGAAAATGCTTTTAACCAATCCATTTTATTTGTGTACTCTCTCCAAGCAAAGAAGACATTCTGGCAAGATGGGAAAATGACTCCAGCTCGGTTGATATCAGTTCAAAAGTTATCAACTTGGTCTCAAATTGTAGTGAACCGTAGTATTTGAAACCAGATTTATAATTTTCAACCAATACTGACCGGGCTGGAGTCATTTTCCTATCTTGCCAGAATGCCTTCTTTGCTTGGACAGAAGACTATAGTCTACCCACGAAAACGTTCGAGTGATGTGCATTATGGATATGTGTACCTTATGGATTCGATTTTATGGAAACGTATTATTGTAAGTGCGGGGTTTGTAAGATGTAGACATTTGGTTTGTGGAGTTTGATTTGGAGCGGAATAAAATGATACATTAAAACTGGGAGGCATTGGAACAATGTACAAAAAGATAGTAATTTATCAATGTTCAAAATAATATTTATTCTTAAGCCTCCTTTTCATTATTAAAAAAGTCGCAGGGGCACATGTTCCTGGGATGCAATAGGAACACGGAGTTGTATAGAGCAACACACACTGGTCAGCTGATTTTTAATTTGCGTTGCTCCATACAACTCTGTGTTTCTATTGCATCTTGAGCCCGACATGTGCCCGCGACTTGTAGTAATGGAAATGTGTATTTAAAATAAATTCACTTAAACACATTAAATAAGTCCGAGAGTTTAGACCACATGAGAATTAAACACTTCAATTTTATCTGAAATTGGATTAAACTTTGGAACTAGACACTTGTGTCTCCTTCGAAGGAAGCATGGCGGATACTAGAATACATCCGCTCTAGTAACCGTGGAAGTTGGTGAGATGTTTTTCATGTATATGAACATGCATTAACGTCGACAAAATTTTGAGATACATTGAAGGTGTTATGATGGAAATAGAGAGGCGGATTATGAACATTTTAAAAGTCTGAATATTGAATAAAATAAATATAAAAATATACTGATCAGTGAACAGTACTGTGCAGTACTGTATATGTAAATAACGAAACAAACAGCTGAATTAATTCGACGGATTTAGCAGTGGCGGGGCTTGTGCCCAGGAAACAGGTGAAGTGCCCGTATCTTCCACAGTACAACACTTCACCTGTTTCGTGGGCACGAGCCGCCAGTGGGATTTGAAATAAAATATACTCGACCACGTTGCGTTACATATTTTTCGCGTATTTTCTTTTCAAATTCTGTGCGCATTGTACAGGATTTTGTTCGAGGAACGTGTGTTTGCATATTTATTTTTTTGTTGAGATTAGTGCGACACCTGTGTGTTAGAAAGCATGTGGCAAGCAGGGCAAGCGAGAGAGATTCAGATTCAGATTAATACAGAATGAAATCGCTTCTTCTCATTTTTTTCTCTCGAACAATACAGAAAGAGAGAGAGGGATAGAGATTCAGATTCAGATTCAGATTCAATCACTTTATTCATGTAGATTACATAATACAATAATTCGAATCCTATGCTATAAGAATAAAAATTAAAGGAAATTTACACTAATTACATTATGGTTAGCATAGGTTGGTTAATTATAAACTATGAAAACTTGCAAAATCAGACAGATGTAGGATTCAATAAGCTTACGGTAATATAAATTTGTGCTGTATCTACATAAAATGGCGAAGTTTATGTAAGTTTATGTTAGTTTATGTCCATTCTTGGAGAGGGATGTTCAAAGACATCTCTCCCATTAACACTCAACCAGAGAGAGAGAAAGAGAGAGAGAGAGAGAAGAAACACCTAGAACAGGTGAAAGAGAGAATATAAAGTGACCAGGGCAAGAATAGAGAGAAAATTCGAAGACAAAACAAGCAAAAGAGAATGAAAAAAGATGATACGGAGAGCAGAACACTCGGAGAAGAGGATAAAAAGGGGAGAAAGAGGAAATGTGGAAGCAGAAGAAGCGAAAGAGTGAATGAGAAAGAGAAAAAGGATAAATATGGAGGTAGTGAAGCAAAAGAGAGAGAGAAAAGGAGATGATAAGGCAAGCAAAACAAGCTGAAAGAGATAATAGGAAAGATAAAAAAGAGAAAATACGGAGACAGAAGAAGCGAAAGAGAGAGTACAGGATAGAGAAAGAGTAAATACGGAGGCTGAAGGAGCGGAAGATAAAATAGAATAGGAAGAATTAAGGTGGCAGAAGAAGTGAAAGAGAGGAAAAATAGAGAAAAATTGAAGAAAAATTAAATACGGAGGTAGAACAAGCGGAAGAGAGAATAAAAAGAGAGACAAGCATAGCAAGCGATAAGAGGGAATATAAGGCAATCATAATTAGAAAAAAGAGAATAAAAATTAGAAAAAAAGGAAATTCGGAAAGCGAAAGAGAGAATAAAGAGAAAGAACGAGAACCGTTACAAGCGGGAAATTGGAAAAATGTATAGCAGGAAAGAAAATTAGAGGTTTCTCATTGATGGAGCAGGGGCCTCAGCACGGAAGCATATGCGGCTATTATGGATTAAATTATTCACGCTACCTCAACAGGTACCGATGTGAAAATGTAAACAGTATATGGAGTGAATACAGGCCCTACTTTTAAAAAAAGTGGTAGGAAACGTATGTTTTGCATGGATGTGGGGAAATTGTGTTTTTCAAGTGGAAGAAGCTCTGTATTTGGTTTGTAGATGTTTTTTCAAGGCTACGGATAAGGACTTCTAATAGGAGGACTTGTACTAATTAATCATTGATATTAAAGATTTATTTCATAATATTGCATCATTATTAATACTAGTATTGTTGGATAAAAGTAAGCAAATATGATAGAAGGTTAAAAAATGTGTAGATGTGTGAAATGGTTGAAGAATAGATCTGCTGATGCAAAAAGTTTGACTTTTCGATTATTGTGATAGCAAAAAATTAACTAATTTTGATGTCTGTGTTCCAATAACTGTATTCAAATTTGCAAAAAATGACAATAATTTTAGATCCAATCAATGTACTTTAGCAACCCTTTCAGCTGAACTCACAATCTTCTTCAATTACAATAATGTGGAAGACTAAATCTTGATCTTATCCTAATCACGTAACGACCGTTAAAATCAATGGCGGTCAATGCAATAAAACGTCAATTGCTGAAATATTATAGCTATAGAATTATCATATGCAAAATCCATAACTAACATGCAGGTATACTTATGATATAAAGTACACATGTTTCGTATAGCACTTAAATTTAAAGTAGGACATTATCCTACAAATCACCTTACATCACTAGCTTGAATTTCTAGTATAGTCTGTCCAAGCAAAGAAGACCCTCTGGCAAGATGGGAAAATGACTCCAGCTAGATCAATATTCGTTCAAAAATTATTAATTTGTTTGCAAATTGTAGAACAAAATGTTTTCTACAATTTGAGACTAAATTTATAATTTTTCAACCGATATAGTCCAATCTGGAGTCATTTCCCCATCTTGCCAGAATGTCTTCTTTGCTTGGACATACTATATATTGCTTTATCACTCTGGATAAGATGAATTATAGTTTGGATATAGTATTATTATTATATCTATAAGTACTCGTATATAGGCTACTACATTACAATTATAATTATTATAGTATTGGTGTTATACTGTAGATAGCCTATAGTATTGAATGATACCATAGAGAATCTATATAAGCTTATATTCTTACCCTATGATCATACTTAGTTTAATACAGGTTTGAAAGGATTTAAATATTTTTAGAAATTTCGAAAATGGATTAGATATCCATTGATAGTTTATATCTATAGCTGACGCCATAACATTTAGTATGTAGTCACATTTAGCTATGTTCATCATTTTCTAATGAGATAAAAAATATGTTCCAGCTAAAAAATATGGAAAAATCTCAATTAGGCCTATATAAAACATCTCGATTAAATATTGAGTTCTACCTATAGAAAATTGACTGATAGTCGCTATTACCTTAGCAGATATTATTTTAATTCAGCTGAATGTGACTAGACCTTTGGGCGGTTTCGTCTGTCTCTTCTACGTGATGTAATCTGAAGAAATAGTGTCAGAAGATGGGAAAACTCCAGTGAAAAAATGTAGATAAGGAGAACAAAGAAAAACAAAAAAGCATTCTTAGGAAATGAGACCGTAGCACTTTTCAGTTTCATTACCGGCGTTCTGTGTGAATTGGGCTTGATTCTGTTTTGCAGTGTGAAAGGGGGCGTAAGAAGGGCTTGATTTGGGTTGAAGGCGGTTCGTTCACATTAGAAAAACAATCCCGAGTTAACACACTGTTTCGCTAAACCGCGTTCAACCTCGGTTTAACCGAATTAAAGCTCTGCTTTATCTGTTCGCTGTTCTGCATCTTGTTGCGTATTCATTTTATTGGTTTGTTTCAGCGGAAATTAACTCTCACACAACTTAAGATACTTTACGCACACATCAACAAGCAAAGAAGACATTCTGGCAAGATGGGAAAATTAATCCAGCTCGGTCAAAATTTGTTCAGAAATTGTACATTTGGTCTCAAATTGTAGAGCAGAATGTTTTCTACAATTTAAGACCAAACTTATAATTTCTGAATCAATATTGATTGAGCTGGAGTCATTTTCCCATCTTGCCAGAATGTCTTCTTTGCTTGGACAGACTGTACCAGTGCACATAGAAATACGCATTTACATAACACAAGATTCTTGCAACACACACATAGCCTACAAATCAGGCATCAGACAAGAACCGATATAACAACGTTTTCAAACTAAACAAGAATGCAAACTTGCAAATTATATACGATGTTTGTGATGTAATGAATAGACTTGCAAATATCTGTGGCCATGTTAGAAGACTTAATTAGGAACGGGATAGGAATTAATGAGTGGGAATCACGAGTTTGTTTGGTATGTATTTGAGAATATCAGGTCTCGCTCGAGGGTTCTATTAGAAATAAGGTTAATAATAGACTTCTAAGTAATTATAATAATTAAGGAAAATTAGTGTTTAATTAATTGGGAAAAGAGTGCTGACAAATATTCAGATCTCACACAAAGCTGAAGCCAAGAAGTTAGGCGGTTTCGTCTGTCTTATTTACGTTCTAACCAATAACAGCTGATCTATTCTTCTGATTTCAAAAACATCATCTGGGCATTTCTAGATGACAACTATTGATGACAGCATGAGCTGTAGGAGGGCACAAGAAGCAATAGGAGTCGTCTGTCTCTTGTACGTGATAAACCTACTAACAGCTGATGTAAGGTCGGTATTACACGACAATACTTCTATTATCATAGTTAATTATACGGAAAGAAATGAAAATATGATTTCGTATTTCCATCTCTTTCCATATGATCAACTATGATAATAGACCTATTAATGTACAATGTATAATACCCGCCTAAAGCATCTATTCTCTCTACTGATTTAGAAAACATCATCTATACTCATAGCTGAAAAACAACTCTGATCATCAACATCAGCTGTTGGAGCGCACAAGGAGCAGTAGAAACCATTCAAATTTTTTGTGTCAGCTATAACTGATGTTACAAAAAACCTCTCCGTAATCCACTGGCGGCTCGTGCCCACGAAACAGGTGAAGTGCTGTTCAGTAAAAGATACGGGCACTTCACCTGTTTCGTGGGCACGAGCCGCCAGTGCCGCAATCCTCAACAATTGCACGAAAATCGTTCCACGGCTTGAACAGAGTAGCTATAGTCTGGTCGGGCAGAGAAGACATTTTGACGAGATGGGAAAATGACTCAAGCTCAGTCAATATTGGTTCAAGAATCATGAATTTGGTTTTAAATTGTAGAGCAGAATGTTTCCTACGATCAAAGACAATTTTTTGAATTTTTCAATCAATATTGATGAATCTGGAGCCATTTTCCCATCTTGCCAGAGAGTCTTCTTTGCTTGGACAGACTATAGATGAAAAATGGAAAACAGTTCTAAATCAAACCAAATGAGCCGGAAAACAGGGAACCAATAAATGCCAGTTGGCAATATGAGATGGCGCGAGTTTCGAACCGACAGACAGTCAAGTCAATCTTACAAACTTTATTTATGAAGATCCATGCTCGGACAATATTGTACGCTTTTATAACCAGAGCTGTAAAAACTCGCTGCATGATTAAAGTAATAAAATGGCGGCGATCTTACTTTTCCTTCTTTTCATCTTTTTTCCGCCCCAATTTTCCCCTTTTCCTTTTCCTCTTCTTCTCCTTCTTCTCATTCTCCTCCTGCTTCTTCTTATTCCCTTCTCCTTCTTCTTCTCCTTCTCCTTCATCTTTTTACTCTCTTTTCCCGCCTTTCCAAGGTTTCCCCCCTCCTCATCGACTTCTCCTTCAAAAAGTAGTTCTTCTGCTCCTTCTCTTCCGTGGTTGAATAAAATTCGTCTCCCATATATCTTATTTTGGACAATGTAAGACGTTGCGCTTCGAGATGAACTGCCCGTAAAAGTTGTTTTTGAACTTGAAGGAAAAATTGTGGATTAAAATTGTTCTGTGTGTCTTCCCCATTCCTATTACTTCGATTGTAAATTGTGGCTGTTTGCGAATGACTGTTGTCAGTGCTCAGCTCTGTCAGGACAGTCTGGAAACGGTCTGTATAGGAATTCCATTGGTTTTTAAAATTAATAAGATGAATAAAATAATAATGAATTGATAAATCAGAAGAGACTTCCGATTACTTCCACTATAATAAATGACGCTCAAAAATCCTCCATCAACTATGCACTTGTTGCGGAGAATTTTATATTTTTCTTCAAATTTTTATAGTTTTATAATATTGTGGTGTCCTTATATCAGAATAGTACGATAAAAATGATCATTGAAGTTACAAACTTATCATAGTAGTATAAATAGTGGAGTAATATATATAGTAGTAGTGAAGTAGGAATTGTTTAGAGAGCAGTTAAGGGCATGATTCAGTTGCAATGATCCAAATTAATGTATTTTTTACACTTTTATCAGAGATGTTGTGGAACTTATCCATAATTCAAGTAAGTGAAATCGAACATTGTCGGATTCACAGAATTTATTTAAAATACCATACTCAAGTTCCAATGCTCAGAGCATCATTGTTTTCCACTGATAATGATGCCCTGAGCATTGAAACTCAATTATGTTATCTATATCTATAAAAGCGAAATGGCACTGACTGACTGACTGACAGATTCATCACCAGAACTAAAAATCCACTGAACGGAATGCGTTCAAATTTGGCAGGCATGTTCAGTTGGACGTTTAGACGCGCGCTAAGAACGGATTTTAGGAACTTTTCAAGGATACGCCAAATATTTAAGTTTTTCTACAGTTTTTTGGCGTTTTCTCAATTTTTTTCGAGAAAAAATCGGTAGAAAATGTTGATATTTGGTAGGTAGGTTCAGATAAGGTCTAGAAATGTTGTGTTAAGATATTTTTGTTTTCCGTTCAAGATTACGCCAGTAATCAGGTTTTTAAAAATTGTAGATGTTTTGCGGGTTGCATATCTTCCGCCTTGATACGACCAATCCTTACTGTAAATTCAATGGTTCAGCGAGATTATAGATAAACTAATTTGGAAGATATTGAATCAAGTTTCAAACTATGCCCGATATAGTTCCCAAGGTTACGCTCAATATCAGCGTTTTACTATTTTTCGGATTTTTCGAGAATAAATTGGTAGAAAATGTCGAAATTTGGTGAACAGGTCCAGATTAGGTCTAGAAATGCTGTGTTCAATAAGTTTTGAATCCCTTCTGAACGGAATTTGCAGGCGAGCGAAGCGAGCCTGTTTGTCTCAGTTTACACTGACAGAGGCCATGCAGGCGAGCGAAGCGAGCCTGTTTGACTCACTGACACTGCTGATACTGTCGGGGGTCCAGGGGGGCGAAGCCCCCTGGCTAGGCGTAGAAGGCGAGCGAAGCGAGCCTACCGGCTAGTTTTAAATAAACTTTGTGGATCTGACAACCTTTGTTTTCACTTACCTGAAAAAATGTATCTTTGATTGAATGATGATTGGTTAATAATCAATCAATTATTGTTTGATCATTAGTTTTATTCCTGAAATATACAAAGTCTCAAGGATACAAGATTTACAACACATTTTAGACTCAATAATTAACAAATTGAAAGAATGACATTTTCGAGAACGGATTCATTAAATCCATATTAAACTCTCTCATACACCAGCACACATGATTATGATGTGAGTCAACACACGTGTGACATGTGATAGGCTGTGATCACACACACTTGTGACACATATATCAGTGTTGTTTGGCATTAACAGATGGTTGTAATTCCGCTCCCATGAATGGACCACGTTCCTCTTATTTGCACGGCGCAATCAGTTTACACAGTATCTAGCAACAAGCATAATTAATATACATCATGTTTCTGAAACGGACCGACAAACTTCGTGATGTGTTTTCTCACACCAAAATAAAGAAATAACGGTAATTTGAAAAATATAAAAACACTTTTTCAAATTCACTAAAAGTTCATATGAAATTCTTAAATTTTGAACGGAATCATGCATAATCAAGTCCTAGAACACAGAGACTTTGGAGTTGAAAGGCAACAAATTGGAAGAACATTCTTATCATGTGTATCTGATAACCACATGTGCTTTTGAAAATTAAGTGATGGAGGTTCGCTTAACACATTTGATTCACAAATAAACACTTCAAAATTGTCTCACTTCAAACTTTATTAATTTAATTAAAAAAACTAATGAACACCGAATTCAATGGAAACGTTGCTCAAATTGTAGTTAGGTGTCGGATGGTACTAATCAACTAGTGAAAACCAGAACTCTCTATGAGCCAAGATATAATCGAAAATATAGGCCTATATGGTGTGTTAGAGATTCCTTGCTAGGCAGAGTAACTAGATAAAAGTTTATAAAAAAGTTACATACATGGGTCCTAATATGCTCTGTTTTTGAGAAGCCGAGAATTTAATTTAAAGAATTAAATTTTTTCTTTAAATTTTTAACTCTATAATTCTGTGGCGGCCTCAGCATGAGGGTACTTGAGTAACCAATTATTATGTGAAATCAGTGAAATTAGCTGATAAATACAATGAGACCAGTTAAAAGTTTGTACTCTAATAATCATTGACCTAATGGGGAAATATGCTAAAAAACTCAATTTTCCAACTTCAATAGGATACCTCATTGTTGACTGGAACTTCAAACTATATAATATTGTATAATATATATTTATTAATAAAAAGTGTTCAATAATGTTTCCGTTCAAATCGCAACCAAAACTCACAAAGGAAACGGAACAGCAATCTTTTCATTAATGCCTTGTCTGTCTTAATCGTCTTCAAATTTGA
Organism: Sogatella furcifera; assembly: GCA_017141385.1. Lineage (NCBI taxonomy): Eukaryota > Metazoa > Arthropoda > Insecta > Hemiptera > Delphacidae > Sogatella > Sogatella furcifera. The sequence continues at coordinate 20,655,059 of CM029557.1, read as the reverse complement.
GTTGTGATACTTGGGTGAGTTTTAGACGAAAAAGTTACTAAATTAAGGAACAAGGGATGAACGAGAACACCTAATATGTTAGTGCCAGCTATACAGTTCAGAGGGAATAGTAGATCGTGATAACTCTTTTCCATGAAAATCATATAAGGATGATGATGATGATAATGATTTTGATGACGATACCGCTGATTCTATAACCTGTTTGCAACACATTGTACATAACATCCCTTCCTACAAAACAAACTCAACGCTAAACCCCGTATTGTATCGAGAACGCAATTTTTACAAGAGTCAACAAAAAATGTAAGCTACTTTCCTCATTCACAATTTTTGCTCCAAAAAATTCCAGTGTTAGCTTTGGAAAAGTTAACTCCTCTCTTCTCCAAATCTAGTACACATTTTCCATTGCTTCAACACTCGTTCTTTTGTAATTTTTGTGAATTTTCGAAACAGTTTCTGGGAAAATATTTGCGTACGTAGTAGCCTTTGTTGAAGTTTTGCTATTGTTGAAACGATAAGATTTATGGCGTTTTTTTGAAATTTTGATGTGGGAAGATATTGTTTGGTCTATTCACAGTTTTTCAGCTTGCAGCAACAGGTACAGTACTTTTTTATCGTATCAACCGAATTGGAATGAAGTCCTATTGGATATTTTCATATGGAGTACTTTCCAAAGTCAAAAATCACAATGCAATTTCGATAACTTTATTTTTTGTGATTTAGTGTTGATGAATGTTTTCCAATCGAAGGATTTGAACAATTTCCAAATATTGATTTACTGAAATGAAAAGCTATATTTATTTCATGTATAAGTTTCATTCGAAATCAGTAGAAAATACTACATATTTCATATCATAATCCGATTCAGCTCTTATTTTAACAAAAATTCGTATAGCTTATGCCTCTGATGCCCAAAAGTTAGGCGACTTCTTCTGCTACTTGTGCGCTCCAACAGCTGATGTTATCAATCAGAGTTGTTATTTAGCTATGCCTTAATGATGTTTTTGAAATCAAAAGAGACAATAGATGCTTCACATCTTCTGTTAGTAGGTTACATTACGTACAAGAGACAGACGAAACCGCCTAACGTTTTGGCGTCAGCTGTACCTAGGACAATTTTGTCATTATTGAAAAATCCTCGGTTTCAGGAAGAAGGACTACTCAGTTGGGAAAGTGTTTCGGATGGACACGTTAAGCCGTCGGTCCCGGCTGCCTAAAAGCAGTCGTTAAGTCATGTCAGAGGCCCTGAAATTGATCAGGAGCGACCTGAAAACTCTGACAACAGACCTGAGCCAGCCAGGTTACACGAATATTATTATTATTTTAGTTGGGAAAGTCAATTCATCCGTTAGGAACGTCAGTCAGAAAGATGGAATACTCAGTTCGTCAGTTGGAAATAAGTCAATTCTGCCGGTAGGAAAGTCAGTAGAGAGCTATATTCAAACATTTATACAGAGCTTTTAATTTCATCTCAGTTCATTCAGAAATGCAGCGAGTTATTTCACCTAGCTTGGCAGCACTGGCGGCTCGTGCCCACGAAACAGGTGAAGTGCTGCACAGTAAAAGATACGGACACTTCACCTGTTCATGGGCACGAGCCGCCAGTGCTTGGCAGCTCTTTCGAGTATAACACATCGTACAATAAAAGCGTTCCTCATATTAAAGTACACGTGTATCTGAATGTATTGCAAAATATGAATATGAACATAAATGAAGGAATTCTCTACAAAAGCTTATGCACTCCATCATATTAATATAAGCAACGAAAATGTTCCAAAAATGTAGGTGTATTATATAATCGAGTTCTATAACAACTTATGCACTCCACCGTATTAAAAGCAACGAGAATGTAGAAGTATGTTCATATAATCGAAACTATATTCATTGAAATTCAGTATTTTGGATGAATTGGATTGGTTTTTAATATATAGGTACTGTAGGCCTATACCGATTCTGAATTCTCTTTATTAGTTACAAATTTTAATTTGTTGGACAATTTTTGTACGAATAAAGACAGGAAGTTAGGCGATTTCTTCTGCTCCTTGTGCGCTCCAACAGCTGATGTTGTCAATATTAGAGTTTACATTGAGCTATGTATATAACATGATGTATTGGAAATCAAAAGAGACAATAGATGCTTTACATCAGCTGTTAGTGGTTTACATCATAATCAAAATCATTTATTTGATAATTTACAATAGAGAGAGCATCAGGATTTTTCCAAAACTGTTCCTCGAACAATTTATACAACTTGTCCAAAAGGCAGACGAAACCACCTTATCTTTTGGAAACAGCTATACAAAATTACAGAACCCCATATATTTTCATCAAACATGTCTGAAGTCATCAAAATCATCCTTCACTAACCTAACCTCTAAAAAATTACCACATCTCATGTATCTATTGCTTGTTAATTCCAGATTAGATCGAAATCATTCTATGCTGACCTAACCACTAAAAATTACCAAATCCCATAAATATATATCTATTGTTCAAATCCCATCTCTATTCCAGATTAGATCAAAATATCCCCATCACCACCTAACAATAATATAATCTGACCATTACAAATTCATCAAATCCCTTATCGTAGTGTGGTGATAACGACCGTCCAAACCTATTACAGTCCTTATCAAAGCGTCGCTGATAACAGGACGTTCAATGCTATTTGTTCAGGGCCGGACGGTAAACTTCACACACCCTGAGAAGAACCCCCGTCACAATGTAAACTGTATCGCGTTGGCGTCTCTTCTCATCGTGCTTTGGACGGTAAACTTCGCGTACGCTCAGAAGATCCCTGGCACACTGTAAACTGTATCGCGTTGGCGTCTCTTCTCATCGTGCTTTAGATGGTAGATTTCGCGTACGCTTAGAAGATCCCCCGACACTTTGTAAAGTGTATTGCGTCGGCGTCTCTTCTCAGCGTGTGTGCGGGCCATCATTCTGATTCCTACCGTGGAATTATTGATGCAAACGATCTCGATGATTGAGGATCATGACAATGATGATGATGATGATGATTGAAACATGGCTGTCAATTGTTGTTCACAAGACAAAGGACACTTGTCGTCCATTGCTGCCTCAAATTGGACACATTCTACCGTCCCATGGATGAGATTAATGGTGACAACGTATCTCCTGCTCGCTCACCCCCAAACCACATGTTGACAAACGAATTCAACGATGGGTATTTGTGATGGAGATTGATAAAATGTGATAGGACCTGTTTGATGTATCTCATATCTTGTTACATTATTCTCAATTTATTTATAAATAATGCCTTCTAATTTGTTTTTTTCATAACTGTTCCCAAACGGATTCAACGGTGGGTGTTTGTTATGGAGATTGATAAAATGTGATAGGACGTGTTTGATGCTGTGCAGTGTTTGAAATTTTATTAAATTATTTTAAAATTGGTTATAGAACTTGTATTGCCTTCCTATTCGATTGCTATAGTAATTATTGGTTTATTATTAATAACATGATACCAAACAAATTAAACGGTGGATATTTGTGATAGAGATTGATAGAATGTCATTGGATCAACTCGGATCTTGTTACATTATTTTCAAGCTATTGATAAATTATGCCTGATACCTAATCGTATGTCTTAATTATTTATTGGTTTATTATAAGGATATCAATCGTGGTTAAATCAGGTCTTTGAAATGAACTATTCAATAGTCAATAGTTCTTCATTACATATTCTTTAACAATAGTAACAGATGTCACAGATTTTCAAATTATATAAAAAGTGTTATAGAAAATTCCTCTATTTTATTCATCCAATTTAGGTAGCCTATTCAATAATCGTAATGCATTATTTTTCAAGAGTCATTGTGAATGTTGTAGAATCCTTCCATCATGTAATAAAACACACTGATATTTTGGTTACCCCGTTTTATTTTGGTACAGTTCAGTTCAGCTAGAAAATGTGATCAGAGTGACCACAAAACCATGGTTCGGTACCAAATTAAACCGTAAATTTGACAATATCCATGTGTTTTAATTGATTATTATTTGAACTTTGAACAATAATTAACAGAAAAGCAATGACCAAATACTGTGAATAACAATATTTACATTGTTTGACTCTTTACTTCTGTCGATGTTCAAATAGTTCCAAATTGGACGGTAGGATCGCTAGCTTCTGGGTTGATCTAGAGTCAGAGTATGACTGAATGCGAGTCTACCTGTAGCCAATGAAAAGGCGCTAAAGCTTTAGAGGTGGGGTTGATGGGAGGTGCAAGCATACGATTGGCTGAAAGCTAAATTCAGTTTGATGTTCAAGTGGTTCGAAAACTGGACGCTACGATCGCTAGCTACTGGGTTGACCAAGATTGCACGGTTCTCAGTAGCCAATGGGAAGGCGTTAAGCTTTGGAGGGGGAGTCACTGGGTGGGGCAAGCATACGATTGGCTGAGAGCTGGTATCAGTTTGATGTTCAAGTAGTTCTCAAGCCTGACGCTAGGATCGTTAGATTCTGGGTTGGCTATAATGTCAAGCTTTCCAGTAGCCGATGGGAAGGTGCTAAAGCTTTTGAGGGGGAGTCAATGGGCGTTGCAAGCATGCTATTGGCTAAAGCTGAAAACAGTTCTAGCTGCTGATTGGTCTATGCAACGAGCCTCGTATCTGTTCAGTTTGTCAATAAGATGATTGAAACTCACTAGAATACGTTGCAGTGAATTTAAGAACGGACTTATTAAACAAATTGAAAATTAATATTAGAATTGAGTTTTTGAATTGAGACACCAAGTTTTGAGAAGGAATTTATTTCAAAATTGAGAAATTCTCTAGTTTTATAATAGAAATCAATTTTGTAGGCTACATTGTAGAAAACGAGAGATTTGTAATACAATGTAATTAATCTCATTGTTATTCGATATGAAGTGGATTTTCAAACAAAAAAAATAAAAAAACACAATAATTACTGATTTCCAACTACGTAATTATCATCACAAATTATTATTCCATGTGAGTATAGAAGTTCTACGGTATAGAGCTTATAGTTCATTATTATATGTTATAGAATTTCAAAACTCAATAAAGTATTCATTTCATTGCTACAATGGTTATCAGATACACAACGACTTATTCAAAATTTGTGTACATAGTAATAATGGACTCTTTAACAAAACTCTTCAGAGAAACTTCAAAGTACAACGAGCAAAATGATACCAAATATTCACTGACATGAAATCTACGAATTTGATAAGATGAACATCAACTATTTCTGAAATTGTTATCTTTTAAAAGATGGACCAAAAATACTGTATCAGATTTTTCGATTAAACTTTTAAAATTTCAGTTGTCTAACTTCTCTAATTCCTCCCTTTTTTTCTACTCCTTGACTCCAATTTTTTAAGAAATCGTCGTCGTCTTCTTAGAAAAATCCCAGATTGAAAATCACCAAACACATCAGACAAGAAAGACATTTCTCGCCTTTTCTTGGTCAATCTACTCAACCTATTCCATTTCAAAGCTTTGTTTCTCCTTCACCCCCTTTTTCCACCCCCCTGGAAAGAACAACCCCCAAACTCACTTTGAGTGCTACTGACTTTTCAACTCGGACTTTTTGCTTCACGCCAAGGCTATCCAATGGCAAAGAACATTTTTCTTTCTTCTCATTTCTTTTTCTGATTGTTATTTTTTTATTCCATCACTACTTGTTTTTTTTCTTATTGTTATTCTATCGTTTGTTTCACTTTTTCTTAGTTTCCTTTCCTTATCCCTATCCGATCACTAGTCGTTTCTAAATTATTCAATTTGAATTCTTTTATAAAATATTCGAGTATCACTTAGTTTATATCGCCTCCTCATGATTGATTCTCTCTACTCCTCCCTTTTTAAAAATTATGGTTCTCGAATTTCAATTATGAATTTCAATTTACACAATTTTAATCAGTTTTTCTTTTCCTCTTACTTCGGCATCTTCATCTTCCCTTTCATCTTCACTCTCTGTCTACATTTCTACTTTCATTGTTGGTTTCTACCAACAAAATTTGGACCAATTTTGGTTTTGGTTTTGACTTTCATTTCTTTCTTTACCGTGGAAATTCTAAGCAGTATTGATAGTTCAATTTTCTCCGTGTTTCTAAAACTTTTTTCTAACCAAGATTTTTCAATTTTCCTCTACATAACCTTCTATTTAATATAGACTGAATTTCATCCTATAGTTTATTTTAGATCATCATCTCCTCAATTTTCTCTTCTTTTTCCCCTTCTTCTCTTTGTCTTATTCCCATTTTTCTTCTATTACTTTTTCTCCACATCGTTGTCCAGTTCCTAAACGTTTTCCCTATCATTCCTATTCTGTATTCTTCCTTATTTACACATCCTCTTTCTCATTTTCTGTTCTACTTTACCTTCCTATCATTCTTCATTTTCTTCTGATCTTTCTTCTGCTTATTCTCATCCCACTCATCCTTCTCGACTCACTTCCTTTTTACATGTTGAAGAAATACGTTTGCTTATTACTCCATCTTATCATTCATTCCTATTCTTCTCATTCTTCCTCTTCCTCTCTCCTCCTCCTTCTTCTCCTTCTTCTCCTCCTCCTCCTCCTCCTCCTCTTCGTTCTTCTCCTTCTTCTCCTTCTTCTCCTTCTTCTTCTCCTTCTTCTCCTCCTCTTTCTTCTTCTCCTTCATCTCCTCCTTCTCTTTCTTCTTCTCCACACCATTCTTCCTTTGTTTTTTATTAAACAATCTCAGCCGAACATTTCTTTTTCAGCTTTCTTAGAACAGTTACCCCCTTCCGCCTCCTGCCCACCACCCCTAAAATCGGCAACTCTATACCGTTGATTGCGGTACAAAGTGTTTTTTCCGGTATTGAAATACAGACGCCGGCCGGGATCCAGCATAGCAAGCCAAGCAGAAATTCTGATCCTGAAATTGAGAACTTTGACTTTCTCAACAACTGGAATCGCTTTCTTCAAGAAAGAAAACACGGAATGGAGATGATCTCACCCGCTCTCTCCAACACTCACTCTCTCTCTCTCTCTCTCCAACTGTCATTTCTCTCTCGCCCAGTCAAACATTTCTCTCTCTCTTTATTTATCTCTCCCACTTCCTCATACAGTTCCTTTCAATCTCACAATCTTCTTTCACTCTTTCTGTAGCTATCTTAGTCTGTCCAAGCAAAGAAGACCCTCTGCCAAGATTGTAGAATCACTCGAACTCTGTCAATATTGGTTCAAAAATTATCAATTTGGTCTCAAATAGTAGAAGACATTGTGATCTAAAATTTGAGAGTGAATTCATCATTTTTGAACCAATATGGCTCGAGCTAGAGTTATTTTCTCATCTTGCCAGAGGGTCTTCTTCGCTTGGACGGACTATAACAATAATTTATTAATAAAATATCTATCAATCGATGTATTTATGTATCAGTATTTCTCTCTCTTTCTATCTCTCTCTATTTGATTTCTTTATATAATTTTTTGTTGTCTCTCTTTTCATCAACGAGCACTCTCTTAGCAATTTTTTTGTCACAAAGAGCTCTCAAGTATTTTTTCTGTCTTAAAAAATCTGAGATCTTTTTTTGTAGCGGAGCCTATTCTAATGTTATTCAATTTGAATATGAAGCGTCTCCACTTTCAATCCGACTTTTACCGTTTAACGACATTCAATTTTTCAAGAAGATTGTTTGAGTTATCATGAAGTAGGCATTCATTTGAATGAATGAAATGTTGATTTTTTGGGAAAGTTTGATGTTATGAGTGCTCTATATACTGGGTGTTTCAGGAGGAATGTGCAATACTTCTCAGGCTGATTCCTTACATCAAGTAGACAAAAAAATCCATGGGACCAACCCCCAAAAACGCTCTGTTACTGAGATAACAATGGCGGAAAATTGAGATTTTTCAAAAAATATTTATTTTTCTCATTTTTAAGAGGCTTTAATGAGGTTCTAAAATGATCAATTCCTATGTAAAATTAGCTGAGGAATTCAATGAAGCCAGTCTGAAGTCTGTAACTTCAACGGTTATTGAGATAATTGGAAAAATATGCTTAAAAAACGCAATTTTTCATCATTAAGGGTTATAACTGGATAAGGAATCATAAATTTGTATTTTTTATTAATGGAAGTTGAAGAGTTAAATGGCAGCGATTGTGTAAATCTTACCAAAATCTCAGAAACAGCGATCAAAAATCGCAAAATCGCTACTAAATACAAATTTATCACTTGTGCTATGTTTTGTCGAATTTTAAAAATTTTCATTTCAATGGATCATTACTATTATTAATGTATGATACTCTACCATTTAATAAATGTGGTTTTCATACTAACTGGTGTTTTACTGCCATCTATTCCATGCTAGCTGCTGTTTACAAAACTATTAGCCCTCCAATTTCATCAATAATATACCTATGTGGGTTGCGAAAGTTTTCTATCATATTGATTCAGAACTAATATTCCCACAAGGTTTGATAGGAATAATTGCATCATTACATAGGAAGTAAGTTATCAAAGAAGACTGTGGTACAGCTACTAGTAAATTAAGTTTGAATCCTTAGTAAATTCTCAGCTATTGAAACACTTGTAATGATTCTCTATTACATAATAAATCATAACATTATTAATTGCAGTTCTGCTCGACTAATTTGTACCAAGGTGGAAACAACTTCCTATTTCAAGAATTATTTTTAAAAAAATTATAAAAAAATTGATAAACGTACCTTAAACAGCAACGCTGCTCCCTCATTTTTTATTTTATATTGTTATGTTGCCTTTGCTGTACCTGTGAGAAGAAAAGTGAAATTTTAATTAATTATTTAAAAAACTTGATCAAAAATTGAATCTCTGAGCAGAAATAAGTTTTAAAATCAGATGAGTATAGTCTAGCTGAGCAAAGAAGAGACATTATGAAACACTCCGCTACGAAACATTACAATTTAATACCAAATAATTATAATTTTCAATGTTTATAATTTCTAAACAAATACTGACTGAGCTAAAGTCATTTCCACATCTTGACAGAATGTCTTTGTTGCTCGATAAGATTATACTTATCACTGACTAATTTTTTAAAGTATTACAAAATGTTGGGCGGTTGCGACTGCTACTTTTGCACTTCAACAGCTGATGTTGGCAATTAAGAGTTGTAATCTAGCTATCCCTGGATGATGTTTTTGAGGGTGATACCCACATAAGCTCTTAGAATTGTGCGTTGGTAATGATAGGGATGTGACTACTTTTCAGGTAGTCAGGTCCAACGGCTTCTCGTCTCCTTATCGAAATATGTGAAATCAAAAGAGACAATAGATGCTTCACGTCAGCTGTTAGTAAGTTATATCACTTACAAGAGACAGACGAAACCGTTTAACTTTTTGGCATCAGCATTAATACATGTTTGTGGTACAATAAATAGTTTGCTTCCGCTTTACATCACTTTACTTACTCTTATCTTCAAATTTACTTTACTTTACTTCAAATTCACTTTACATTGTGAATGCACCTCAGCTTTATCGAACTTACTTGTGCCTATTAAACAAATTCGAAGTGAAATACTTATCATATGAAAAATATGATCGATTCCGCTGTATACATCAAAATACTCTTTTGGATTTTTGAAAACTCTGTCTTCAAAATCCCCAAAGTCTTTTCAGTCCATCAACCTCAATATAGAACACCACAACCACAACCTATCCTACCCTAATACCGTTTACCTTATCCCTGAAACTTAAACTCAACAAGTAGATCTATGTCATTTCCCATTCAGAAGTAACCTCAACTAGTGTAAGCTGATAAGATACGCCTTTACATTACACTTGCAACGCAACGGGGTGTCTTCTCAGCTTGCTAGAACTATAGAAGACACGTCGTTACAATATAAAGTGTATTAAAACGGCGTCTCTTCTCAGCTTGCACTCTGGCGGTCCGTACCCACGAAACAGGTGAAGTGCCCGTATCTTTTACTGTACAGCACTTCACCTGTTTTGTGGGCACGAGCCGCCAGTGGCTTGCACTGAATATAGTTAGTATAGTTTCAAGTCCAGCAACTCACACACAAAACTTGTTCTGGCTCTAAGCAAATTAGAAAACTTGTTAGAAGAACCCACCCTATAACCTCTGGACTGGAAGTTAGGTATAGTCTGTCGAAGCAAAGAATACCCTCTGGCAAGATAGAAAAATGACTCCAGCTTGGTCAATATTTGTTAAAAAATTATAAATGTGGTATTAATAGTGGATCAAATTGTTTCCTACAATTTCAGATCAAATTGATAATTTTTGAACCAATATTGATCGAGCTAAAGTCATTTTCCCATCTTGCCAGAGGGTCTTCTTCGCTTGGACAGATTATACCTAAGTTATCGTTATAAGTGTATTTTCAAATAGTCTTATTTCAAACTAGGGGTAGTCTGTCCAAGCAAAGAAGACATTCTGGCAATATGTGAAAATGACTCAGGCTCGGCCAATATTGGTTCAAAAAATTAAAACTTTGGTGTTTAATTGTAGAGCAGGATTTTTACTACAATTTAAAACCAGATTTTCAGTTTTTAAACCAATATTGACCGAGCTGGAGTCATTCCTCCATCTTGCCAGAATGACTTCTTTGCTTGTACATAGTATACCAAAGTCTATTTTCAATAAGTCGTTCTTGTTTCAAACTAAATGCAATTCTGAAACTTGTATGCTAAGTGTATTTCCAATAAGTCTTATGTCAAACTAGGAGTAATGCAGTTTGAAAACTCGTGGAATCTGTGGATAAGTTTCAACTTTTCAAAGTATGCGTTTATTTGACGTTGACATAGGTTAGTTAGGGGTGTAATCAATCTTGCAGACTTTAATGAGGTGGGTTTGAAAAGGTTGCAGTTTTTGACGTGGACTACTGATAGAGGTGGTATTGAAATTTTTATTTGAATCTTGATCTTTTGATAAGGTTATTTTATTTTCTCGTATAAGTACTATTATTCTACTTCAATGTTCCAATTAGTTCCACTGTTATATATTATTTTTTTACTGTTATATATAAAATATTTTCGAGACCTCTTTCCTCTTTCCTCTTTCCCGTCTTTCTTCTTTTCATGCTTCTCATTTATTACCATCTTCAATCTACGGTAAATCCATTCTATAATGGGAGGAATATCCTTGGATACCCTTCTCCGCAAAAATGAACTTTCATGTCTAAAATTCGCTATTCCATGTAGATACATTACAATCGTTCTATTACAGTCATAATATTGAATCCTATACCTTTGTGATTCAATAATTTTAGGTATTCTACATAGTTTTACTATTTTAATTGATTTTATTTAAAATTTTATATATAGAGATTATCGTAATCTAGGATTTAAGCTTATAATGCTGTAGCATGGATGAAGTAAATAATAAAATCCAATCTTGTCCTTCCACTTACTCTCTTTTATTTTTCTCATATTCTTCACTTTTTCTACTCCTTATTCTGTAACTGATTCCAACGAATTTCTGTTATTTATGCTTAGCTCTATTAGAATCGTCCGGATTTAGTCTTCGATAACGAAACGGTTTGCTGAGGTCGCTCGCAACTTGAAGTGCACTCGCTGTTCTCCATGGACAGATTAAGCCGTCGGTCCCGGCTGCCTAAAAAGCAGTCATTAGATCATTTCAGAGGCCCTGAAATAATCTCTGACACCAGCATAGTCACACGGTATTATTACTATTATTATTATTACTGTCCTGAAAGGGCTGAGCAATACAGTCATTTTCCAATCCCTAAAATCAATCCCAATCATGAAATAATGGCCCTATAAATGAATAGGCCCTTCACATCACTTTTACTTTCAAAACTTGTTGGAGATATGGAGATAAATGGGATGTATCATGTACAACAGACAACGAAATTGTGCGGAAAGTATACTTATGTGTGTGATAGAGTACATATACAGGTGTGCTGATCAAATTCACGTAAGTCATGTTGTGCGTTGACAGTTGTTTGGAGTTGGTGAGTAGTTGGGAATCGATAAGCAAGATGAAAATTCACGTAAGCTCGTAACTTTGTGTTACAGGAAATATGTCTGTTGGGCCCGACTCCGATAGAAAATTCAATGTCGTCATAATCTATAGTTTGCGCTGTCTCTAGGAAGACACGCCGTCACGATGTGAAGTGTATTTGACGGCGGATCTTCAAAGCTTGTGCGGACTGTGTACCAGTATGGGAGTGTGGTATATTGGGTCCTGCTATAGGCTTGGTTGACTTGAAAACAGATAGGAAACAGTGTTCAAACCTTATTTGATAGTTTATTTGTCATTTTTTATGATGCTATCTGAACTGGCAGTTGGCATAGCAAATTAATCCATAGTAATTAATTCCTCAGCTAAACGATGCTCATTTATAGTTGACTTGATCAGGTAGATTAGAAATAATGTTTTTAAATAAGTATTCATTAGTATCAATTGAATGTTGAATTACTTTTGTTGAGTTAAATTTGGAAATGCGAGAGCGGAACAAGTTATGCACTAATAGATGCATGAGAAGGGTACATGGATTCTCAAATTTCATTATTTTGTATTATTATTTGAGGGAGTATATAATAAGGATGTCTTCTGAGAGATTACCCCTTAAAATATATAAATTATATGCCAATCGGTGAAAGAGACGGAGGCAGACCTTGCAAAAGTTGATTATAGTATAGTTTTATTGGATTGAATTGGATTGGATTGAAATTCATATAATTATTTTCTTGAATCATCTATAAGATTAGCTGAATGTGAGTCGGAACAGGCTGTATGTCAGGAAAAAAGGAAAGATTATTCAGATAAGTTTTTCAAATTTAAATTTCAAATAGTTCATTCAGATAATGTACATAAATAGTAGCTCTGAATAGAAAATTGAAAACAATGAAAGGAACCAATTGAAAAATAAATGAAAATCAAACACCCTTTTAAAAAACTTTAAAATTATTAAAACACACGTTTTTAAAAGGGTGTTTGATTTTCATTTATTTTTCAATTAATTTAAATAGCCCTAAGTTTTAAACTTCAGTTTTCAAAGGAACCAATGCTTGATAAAGGAGGGTCAAAAATGAACACAAAGTGAATAGAGAGCCATCCTATAGAGAGAGAGTTCAAGAAAGAATAGCTAGAGAGAAAAAATTAGATAAGAAGGAGTCTGATGATCGTTGTGAAAAGAGAAACAAACAATCGATAAAGAGAGATTGAAAGTTAAGAAACGAGAGGGGTAAAAGTCTGATGAAAAACGTAGAGAGGTAACCGATAAGAGGCGTTTGAAAGTAGGGGAAGATAATTGAAGTAAGTGAGTGAGATAGAGATGAAGAAAGAAAGAGGAAGAGAGAATGAGTGAGAAGTGAGAGTGGGAAAGTGAAAAAGAGAACGAGATAAAGAGAGAGAAGAGTCTGACGAACGTTCGAAAATTGTGAACACTGTGAAGTCTATTGTTCGCCGAACTTAATTTGGAGGGGAGGTGCGCTCTAAGAATCTTAATTATTTCAAATTTTCTATTGTGCTAGAGTCAAGCCTTGATGGCAATTTTAGTCGGGCCGGGAAAATTGATCCTTTGAAGTAACAAATTCAAACAAAACAAGGCTCAGGCACAACTTGACTCATTACAAAAGATTACAGTGACAACATAGTTACAATCACTTGTCTACCGTAAAGCTAAGTAAAACACTAGAATATTCATATCTACGAACAAGAGTGAAGGTAGGGAAAAATAGAAGTTTGAGACGAGAAATTAGAATGAATAATGGAAATAAAGATAGAGGAAAAGTGAGTGGAACGAGGAGAATGAAAAATAATGGAGAAGAAGAAGAAGAAGAAGAAGAAGAAGAAGAAGAAGATGAAGAAGAAGAAGAAGAAGAAGAAGAAGAAGAAGAAGAAGAAGAAGAAGAAGAAGAAGAAGAAGAAGAAGAAGAAGAAGAAGATAAAGGAGGAGAAGAAAAAGAAGATAAAGGAGGAGAAGAAGATGAAGATAAGGGAGGAGAAGAAGAAGGAAAAGAAGAAGTTACTTTATTCAAATAGATAACATAATACAGCTTACATTCTACATTGCGATATAAACGATTAAAACCAATTCAACAATACATTTTACGAAATAGAAACTTTTAGTCAAAATTCAATAAAGAAAAGTTGATGTAATGCAAAATTTATGCAAGTCATAATTCGAAGTCTGCGAAATGGATTGGGAGTATAGGTTATCCAACTGAAAAGGCGGATTTTGGACATTTATATGTCCATTCTTTGGAAAGGATATCCTTTCCATTAACACTTGGCCTGGGTTGAAAAATTATGACAAGCTAAAGGAGAAGAGGGAGGAGGAGGAGGAGGAGGAGGAGGAGAGGAGGAGACGAAGGAGAGAGGAGGAGGAGAAGAGGAGGAGGAGAAGGAGGAAGAGTGGGAGACGAGGAAGAAGAAGAAGAAGAGGAGCATGATATCTGTGATAGCAAGCAAGAATTTCCATACGTTCTCCACAGAAATGTGAAGTTGGCTGAATACGTGATGGAAACTTATTCTAGAATACCTCAATTTCAAAATTGAAGGACAACATCTGGTTGAAAGGAGAAATCGCACCTGTTAGCCAAGGCTTCAAGAGATTCCAGAACATAATTCGATTATCAAAACGAAAAATGTTTCCTGACTGTGAAGCCCACTTGAGCTCTCAGGTTTGTGCGTGAGTGATGAGAGGGATGACGATGATGATGATGATGATGATGAGAAATGACAACTATTTTAGTCGGGACCGACGGCTTATCGTCTTATCCGAAAGACGGTGGGGCCGTATCTATGTTAATGTGCTGTGGTCAATATTGTACCCCGGTTTGAACTCGGGTCCGGTTGTTTATGTGAATATGAACGATCATTATGATGAAGAGAACTTGAAGTTCGACCAAAAAAACTAAAATGAAGAAGAAGCTTAGTCGACAAAAATAACAGGTTTCATGTAACTTGTTTTGTATTAAATTCAAAATAATAAATTAGTAAAATTATTAGCCTTCTCTCTATTTCAGAGGTGATGAAAGTCAACATATAATTTCCCTTGTTGGAATATTGATTATATTTTACTTCATAGGAGAAGTCACATCGCATCTTGTTATAGTCTGTCCAAGCCAAGAAGACTCTCTGGCAAGATGGAAAAATGACTCAAGCTCGATCAATATTGGTTCAAAAATTACATATTCGGTCCCAAATTGTATAAAACATTCTGAACTACAATTTGAGATTGAATTTATAATTCTTGAACCAATATTGACCGAGCTGGAATCACTTTCCCATCTTGCAAGAATGTCTTCTTCGCTTGGACAGACTATAAGTGTATAGACAACTGTCACGCCTAGTCAAGAAAAGTTTTTAAGTCAGAAACTCGATGAGAAAAGTTCAATCTCCAGCAACTTTCAGCGTAAAAGAACAATCTGACAATGTTTCACTTGTTGATTAGTTTTATGAATGATTCATTATTAGCTCTGGATTGAACCCAGCAAATTAACATTGTGTAAATCTTTTATGTTGTATTGAAAAGTGAAAACTATCCGTAAGATGATTGATGAGATCGTATAATCTTTTACTTTCGGAGATTACGCCATTTTGTTCATTAAAATTACAATATGAAATTTCGTAATGAAAGTTTAATCATGATTCTCATCCTAATATTTTCTACTTCCTTTTTTAAAATTACTTTCCTTCGTGCTATTAGCTTTGATATAGCTGGAGTCCACTGGCGGCTCGTGCCCACGAAACAGGTGAAGTGCTATACAGTGAAAGATACGGGCACTTCATCTGTTTCCTGGGTACGAGCCGTCAGTGCTGGAGTCAAAAAGTTAGGCAGTTTCGTCTGTCACTTGCGCGTTCCAACAGCTGATGTTGTCGATTAAAGTTCTCATGTAGCTAGCAATAGGTAATGTTCTTGAAATCACAAGAGACAGTAGATGCATTATATCAGCTGTAGTGTGTTAAATCATGTACAAGGATGGAGGAAGTGATAACCAAGAAGACCCGAGTTCGATTCATGACCGGGGTACAATATTCTTTGACTACAGCACAATCACATAGATACGGCCACCCCGTGTTTTGGAGGAGACTATAAGACGAAAGTAACGGCTATCTAAAAAGTATTTGTCATATTCCTTGATCATCCCTCTCATTACCCACGCACAAGAATGGTAGCTCATGTGGGCATCACCCTTAGAAAACAAACAAACAAGAAACAGACGAAACCGCCTAACTTTTTGACGTCAGCTATGTCTAGGTACAAATACCTTAGCCTTTGAATACATTCTTTCCTCCCTTCGTTATCATTGTTTCAACAATATCAACCTCCATCAATACGGAAGCACCTCATATTATGAAAGGACAAATAAAAGTACAGATAATAATAAAATATGACGTTATTGCAGACTTTCAATGTGATAACAGACGCTCCAATATCGTCTAAAGAATTCTTCCGTTAAATAAGGCATGCAACAACGTTCCTATAATATATACTGCAGTAAACAGTATATATAATAATAACAGTAGGCTAAACTTAGCTCTTACAATTCTCCCATTGATACGTGTCTATTGCTTGCATGGGAAATCAAGATATTATCATATCGAACAATTCTGTAGCTATAATAAAAGCACAAAGTATATCTGTAGATGTACATTTGTAGCATACAAAGTATATCTGTAGATATACGTTTGGAGCATATAAAGTATGTCTATAGATAGACATTTGTAGCATAGATATTCGTGACTATTGGAGCTATCACATTAAAAAATGAATAACACTCCACTGCTTGAATGGGATGCAACAGTATGAATTCTTTATCAAGTTTCTCCTATTCACAATAGCAGACAGGGAATAAAACAGGGTAAAATTTCCCCAAGTGTTGTGTTATTCAGTGGAGAGGGAATTTTTTATGGGAAACAAATATGGGGCAGAGTTGAACAAGGATAGCCTAATTCTCGAATGTTAGTTTCGAATTTTGTTGTTGATGGGAAAACTTTGAAAGTTCAAATCTTCTCAAGAATGTTACAAATAGTATTTGGAACTTGTTTGAAATTGAGTAAGAATAATTCCATAACAATGTATTCTTTCAATGAAGTCTGAATAATAATGAGCATTTTATTTCATCTATTGTGTTATATTGTAGTAGGGAACCTAATAAAATAATTTTTTTAAATTTATTGGAGCCATATTGTGTTGTTCTGGAAAAATATACATTTATTGTGAGTATTTAAAATTTGGGGTACTAGCCCATCCCTGCTCCCTATATGAAGCAGCAAAACAAACATTATCTCAAGAGCAAACGTATTGAACAGCAAAAAAATCAAAATTAAGCATTCCATCTCCTAGTATTCAAAGAGAATTTATTATAGATAATAATTCGAATAGATTAATCAAAAGTTCCATCGTTGATGTAACTTGTGTATCAAATCTATTGAGATTCTTGACATAGATAACATTATTTTCCTGTGAATGTAAACTTTACATCATTTTACTACAAAATTCAGCTACTTGTACTTGAAATTGATAGAGATTACACGCCATTTCAATAATATTGCCTATTGAATGCAGCCTCTCAAATAAAAATGGCTGAAACGATAATGAGCTTCATTGCAGCTCTGTGATTGGACGAGACGTGCCCCTCCCATTTTCAACGGTGGGAGGAGCTGGCCAATGAGAGTCGAGCATAGGAGGAAAGCTCAAGTCTCTCCTAACTCTCTTTCTAATCGATAAATAGCGTTGTGTATGTTATTTCAACAAGCAAGAAACTCTTGAGTTTCAATCAATAGGTACCTCTATAATACCTTAATATAAGTTGTAACGTCCTATTTTCTCAGAACAAAGATTGAAAATTGTAAAGAATCTATGTAAACAAATTTTATTATAACACTGAAAAGAATGAATTTTCTCCAATCAATCAGTGAGTATTTATTAAGTCAATAAGCACTGTTATTGTAGTAACGATAAAGTTTTATCAAGCTTTTTGAAACAAATAGCTAGATCGGAGCCACACCCAATTCTTCTAAACAAAGCTGAATTGAAATTTGACGAGTTGTCCTAGCCTAAAGTATGGGCGAAAACGATTCTATTCATTCGAAATTGATTAAATCATTAATTTGGGTGGGTGTGATCTCCATGGAATTTCATTGGACAAAAAGCGAACTAAATCGAGGCCGGATATGAAATGTATCATAATAAGTATTGATTCAATTCCTACAGTTATTGAATCTATAGATAGACTGAAAAACTTCAATGAATTCAATACTTCAATAAAGGATGACTGAATCAGGAATCTGGCATAATTTAGCTTTGTCTGTATCCCAATCTAATTTCATTGTGATCTCATGAATGAATTATAATTTATTATGAGTTCCATACTGATTTGTACCAGGAAAATGTTGAATTATTTATTAATATATCCAAATTTGTCATCAATTATGAAATGCTTTATAACAAAAGGATGTTCAAATGTTCATCACTATTGTATTAGTGCATTGGTCAGTTGACAATAATCAAAAAATATTAATAAATTATACAATTTGGGAGTTGACAGGGTATTGTTAATAAAGCTGGTGCCAAACATTCAGGCGGTTTCATCTGTCTCTTGTGCGTAATGCTACAGCGGATGTGAAGCAGCTATTGTCTCTTTTGATTTTATCATCATCTACGTGTAGCTTAATCACAACTCTAATTGACAACATCAGCTGTTGGAGCACACAAGGAGCAGACGAAGCCGCCTAACTTTCTTGCGTCAGCTATACAATAGAATGATTGGGTGGCTTTCATTCATTATGCGTGATGATTGTGCTTCGATGTTTAAAATTGAATGAATGCTCTAAATTTATATTTAAGAAGTTTCCTATTAGTTTATAGTAATAAGGTGACATTGTGATACAAACTACTAAACTTATACATATAGTATTTCAGATGAAAAGTGCCAAACTTATCTTGCTGATTGAATCGCTACATCCAGTAGTAAAGGTTCCTTAAGTATTAAAAGTTCCACCAAGTTTTGAAAAAGGGTTCATACAACAGAGAGCTGAGAGTTAAAACAGTCATTCACTAATCGCAACTTGTATGAATTCTGATGAAAATACTGCGAGTTTTATAGTGAAGAAGATGGTCGATTGTTAATTTGAGAATTAATCTCAGGATTAGGATTTGAAAAAGAATTTGAACTCGCACCAAAGAAATATTACATTTCAATTAAATATGGGTGTCATGAACAATCCTTTTTTTTACTTATGGGGAAATTTATAAAAATTACTTACTGTAGGATTATATCAGTTTACGTATACGATTGAGAAAAGATAGTGTAGTTTTGATTAAGAGTTATTGTCCAATTCCGAATTGAAACCCGATTTGAGGAAAATATTTGTTAATAGCAATACCAGTGGCGGCTCGTGCCCACGAAACAGGTGAAGTGCCCGTATCTTTTACTGTACAACACTTCACCTGTTTCATGGGCACGAGCCGCCAGTGAGCAATACAGATATCACAAGCAGTGTTCTTTTTTGCTTCGGTGGGAATGTTTTTTTATATTACTCTGGATTATCAGGTTACGAGATCAATAGTGTAGTTAAACCGAAACGATTCTCAGTGAGTGCTAACGATTTTGCAACCATCAGCAACTTTTTTTCGGTTACAATTAATAGTGGACGAGATTAATTACACTAACCATCTCAATATTGGTTTCATTGAAGTGGAAAAGGATGAATTTCAATTTTAATGATTCATCGTTCTCCACAATCTTGATTGGAAACTGGATATTTCTCTTATATAAATTTTTCTTGCCGATATCAGAATAGAGAATATTATTGTAGAGCTAGGCTACTTATATCACGTATATTAAGTAAAAGGTAAAAGGTAGCCTATAATTATAATTCCTTGAAACTTTAAAAATGATTAAAATCAGAGTACCCTTTAATCATTTTTAAAGTTTCAAAAAAATACAGTAGCCCTAAAAGAAAAGAATATTATAATTCCTCTATGATATCAGGTATAATATGTCCAAGCAGAGAAAACATTCTGGCAAGATGGGAGAATGACTCCAGCTCGGTCAATATTAGTTCAAAAATTATACATTTGGTCTCAAAATGTAGGGAAAACTCTGATCTACAATTTGAGATGAACTTCTTAGTTTTTGAACCAATGATAGCTGAGGTGGGGTCAATTTCCCATCTTGTCACAATGTTTTCTTTGCTTGGCCAAACTATACTCAAAAATTCCCTAGTAGCCTATATCAATTCTCATCTAGAATCTAAAGAGCAGAATAGAATCTAATTTAGAATAAATCTAGAATCTTATTCAGCAGAACAGATTCTGTGAAGGTGATATGAGATTCAAAACATATTGTCTTTTCATCCAATAAGAACAGATTTCCTCCTCAACCTACAAAAAAGTAACAATTTATCATTGCAGTAATGACTTAGCCTAATACAAGAGCTCAAGAATAGGTCATTGTGTCCAATCTAGAAGTAAAGTCTGTCCAAGCAAAGAAGACCCTCTGGTAAGATGAGAAAATGACTCCAGCCCAATTAATATCGATTCAAAAATAATTAATTTAGTCTGAGATTTAAGATCAGAATGTTTTCTACAATTTGAGGCTGAATTTATAATTTTCGAACCAATATTTATCGGGCTGGAGTGATGTTCCCATCTTGCCAGAATGTCTTCATTGTTTGGACAGACAATATTTCTACTTCTACATCAATTTGAAATGCAGATTTTTGCCAATAACAATACTCATCATTACAGTAATGACTCATCATTACAGTAATGACTCATCCAGGATCTCGGGAATAATATTCATTGTGTTCATTGAATTTTTTTCAATTTTTCTTCAGTTTTGCCGTGCATTGAATAGCCTACTCTAGATGCCATTACAATAATGAGCCTTCTGACTCTCCGATCATAGAGGCACTTGAAGAGGAGAGTCCTCTCCATTATATTGATTGTTAGTATAACGGTCCACTACAGCGGGGTAGCTAGTTAGAATGCAATTCATAAATCCAACAATAAAAGACTGATTGGGCGATTTTTCTGTATCATTTTTCCACAGCACGCTTGAAGTATTGTAGATGATTGGAGATCAATTTCAGAGAGGAATAAAAAGAGGGAGAGAGAGAAAGTGATAGCAAGAAATATATAGAGCGAGAAAAAAGAAGACAAAGAGTGAGGGTGAAAGGGAGTAAGAGAGAGAGAGAATGAAAGTAATATAGAGAGTGATGGAGGAAGAAAGAGGGAGAGGAAGAAATATAGATAGCAAGGGAGAGAGCTGGTGGAAAGTGAGAGAGAGAGAGGAAAGAGAGAATCAAGGAAAGAGAAATAAAATCTAGGGATGCAGAAAAATAGAAGAATATATCAATAGGAATATGACAGAAAGACTAAAATGAATACGAAGAAAACAAAATTAGAATATTATTGCAGGAAGAGTGAAATAAATAAATTAAGAAAAAGAAATTGTGGGATGCAAAAAAAGAAATAGAAAAGTTTTATCAATAGGAATAAGACAGAAAGAATAATATAGGTAGTGTGGTGATGCAAAACCCACTTCTTGAGCCTAAAATTAATTATTGTAATTATTGGAATAATTAACAAGCCACGTATCACTTAATATTCATATTTATTGATGATGTATTAATCACAATTTAAATCACAGAAAGAGAAATTCTATGTGGCAGAAAGAGTAAGCGAGAGAGTAAATATATACAGCATGATTGAGTGAACAATTGACGATATTTCAAATTAATCGATATCATCGAAGTTGTCCAGAGATAGACAATGATTTGCTTGGCTGATCTGTATTTCAATGAGAAATATCAAAATTTCAGAGTCGCCATTCGCTCATCCAATTCCCATTACATGAATGACAATGAACTCCTTCAAAATTGCCTATTCACTATTGATATTATGTCTGATTGTTCTTATTCATGGCGTGTATTGAGAGTGTGACTCCTTCCTGAACATTTTGAAACAAATTTGTGCCAAAACTTAGTCAGATTGAATTGATAAAAATCTAAAAAATCTTTAACTGATGAAAAATCAGCTCTTAAATAAGCTGATAAAATCTTTAAAAGCGAAATGGCAATGACTGACTGACTAATTCATCAGCAGAACTGAAAATCCACTGAACCGAATGCGTTCTAATTTGGCAGGCATGTTCAGTTGGACCTTTTAAAACTGATTTTTAAGCTTCCCAAGGATAGGCCTACGCACAATATTCTCATTTTTATGGTAGTTTTTCAGCATTTTCTCGGATTTTTCCAAGAGAATCAATCGGCAGAAAATGTTGAAATTTTTTGAGTAGTTGTGAAGGTGATATTGTGGTAGTTATCCATATTAAATGAAAAGACAAAATGTTGAAATTTGGCACAGGGGTTCTTCTTAGATGTTTTCCCAGTTTGTTTTGTGTTTTGATGAATTATTTCAAAATTTCCTAGAACCAATGAACTAAAATCATTCAAATTTTATGTAGGCCTACTTATCCACAATCAGCGTTACCACAGCGCTGAAATCTTCTGTTAACTTTCGCTACAATGAGGCCTACTGATGATGTCCGTCCAAGCAGAGAAGACATCCTGGCAAGATGAGAGAATGACTCCACCTCGGTCAATATTGGTTCAACAATTATCAATTCGGTCTCAAATTGTAGGAAACATTCTGTTCTACAACTTGAGACCAAATTTGAAGTTTTTGAACCAATACTGATCGAGCTGGAGTAATTTCTCCATCTTGCCAGAATGCCTTCTTTGCTTGGACGGACATTATCAGTAGGCCTACTTGTAGGGAAAGATAACAAAAGATTTTAGCGCTCTGGTGACACTGACTGGTAGTATTCGACAAAAAATAATGTTTTAAATCTTGTTATGAACCCAACGACTAAACAAGCACAAATGGGTTGGATAAAGAAGAAGAAGAAATCTTCTTATGAGTGAGGTTTCACTCATTTATTATCTCTTCCTCCAATAAACTCTCTCACTAACTTTCTCTCTCGCTCTTTCTTTCTCTCTTACTCTATTTCTCTCCATCTATCTCTTCCTCTATCCTCTTCTCTTCCTCTTCTTTTTCCATCATCATCTCCATCACTCCTGATTTTCCAATTCTACTTTCTATGCGATCTAGGAATGATTATTCTAGTGACACCGTTGAAAAGAAAAGTCTGTTTTCCTTTCCTGGTAAATAGGGAAAGTGGTGAGAACAGTTTTCACACGTGTGTTTTCACGTCAGAAATCACGCGAAAATCGAGAGTTTTCACTGTAGTAATACATTTGGTCAGAGATAAGAGTGACTTTTCTATTCAGAATGATTTCGGTGCCAGATTTTCCAAGATGAAAAGATATTAGTGCTGAGTTTGAGCTTACTTGATTGATTGCCTCAGTCTAGAAATGAGAAATAAAGTCTTTTCATGGTATTATAGATTGTTCTAGATTGGAAATTTTAAAAAAAGATTGTTAAAATCTGTATAATTATTTCTAATTATATCAGATACAACTTCAGTATTAGTACGGTGCAATGATACGGTTTATATACAGTTAGCATAATTAGTACGGTGCAACCTTAACATTATAAAATCTCTATTTCAAGATTGTGAGAATCTCTATCATTATTTTAGATTTGATTGGATTTTCAGTATCAGTACGGTGCAATGGTACGGTTAGTACGTTTGTATACAGTTAGTATAATAAATTAGTGCGGTGCAACCCCAACATTCGAATAGAGAGATTCATTCCTACACCAACCTGTTCATGTGTACAACCCCTATTTTTTTTTGGTGAAAATTTGAACTATTTTGAGCGTTTGGTTCGGGTGAAAGGTGCAAAATCTCAGTTTCTCGTGAATTGTAACCGAATCAAGCGTCTAAAATAAAAATTTAATGCGCATTTGTAGGCATCACCCACAGTAGAAAATAAGTTATTCTATTTGTTTCTATTCTATAAAGCTATTCGAAGTGGAAAAAATTGTGCGTTGGTCAATTGACTTCCAATGAATACAATACTAGTTGAGGATTTTTTTTCAAGAGAGATTTCTGAGAGAATTTAACTCGAATATTCTGGGTAGCTATGCTTGTACACATTTTTTTCAACCTGATAATTTTGTCAAATTTCTAAATGCTGGACACCAAACAACCTTCGAAAATACTGGATACCGGTGCCATGATTTAAGCACAAAATTTCCGTTTCAAAGTGCCCCCAAACTCCTCCATCTTTTGTTCTTGTTTTGTATAGCTCCCATTCAAATCACAATGTCGAAAATGACCATCGAATTGAAAAAAGGCCGAATCAAGTGGAACAATATCAATGACCGTCATATTGTTTGTCAATCGTGACATTCGGTTCAATGGAGATATTAATGTTTACCACCCACATTGGGAACGTGGGTTTTTAAGAGCGGTTGGGTTTTTTTCGAGTTGAATTTTTTTCTTAATGAAATGAAAATATTTTTTAGTAGGCGGAGTTAGGACTAGAAAGTCCTTTCCACCACTCAACCTTGAAAATATTTTATTTCTTAAAAGATTTTTTCGCTCTTTTGTGAAAATATAAAATTACGTAAACTGGATTTGGAATATAATGATTGGTGAAACAAAAAAACCAAGAAAAGCTCTATAAATATCTTTGCAGCTCTAAATATAAAACCGAATATTAGCATGTGAAGATTTGGGGAAAAATTATCGGTTTTTAATTTGGGTGAATCAAATAATTATGGTTTCAAATGGACAAAGGAATCCTGATCCAGATCTCAAAGTCAGAGGTTGCATTGCAAGTATCGAAAGTCATTTATCGTTAAAGTCGATATAGATAAAATTATTACAAAAATGATTTCGGGATGCAACACGGTGATTGAACAAGAACAGAAGAGTCGTGTTCTCTCTTTCTGC
Source organism: Sogatella furcifera (assembly GCA_017141385.1). Lineage (NCBI taxonomy): Eukaryota > Metazoa > Arthropoda > Insecta > Hemiptera > Delphacidae > Sogatella > Sogatella furcifera. Next base: position 20,630,262 of record CM029557.1, on the reverse strand, counting down.
CGAGTGATTGATTGTTATGGCTTGAAGTAATTAACGAAAGCTTGCTCTCTCTCAAATATCCGATCGTGAGCTCACAAGATCAATCATGTCCTCAAAGTGAATTTTCTGCAGAATTTGAGCGCCGCCCGTCAGGTCTAGAAGTTGAAATGCTCGTTCACTTGTATAGTCTGTCCAAGCAAAGAAGACCCTCTGGCATGATGAGAAAATGACTAGAACTTGATCAATATTTGTTCGAAAATTATAAATGTGGTCTCAAATTGTAGATCAAATTATTTCCCACAATTTGAGATCAAATTGATAATTTTTGAACAAATATTGACCAAGCTTGAGTCATTCTCCCATCTTCCAGAGGGTCTTCTTGCTTGGATAGACTATATGCTCGTGTTCCGTGTTCACGAGTGCTCGAGCTCTGTATTCTCGAGTTCGAGAGGAATATTTACAAGTTAGTACTGAACTCATCTGTAGCTTTTGAAGTTTGCGCTAGGTGAGAAGACACGCCGCTACAATGTAAAGTGTATAGAAACGGAATATCTTCTCAGCTTGCGTGAACTATATACCTTGACGGTTATCTGTTTTATTTGCAATTTGCATGCTTTTGAAAGCAATTTTGAAGTACCTGGATGCTATTGAAGTTCTGTCCGAGTTTGCTCTGTCATTTTGTAGAGTTTACGAGATGAAGTTTATTGAAGGCTACAACGAAACTTTCATTTCTATTTCAGTTTATTTTCTCTAATCGAGTTCAATATCATGAGGCTGGTTTAGACATAATTATTATAAGAATTTGTCCCGATCATGTTTGATACATACTAATAAATATCATCCTTTTGACTTCATCCTACTTGAATTGTTGATCTAAATTATAATACATTACGTGATTAAGTTTCACTTTAACAAATGTACTCACAATTTCAGTGCTTGCCAGACGCGTTTCGTGGCACTGATCAATATCTTAAAGTTACTCGTTGTACGCTAAAGATGTGGATCACTATCCCGAAACACGTCCGACAAGCAACGAAATCGTGAGTACTGTTGTTGAAATGGAAATGATAGTTAATAACGTAATTTATATCAATAATCTATTTCATTTCACATTTCTCACATCCATATCCGCCTACATAACTATTTACTATTCCATCAGACTAGCTAATTGATAGTCTAAACCTAATTAATTCCATCTAGTGCAGTGTCAGCAGTTTAGTATAGTGTGTTCAAGCGAAGAAGACATTCTGGCAAGATGGGAAAATGACTGCAGCTTGGTCAATATTGGTTCGAAAATTATAACTTTGATCTCAAAATGTAGAGCAGAATGTTCTCTACAATTCAAGACCAAATTGATGATTTTTGAACCAATATTGATAGAGCTGGAGTAATTTTGCAATCTTGCCAGAAAGTCTTCTTTGCTTGGACAGTTTAGTGCTGATGATGAGGCCTTTGATTAAGTTCGGCTGTAGGAAATCCCCAAAGCTAGGAGAGCTGATACAGTTGGGAATTTCGAACAGCAGTTATGTTTCGAGAAAGATTATCTGGATCAACTACTGTGCTATGCTGACATGAGGGAATAACCAGACGGGACTTAGTACAATCGAATGATCACCAGTAGTATAGGGTAGGTTTAGGTTATGAGTTGTTGTGTCACATTCCTTGCACAAAGACAGACGAAACCGCCTTACGTTTTGGAATCAACAATAAATTTGAACAATTTATTTTAAAGAAATCAATTTCATTTATACTATTTAATCTACTCGTATAATCAATTCAACTAATCAAACTAATTATTTGCTTATTGAATTCGTCGAAGTGTCGTACAATTCCATCACTCACAAAATTCCCAACACTCCACTAGTATAGGTGTTGCCAAATAGTTGGGAGGTCTCGTTTGCTCCTTGTAGTGCGTTCCAACACCTGATGTTGACAATTTATGCCGGGTTTTTCCAAGCACACTCAAAGTTGAGGGACCCTCAAATTTTGATGAACAGCTGATATTTGCTATGATAAGTATAGGAAATGTAGTAAAGTGTAGTAAACTTGAGGACCCCTCAAATTTGAGTGTGCTTGGAAAAACCGGGTATTAGAGTTGTTATTTAGCTAGGCTTAGATGATGTTTTTTTTTCAAGATTAGAAGAGACAGTAAATGCTTCAAATCAGCTGTTAGTGGGATACATCTCGTATAAGAGACAGACAAAACTTTTTGTCATCAACTACAGCCAATTCTTGACCAAGAAAACATTCAAATAATGACAATACTGCTCAATATTATTTGAAATCACTAAAAATGTTCCATCGTTTAGAAAATTATTCATTGCATACTTGATTAAGAGATGAGATCTTGCTATGCAGGATGTGATTAATGTTAAACGATTAATTATGGATAATTTTCATATTAATACGAGAGATTATTATTATTTTCGTACAATTGATATACTTGTGAGTACACAGACTCTCCTATACTGATAACATAGTCTTCATAGTTGTAAATAATATCATAAACTAACTAGAGAGTAGTTTATCATAATAGTAATATCATGAACTAACTACTAAGAGTAGTATTGACTTTGGTATTATTGTAATAGCCGTTGGGTTTCTCAAATGAAAGGTAGTTTTATCAATGTGTCTAGAATTGGTGAGACTTGTACCTCGATTTTGAAAAAACTGATTGACTTTTGAGATGTCAGTTATTGTGATTGAACGCTTGTGATTATCTTTTGAAAAAAGGGCAACTCTTAAGAATGAGCTTAATATCTTTGAGAAAACTGCTACTGTCTGTATGTGCTACAATATTTCCTTTCAAATTAAGATCTTAAATCAATCGCTTGTAGTTTCTTCCCTCAACACGTTGAAGCATCAATTCTTAGAAGGAATAATATACCTGTTCACTTGATATCGCGTGATAGGTAATCAGAAAAATCTGAAGGATTTATAGGCAATGAAAGCGTGCTGGGCGTTACTTACTTCTCAAACTAAATTTAATACGATATCGGAGCTCATGCTGTCATAAATTCATTTTTTCATCCTGTCATAAATTCATTTTTTCCCGGAAAGTGGCTGATCAAATTTTCCCTACCTCTTCTTCTGCTCAAAATCTCACCTCTCCTCTCTTAACTCTCATTTCGTTTTACTTCTTCTACTTCCACTTTCATACTTTTTCGTTTCATTTTGTCTGAGATAATCCCACTGGCAGAGGTAGTATTGGTGGAAACTGGTCTGAAAAAGAATATGAGAGCGATGGGAGGAAACGTTTTCAGAAGAAAAGAAAAAGTAGGAAGTGGAGGAAGGGATGGAAGGAAGAGAAAACGATTTAAAAGGAGAGAATAAGAATTGTGTAAACCGAAGAAAGAAGAACGGTAAAAATGATTATTATGTTTTGAAGAAAGGAATAGATGTGGTTGAAGAAGATTCAGAAACAATACCGGCAAAAAATAAGGAGAGGAATTTAATGAAAGGAAGTTAGCAGAGGATGGAGGATAAAAAGTCTTACTTGATAATTAATAACTTGAATGAAAGCAAGAGAACAGAATTATAAAGTTATGAAGATCTAATCTGAATTGTTTATTCAAATGAAATACAAGAGAATTTACACGGAATGAAATAAAATCTGCAAAGAAAGATGGATGATAAGTTGATGTAGAAAGGAGATTGATTAAGGTGGAGAAAGAGTGGGGAAAGAGAGAGAACAAAAGAGATTGAAGAAATTAAGATGAGATTCACGAGAAATGGAAGACAAATTGGCATGAAAGAGAACAATAAGAAGATGGAGAACATTTTTAAAACGAAGATCAATTTATCAAGTAAGAGGAAGTGGAGATACAAATTCAGAAGAGAAGGAGAAGAACAAAAAGGAGCAGAATAACAAGAAGAGGATGAAAAAGAAAAATAATGATATTCTAATCAAGGAAAAGTGAAAGTTTGTTCTAAAAGAGACAGCAGATAAAAGAATGATTGAAAGTCTGATATAAGGAGGAAGTAAAGTAGAGTGAAGGAAACAGTGATAATAGGAAGAGGAGAATGGAGCTAAGGAACATGAGAGAGAAAAAAGAGATCACATAGGAAAATCATATTGAGAAAAGTGATTAAACTTTAATGCCAGAAGAAGCTTGATACACTCCCATTACATTCAGCCGTAAATTAGAACTTGATGTGATTTGAAACATTAATAACTAGAGACTCTACAATATTCACAATAAATATTCATTTATTTAATTTTGTGATGGATAATTATTTATATAATAATATCAATGATCAGTTCATGTTATTACCCAATGATTGACACAAAACCTAAGACTAACACAAAAACTAAGGCGGTTTTGACTGTTCCTTCTGCCTTCCAACAGATTATTTCGTCAATATTAGAGTTTTCATTATGCCTATAAATGATATTTTAGAAATTAAAAGAGACAATAGATGCTTTACATCAGCTGTTAGTAGGTTACATCACGTACAAGAGACAGACGAAACCGCCCAACTTTTTGGCGTCAGCTAAACTTATAACTGTGGACTAATCATTCGTGATTGGTGATTCATATAATATCATTCACAATAAATATTCATTTATTTAATTTTGTGATGAATAATTATTTATATAATAATAATGATCAGTTCATGTTATTACCCAATGATTGATGATTCCCAATCATTACAGCCTTCTGGGAACACTGGGAAAAAGCCGAGGCTGATGATTTTGAGTAAGGAATTTCCAAATTCAGACTGACAGTCACTTTCCTAAGTCCTGGACATAACGAGCATCTGAGCTGAGATTCGGGCCTAAGCACTGGTCTTCTTTCCAAGACAAACTAAATCCTTTACTAATCGATTTCGATTTTTTCGTTTCTACTTTCAGTATTTCTTTCTCCACTTTATTTTTTTCTCTACTTTTCCTCTGTCTCTCTTCACTTTCTCGTATTTCTCTCACCCTCCTTATTTGAGTTCTGTCCTTTCATTTTTCCCTACCACTCTCAGCTTTCTCAGATTTTTCGTCTTTTTCAAGCAACACCACGATTAGTTTCTCTATCTCATTCTCTCCTAATAAAGTTCTCTATGTTGAGAATATACTCGTATATAGAAATCGAATATAGTCTCCTCTATTATTCTTGATTTTCATTCTTTTTTCCCCTGACTTCTCTTTTGATGATTCACTTTTCGTGATTTTTATTTTCCTTGTTCATCGATACTTTACTTTCGTTCTCTTCTTTCTCTTCACTCTCAATTCTTCTCTTTCAACGATTTGTGATTCTTTATTTGAGCACTACCAATTATTTCATGATTCATTTATTTAAATGAAATTCATGAGATTGATTTAAAGACAGAATATGCAGTTTCAACCCAAAAATAGAATATTCTAGATTAGAATTCTTCGAAATTTTGATTCCGCTATTAAATTATCTTTCCTCTTCTTCTTTCTTTCTCTCTCTCAATAGGTCTACCTTATTCTCTCTCTTTCTCTCAGATTTTCCACTCTCTTTTTTAGCGCTCAATACTCTCTAATCGAGCGTCCTCTTCGACAAATTCGCTCTCTTGAGATTTCCTGAAACTTTTGCGAATGCCCCTTCTGTCCAATTAAGATAAAGAGAGCTTTGTCTCAGACAGTTTGTTCAACTTTGTTGCGTGTGAAGATCTCGAAGAATTAACCAGAATACTTTTCTACGAAAATCTTCCAAAAAGTTGAACAAGTAATTCATTGTAGAATATGTTTCTAGTTTAAACTCCAAAAATTTTTATTCCAAGTTCTTTAAAGAAAAAAGGTTGAGAACACTGACAGCTCGTACCCACGAAATATGTGAAGTGCCCGTATCTTTTACTGTACATCACTTCACCTGTTTCGTGAGCACAAACCGCCAGTGGTTGAGAATGATCGTCCATTATCCTAGAATTATATCAACAATATTTTTTTAAGGTGTCTTGTCAACAATATCGTCAGCTATAACAAGAACCTCAAGTCGGACTGTGATCTCTGATGAAATTCTTATCATAAATGCTTTTTCGAGGAAAGAAAATAATCATTTCCTTCAGAAATATATATATAATTCTATTTTGTATTCAAAGAAACATTCAGTTCGAGTAACTGATATAAATAATGTTGATATAGTAATTTAGCAACAGTTTTTGGAGCTTGCCTACCATTTACAGCCAGTTTGTGCTGGCGTCTTGTGGTGAGAATATAAACTACCAGAAACCTGTTGCTGGGGGTGGGAGATTGTTGGAGTTGGCCCACCATTGGCCAAGCTTGCTTCGCTGCGCTTGGTCAAAAGTGAAGGGGAGGAGCTTATACACGAATAGGCTTCCACTTCCAATACTGACTTTACTATCACCCAGTTTGTGCTGGTATCTCGTGACTAGAAACAGAACTACAAGAGAGCTCTTGTGAGAAGTGGGAATTGTTGTAGCTCGCCTGCCATTGGACGAGCTTGCTTCACTACGATTGGCTAATAGTGGAGGGGAGGAGCAATAGGCTGACACCTGTATTAGACTCGACTATCACCCAGTTTGTGCTGGCATCTCGTGGTGAGAATACGAATTGCTAGGGAACTGTGTTGGGAGTAGGAGATTGTTGGAGCTCGCCTGCCATTGGACGAGCTTCATTCGCTACGATTGGTGGAAAGTAAAGGGGAGGGACTTAGGGACTTGAACGAGTAGGCTTTCACTTCCAATACTGACTTCACTGGCACCCAATATGTACTGGCTTCTGGTGGCGAGAATACGAACCACTAGGAACCTGTTGTTGAAGTGGTAGATTGTTGGAGCTCGCCTACCATTGGTGAAGCCTGCTTCGCGACTTCAGTGCAACGCCTCTATTACTGATTCGATTAGTACTCATCACTGGCGGCTGGTGCCCATGAAACAGGTGAAGTTCTGTACAGTAAAAGATACGGGCACTTCACCTGTTTCGTGGGTACAAGCCGCTAGTGGTACTCATATTATGCTGGCAACTTGTGACAAAAATACGAACTACTAGGAAACTGTTGTAGGGAGTGGGAGATTGTTGAAGCTCGCCCACCATTGGACAAGCTTGCTTCGATGCGATTGGTCGAAAGTGAGGGGGAGGAGCGTATACACTAGTAAGTCAACACCTTCAGTACTGATGTCACTAGAAACTCCCAGTTTGTGCTAGTACCTAGTGGCAGAATAAGTAACTAGGAAAAATGCTGAAACAAAGGCTAATGGAAGGATATATTAATGGATTGAAAATAGAATGGAATGAATAAATTGAGTGTAATAAGAGACAATCTACAATAAGATTCAATTATTGTCTTTGATGAAAATGTATTTTTTTCAAATTTAACCTTATTCTTGCCGATTGCTTTCAGTTCTACTGTAGTATAGTTTTCTCATTATTCTCATAGTTCCAGAATAAATAGAATTTTTTCAAGATTTTGTAATGTAAGAAAGCTATTTAAAGAAATAATCATTAGTTGACTATGGACTATAGTTAGCGCAAGCTGAGAAGACCCGCCATTACAATGTAAATGTATCGTGTCTTCTCATCTTGTGCGAACCGTACCTACAGGATTTTGGGTGTGCGTACACGTGCGTGCGAATGTGCGTGTGTGACGCTTGGTAGGGCTTTTCATCTACATGATCCGAATAATAATTAGTGTGTGCCAAATTAGAGACTAATTACAAACACCCACTGCTGCAAATCCAAGATTATTGCCTTTCATCCTGATTACAAGTCTATTAATTCATGGCTCAATGTTCACTATAGTCTGTCCATGCAGAGAAGACATTCTGGCAAGATGGGAAAATGACTCCAGCTCGGTCAGTATTGCTTTGAAAATTATACATTTGGTCTCAAACTGTAGAGCAGAATGATTTCTATAATTTGATATCAAATGTATAGTTTTTTAATCGATTCTGACCGAGCTTGAGTCATTTTCCCATCTTGCCAGAATGTCTTCTTTGCTCGGACAGACTATAGGCTCTCTGATCTATACAGAGGCTGTATACTAACAGATTCTTTTTGAATACTCATCAGATGCACCAGAAATGCTGACCAGCTATACTACTGGGACTTTATCCACAGTGTTGCCATTGGTATAAAGCGTCCTGCTGAGATCATTTCATTTCATTTCAGGTGATATAACCAAAAACATCAACCAAGGCACAGCTGAATGACAACTTCAATTGACAACATCAGCTGTTGAAGCGCACAAGGAGAAGACGAAACCGTCTAACATTTTGGCGTCAGCTTTGCCTGGAATTCTGAAAGTGAGTGGTTTCTGTTTCAATTTGTAGCTCATGAATTATGAATTATAATTTCAGAGTGAAAGCTGTGAATTGTGTACATTCTTTTTCGATTATTAAGTGCGGGATCGGTTTAAAAATTCATATTTTAATCTTTTTACCTAACTTTCACCATTTCATCACCTCAAACTTCGAGAATAAGAATGATTGTGTGAACTTGGAACATTCTGGTCTTATTATTTATTGTAGGAGTTCTCAAGATTCTGGAATTTGTAAGTAGCCTACAGTAATAGATGACATGCGTTGCTTTACACAAATATTCATATAATACAATAATAGTAATATTACTATTATCTTACTAGTATTATTACTATTATCTTTCGTAGCGTAAGTTAATGTGATATAATTATCATAAATTCTGCATAGCATTCAAGAATTATTACACCAAACTCTTATCATCATAAGACTATATGATATTTTTTATAACAATGCTCATTCAACTTTTATTCCAATATTATTATAGGAGATCGTAGAGTATTAATATCCATTGACATGCACCAACATGTGTTTTCACATATAGTGAATTTATTTTCAATCATCATAAATATTCTCGATAAACTTATCATAAAAATGTATATTAAATTTTCAACAGACATTTCTCTCGTACTGTTTTTTGTGTATTTCAATTTTCCAAGATGATTTGATTCTACAACACATTTCAACTAGTATACAATCATTTCATCTAATAGTAAAGACACTCTATTTTTCTACAAAGAAATCGATAATTTCGCTATTCAGTTCACAGTTTTCTTCAAGAAGAATTCACTATTTTGGAAAAATAAACGTATACTTCACCTACTCTCCCCTATCAGGTTCCGCTGATAGATTCTCCAATAAACTCAAGATATTCGAAGTCAAATCGACTACATCAAGTTGGAATTTCTTGGAAACGCAAATGGAATGTTTCACATCACCATTTAACATCCAGCATCTTCAAATTTCCCCAAAAAGTTACATCTTCACCTGACATTGGTAATGTGAGACTGATGTGTAACATATATGAGGTGATGTCGTGGCATAGTTTGTTCAAGTCAAGAAGACATTCTGGCAAGATGGGAAAATGACCCCAGCTTGGTCAATACTGGTTCAAAAATCATAAATCTGTTCTCAAATTGTAGAAGACATCTTCATCTACAATTTGAGACTGAATTAATAATTTGTAAACTAATATTGACCGAGCTGTAGACATGTTCCCATCTTGCCAGAATGTCTTCTTTGCCTGGACAGACTTTACAGTGAATACATATGTTATATGGTGTACTCGTATGTGCAAAAACATGATATTATTGAGCCTCGGGTGGGAAAAGTATAATATATATCTAGATTCAAGTTTGGGTGAATATGGATGCTGAATGTATCTGTAGATATAGATAGATTCAAGTTAGTGAATACATTTCGGGGTCGATACAGCCAATTCCAGTCACGATGTAAGCGATAACTTACTCCAAATACATTTCTGAGCGAGAATCGAATATATTTCGACATATGTAAGGGGAGTAGTGTCGAAAACGTCACAACAAATTCACATTGAAAGTGGAAGATGTTTTTAAAGCTAAAGGAGGGTTTTCAGGAGTTCGAGTAGATGGTAAAAGGTGGGGTGATATTGAGTGGGGGGGGGAAACGAAGAGGGGAAAGGGAGGATGAGGATGGAAGAGTTCAGGGAGGGTGAGAGAGAAAGAGAGAGGAAAAGAAAGAGGGAGAGAGGTTCAAAAGAGAAGATAGGAAAAGATGTGATATAGCCTACATATTTTAGGGTGATGTCCACATTTAGGCTATGGCTAGGCTAATTGGCTTCTAGGGCTATGCTTGAGTAATGAGAGGGTAGTGATGAGAGATGAAGACTACTTTTCAGGCATTTACTAATATAGCCCTACTATTAACGCATTACTATCAACTATTTACGACTATTAACGCATTTCGAAAATTTGGATTATCAGCTTCAATTATCAAGTAATAGACAAAAATTAAAAGCTAAAACTTGTCAACAAAGGCAATCAATGTTGAAATTGCAATGGAATGCCACCGAATTAAATAGATTACTCAGTTAAATTAGATTGAGTATAGATATAGATTAAATAGATTGCATAGTTGAAGACGCGCAGTTATAATGTCTTCTCAGGCTTATTCTATGATAGGATAGATAGTTTTTGAGATAAAAAATTGAAGCTTCATGAAATCTATGTTTTTCGATTAGGGAAAAAGTAGAATGCCCCTGTTTCCACAGCCGGGACCAACTGCTTATCGTTTCCTACGAATTAAATCTTTGAAATAAGAGATTGAAAGTCTTAAGAGATTAATTTTCTCAATAATATCTATTAAAGATTTCGAACAGAATACTACTAAGAATAAATTTTTCATTTCAATGGTGAAGTTTGGACAGTAATGTCCACTCTACCAGTTGACCATAAATTACTTTATGGCTTCTCTTTTCACAGTGATCTTTGAATTGATATTATAACACATTTCTTGATGAGAGTGAAAACCAAAAGCTTTATCTGGAATGTTTCGTTTCAATAGCTTTCTGACACTGATTGATAACATGCTAATAAGCTTTCCCATTTTCTCAATATTTTCCAGAAAATTAACAACTTCCCAATCCTCCCTCCCCCAGTCAATATAGGAAGCTCTATTCATTAAAATTTTATCGAATCTTTTGAAAATTTGAAATAAATCGACGAGAATCTGTTTACGTTGTGGATTAATAATATTAATTGATTATGCTGCGGGATGTAATAGAGCTAATGGAACTCTCATGAAAGAGATCCTACTTCGAAAGAGAACCTCTATTGAAATAAAAAGAGTTTCAAATTTCAATAGAAATTGATGCCCAGTTTTTCCAAGCACACTCAAAGTTGAAGGACTCTCAAATTTTGATGAACAGCTGACATTCTCTATGATAAGTATAGGAAATGTAGTAAAGTGTAGTAAACTTGAGGGTCCCTCAAATTTGAGTGTGCTTGGAAAAATATTCAGACTGGTATTAATAACAAGATTTCTTCAGTAAATTTCAAGTCAATTTATAAATTGTATCAAAATGTTGTAATGAGTCCGACTAAAGGAAATAATCATGAATGCTTCCAGTACTATGGTTCCAGTCAAATGAGAATGCTGTTAATGCAATTTCCAACTAAAAAATAACATTTATCAAATTTAAATTCAGTTTATTGATGCAAAAACACTATACCGTAGTATTTATACGGACCATTGAAAGCATTCACTAGTACACACTTCAATAATTCATCAAAAAATACCATGAATACTATTCATCAGCTAAAAAAGTTTCCAATATCTCATGAAAAACAAGTTTGTAACAATTATTCTCCAGCTCGAAAATTTCCCCCACACACTCCTAACTCGAAAAAAACTTCCAAACTCTGCTACTACACGGTCATTATTTCACGCGAAAAACTTTTCACGTAAAATCTCGAATCCTGTCCCAGTTTTCAGCGCGAGGAAAATCTCCTCGCTCACCAATTATAAATCGGGACGCCATCATTTTCCAATTTCCCGGATGGTCAAGAAAAATTCTCCAACATGGCTGACACTTGGAAAACAGCCTAAACCAATCAGACACAGTGAAAGCTGAGTTCCTATGTATATTCTCAATATTGGATTGTGACGTGTTATGGGGTATGCTGGAAAACTTGATTGAAAAATTTCCGCTGCAGGATTAGTGTTTCCCGATTTTCACGAGTTTCCTTTATTATTTCAATTTCGATGGAAAACCCTATCTCGTGCAACTGTCGTGTGAAAACAATATTTTGCTCGGCTCACAATATCTCGTCAGTACACTGTTTGCATAACGTTATCAGGGTATAGATAACAAAGATTTTATTATCAGAAATGTCATGACTTTGTTTTGTCCAACGATCTTCGGTCTTATTTGTTGACTTTTAGAGCTGACGCCAAAAAGTAAGGCGGTTTTGACTGTCTCTTGTACGTGATGTAACCTAATAACAGCTGATGTGAAGCATCTATTAGAATCTATCAAAAATATCTGACAATCTGCTTCTTTTGCGCTTCAAAAGAGTTGTCATTTAGCTAGGCCCAGGCCATGTTTTAGTGCATTTCATTTGAAAAAATGCACTATTGGTCTTGCCCTGACAATCGAAAATTTATGATGTGATATATTTTTTACACGTTTCCGAGCCCCTAGAACACGAATCTGATGTCCGTTCAAATTCATATATATATATATATATATATATATTTTTATATATATATATATATTTATTTATATATGTACAGTTTCTTGTTAACACGATAACTCCCGAAGGGCTTGTCGGAGAGCGACCAAATTTTGCACAAAAATCTTTAGTGTTAATACCTCGGTCAAGTTCGTTAACCAGCCAAATTGGTCCAAGGGTAGGGGGTGAAATTGGGGGATGAAAATTTTGAAAAATCACTACAAATCGACCAATAACGTGATCGTTTTGAAAATTGGTGGGTATAATACCCTTATTATTCCCTACAATTTGAGCCATCAACAAAAAAAATCCAATAAAAAATGGCAGAGAAAATGGCGAATAACACAATGCCAAAAATTGTGTTTTTCGAAAACGGCGCCTTTGAATTCATACCCTGAATAGCTCATTATAAGTCATATGATTTGAGCCATCATAGAATTGCATTTGAAATGCAATCTTTCCGACCGCCAGCTGCCGGAGCGAATTTTTATAAATTGAAAGAGACAATGAATAAATGCCTCACATCAGCTGCTAGTAGGTTGCATCACGGCACTGGCAGCTCGTGCCCACCAAATAGGTGAAGTGCTGTACAGTAAAAGATATGGACACTTCACCTGTTTCGTGGGCACGAACCGCCAGTGCATCACGGACAAGAGGCGGACGAAATCGTCTAATTTTTAGCCTATTATATTATAGGTAGCCTATTATATTGTGCCACTAAAAATTACTCTAGGAATAGAGAGTTATAAACTAGATAGATAGGCTACACCAAGGTAATTAGAATATAGATATCAATAACTATTATTATTATTATTATTATTATTATTATTATTATTATACAGTATATCAATAACTAGAGAGAATTATTGCCAGACAGTCTTTCTCTCACAAAATAACGTGAGAGTTGAGATAGAGAGAGAAAACTTATACAAGGGATAGAGCGAGTGAGAGAGAAAGTCACAGAGAGAGATAGAAAGTATGAGAAAGGAAGTCGAAGAGAGAAAAAGGAAGTGTGTGTGTGTGTGTGTGTGTGAGAGAGAGAGAGAGAGAGAGAGAGAGTTATAGAGAGTGAGATGAAGAGATTTTGCAAAAGAATTTGAAAATAATTAAAAAAGAAAGTGCCTGATAGAAAGTGAAGCAGTGAGAGAGATAGAAATTCTGCAAGTGATAGTGAGTGAGAGAGTGTGTGAAAGAATGAGTGAGTGAGTATATAAAAGAGAGAGAGAGAGAGTGTGAGAGAGAGAGAGAGAGTGATTGAGTGAGAGTGTTGAGTTCCCTCTCCATAGTGCGGCGTTCTAAGCACGTCTATTATTTGAGCATGAGTGCTTGCTTGTACAGAGAGAGACCAGCGCACTCTAGTGTTTACTAATAGCACTCAATTCCACCAAACACCGTTACACCGTCCAAGCATAGAAGACATTCTGGCAAGATGGTAAGATGACTCCAGCTCAATCAATAATGGATTGAAAATTATCAATTTGTTTTCAAATTGAAGATCAGAATGTTTTCTACAATTTGAGACCAAATTCATAAGTTTTTAACAAATATCGACTGAGCTGGATCCATTTTCTCATCTTGCCAGAATGTCTTCTTTGCTCGGACAGACTATAGCCGTCAGTGGTCGGTGTAGAGTTGTTGAAAAACTTTACAAAAAGTTTCTGCGAAAAGTACCTCTTCACATTTCAAGTACATCGATTAAATTGAAGTTGGCGTAAGCTGAGAAGACACGCCGTTAACATGTAGAGTGTATTGTGAGGGAGTGTCTTCTCAGCTTGCTCGAACTCTAGTACTCCAGGATAGCCTATTACGTCCTAACAGGTAAACAACTATCTGGATCATAAAACATGATAAATTATGAGTTTATCAGGTGTTGTAAGAATGGTGAAAGTAGTAGGATTATTGTAAATTTATTAGGCTTCAATAATAGTGAAACCCTTTTGAAAACATAGTACACAACTATTGGAGAACCTATTCAGCTTATGCCAAAAAGCTGTAGGAGAAATAAAGTTATTCTTAAATTTGTAGTTTTATATTATTGATCAGTCAAAAAATGGTTCTTTCGCCCAGTACGAGCAACAACTTTTGTAGAAGCATCAACTTTTGTATTGTAACATTCAACTTTGTATTGCTTCGTCTGTCTCTTGTACGTAATGTAACCTACTAAGAGCTGATCTAAAGCATCTACTTCAAAAACATCACCTTATGTCCTAACTGAATAACAAGTATAATTCATGAGAACTATAATTCATATCTCCGTCTGTGGAAAATGAGGTTATCTGGCGAAGTGGTACAACCCTTGGGTCTCCCCACTATTAAAAGCTAAATAAATAGATAACAACTATAATTAACAACATTATCTGTTGGAACGCAAAAGGAGTAATTCGAAATCAGAAATTTTTATATGCATAATTACATAGAACAAAAATTACAATAAAATTGTAAAAGTAAACGTAATCGCCTAACTTCTTGACATCAGCTCACTGGCGGCTCGTGCCCACGAAACAGGTGAAGTGCTGAACAGTAGAAGATACGGGAACTTCACCTGTTTCGTGGGTACGAGCCGCCAGTGCATCAGCTATACCTCCAATATCCCTGAAATAGCTTACAGCTAGAAGGCGAGAGAGCAATGTAATTTTTTAAATGAATAAATTATAAATCTGCACACCTTTTAAAACAGAATAGGGATTTCTACACAAATCGAAATGTCAAATTATAAAAGTGCAGTGATGCTGCCACCTCCATTTATCACGAGAAGAACATGGTTTTATCATTATTCACTTTTGGCTTTGTTTTGAATTTATGTTACCCTAGGGTTATTCATACTCCTATCCCTTGTCGCGTCGTCCACAATGCACTATATCTATGTTGTGATGTAATGCTTTACTGCTGTTTGATACATATATTAAAGCTGGAAGATAGTACTATCATATACATACATACGTATAGTATCTTCTATACAGCAGTCATGATATCCAAGTAGCATACCTGAAAATGAAAAATATTATATGAAATTTAATTTTGAAGTCAATGTATATGAAACTTTCCTGTTTTTTCATATTTTTGTAAAATTTGTTTAATTTTGGCAATAAAATCTTTCTTTCTTTCTTCTTCTTACGAATATGAGCAAAAATAATACGGCAAGTTATAGTCTTTCCAAGCAAACAAGACCCTCTGGCAAGTTGGGAAAATTACTCCAGCTTGGTCAATATTTGTTCAAGAACTAAAAATGTGGTCTTATTCGTAGATCGTATTGTTTACTACAAATTGAGATGAAGTTAATAATTTTTTAATCAATATTGACCGAGTTTGAGTCATTTTCTCATCTTGCCAGAGGGTCTTCTCTGCTTGGACAGACTTTACTAGAAATCTTGACAGAGAAATAAGTTTTGCTATCCAGCTTACAATAATTGTATTATTATTGAATTATAATTATTGACTTATAATTATATTATTGAATTATAATAATTGAATTATTCATCCTCTTCATATTCATAGGAGTATGGAAGAATACTTATTTTTTCTTAGGGCTACTGTATTTATCAAACTTTCAATTAATGAAGATCAAAGTACCCTTTTCGATTTGCATCATGCTTATTCATCTATTTTTAAGATTGTAATATAGTATGAGCTGTCACTACTAATGACGCTAACTTGAACCGCCTATCGGGGGGGAGTGGCTTGTCTCGGCCAATGGCAGACGTTCAACTGGTCACGTGATGGATTCCCTTCCTACACACGATTGCTTGATGCCACGAACAAAATGGAGAACATTTTCTGGATTGCATTTTCTATTTATTGAGTTTATTCAATTCACGGTACACACGATTGCATGAATGCAACAAAATAAATGAAGCACATTTTCTTGATTTCATCTCATTCATCAAGTTCATTTCACTCCATACAATCTTGAAAGGATCGGAATAGTTTCCGATAAAACTGAATTCTCCTTTTTGAATTTTTCTCGGTGTTTTCATATTGGCTTGGTTCACTGCTGGACAAGTTGGAAGAATATCTATTTATTTAAGGAACAACAATGAACTTGAACGTAAATACAAACATATTGAGTCCAAATCGTCCTCTATTCACAATTTTGATAAATATTCCAACAAAATATTATGTTTGCAACATTAATATTATTTTTGGAATAGGATTATATAATCCAAAACCGTCGGATGTTCCCCGTGAATAAACGTAGTGAAAACAAACCCTGTAACTCAGTTTGCCGTTAGAGAAAGAGGTCTTAATGTGTAATAAATAATTCATGGAGTTATCATTGATATTTTAGAAATTTAACAAAGTAATAATTGATATTTCCCGAGCTTGGCAAGTCCTATCAAGTATAATATCAATTACTGTATGTATCTTACCATTCAAGCTGAGTTTGCAATTTACGGGTCTTATAATATTTTGGGGCCATGCACACACTCAAACGAGTCTAGACGAGCTCTTAGCTATAGGTATAGAGTAAGCTCCAACTGCGTGATCTATAAGTGAAAATGGGTGCTTTACAATACACTATAGATATGATGTAGGTGATTCTAAGGTCTGAAGTACAAGTATGAACGTGTAAATGCTGTAAGATATAAGATGACTCTGGAATATAGGTATAGAATACAGAGTGACATACAAGCGATATCGATTTACATGATGTTATGCGTGAAAATTGGATTCTAAAGCTTCTTGATATACTGACGAAATCTTCTTACAAGGTGTTATACTCACGTCTTGGCTGAGATGGGATTGGGAGACGTTCAATGATATTGTACGTTGAATATATTTCGGAGGTAATGCTATTTGTATTATCGCTATTGAGATAACTAGATTATTAATATTGTGAGAATAAATAAATACATTATTTATATTATACACAGCTTAGTATACTATTATTTAAAAACTGTTAATTCGAAATTTATTGTTACATTATATGGATAATAGCTAGAAAAATCTGAGACAGAAATTTATAATACAATGAATAGGAACACTGGTTCATGTATTATAGGCTACCATTACAATTGATAAAAAATAATGCTAATCAAACAAAAGATTGTATTCAAGACGTAAAGTGAATTACCATGAGAACATTGGTCAGTTTTGTCTGCTCCTTGTGCGATTCAACATATGATGTTGTCAATAATTAGAATTATTATAAAACTATACCTGGATCATAACCTTCTATCATTATAGAAATTTTAAATGGTTATGCCTGGATAATGCTTTTAAAATCAATAGAGACGATAAATGCTTCACATTACCTATCAATAGCTTACGTAACGTACAAGAGACAGATGAAACCGCCTTTTTGGCGTCAACTATCACAGTCGATAAAAATTGAGTGGCACATGATGTAGGCCACATTTTTCCAATTCTGGCGATCACTCAAAATTTAATCAAATTCATATTCTCGCGAGAAGGTTGAGGATTGAATTATTAGGTACAACTTTCTAATGTAATACAATACTTATTACATTATTCTGGAAACTTTACACTGTAATACAATAGGCTACTTTGACTTCATCCAGGATCTTGAGATTCATCAATTTGAATGGTAACGAGAGCTGGTGGAATTGAAACCTCTCACTTTTTTATAAAAAATTGATCATGATATTTATTATTTTCGAAAAGTTAGATTGGAAAACAGAAATATCGTATTCGATTTCAACACAGACATTTCTCGGGTTAATCATTATTGAACTGATGACATTTCCGTATTCTTATCATATCATTTGTAGCCTTGTGAATATCAAAATCAAGGATTGAAAGTTTTGTCATGACTTAATTATACAGTTCCTGTACACCCACATTCATGACAAATATCATGTTAACAATGGAATTTCCAACCTTTAAACTCTGATAATAAGATCAAATGAATTGGTGACACAGTGTCAGCGGGTATTTTCAGGTGCGATGTCTATTTTCATGAAATAAGTTAATCAACCACCCACTTGAGTTATTTGAATACCTGATCGATAAATGATGAATTATTTAAGAATCTCTGGTGTTCTTGAAAAGCGCTCTTGAAAGATTCTATCAGCTTGATGAAGTACAGTCGCTCAATCTATTTTAATAGCTTGAAGCTCAAGAAAATTCCCCGTTGAAAAGCTTCATTCGGAAACTTCAAGATAAACGGTACTAGATAAACAGTACTTGTAATTCAAATGGTGATTCAAAGATGGGATGATTACGGATACTTGGGATTGCTCAGTTGATAACCATGGGAAGTAAAACTGATGTTTAGTTTCCCAACTTATCCTACTATTTCTTCTTATTTTATTTCTCTTGTTGTTCTTATTTCGCTTATTCACTGACTTCAAATCAAAATCAAATCAAATCACTTTTATTTTCACAATATAAAATTACAATTGCACTTTACAAAAATATATAATTCCAAAAGTAGATAATTAAAACTTCTTCTTTGACTTCTTCAAGTTCAATTGGTACATTCAGTGATTGTTCAAAGTAAATTAGAATTTATATTTGATATGATTTCTATAGCGGGCTTGGATTATTCTTCTTCATGTAATTTCTATAAATATAGACCGTGTCGAAGTTTTTTCCAAAAACGTTCCTATCAACGCAAACTAAAGCAGGGTGAAAATAGTTATAATATCCAAAAAAGTTGCTCCAATCACTCAGTAAACTAAGCAGTAAATGGTAGTTCAAATTTCAGGTAGTACATGGGCTGCTCAATCATGAAATATTAGATTAAACACACTGATATTGTCAATTCTAGCGATTTTTCATTGAGGAACGATTCTACGACATAAACAACAACTTAGTCGATTTTTTATAGAATATCTTCTAAAATTGTGAAGAAGTTCTTTCAAAAATCATTGCTGTTTTCAAGTTTCATAATAAATTCTAGATTTTAGAGTCTTTCAGAAGACACAATCTACAATATTCATTTTCGAAAGACATGGAAAATTTAGGTTCTTGTGAATTAGGCATTCAAGTCATAGAACAAATCGCGATATTTCCTAGAAATCTTGCAACATAGAATGTTGTTCTAAATAGGAAGTCCTTATAATATGTAACAAATCAGAAATCTACACAGTTTTCACTCCATTCTTCAACAAGCATCACGTCTTCTTCCTTAATAATTCTTCTCGAGTAATTTAAAAGAAGCAACATACTGCTCTATTCAAAGTCTAGTAGAGAAAATACAATATTTTCTTGCAAAATAGAATAGTTTTTCAAATAAGATTTTTTGTAACAAATCATGATTCCAACAAATGTTTGTTCCATTCTTTACTCAACATCACGTCTTTTTTCTAAATTCTTCTTAAAATATTTGAAAATTGAAACTATTTTGCAAAATCTGTGCTGTTCTAATTCATTCAATGAGACTGGAAGTCTCATTCATATGTAACAAATCATGATTCTCCACTATGTTTGCTCCATTCTTTACTAAGCATCACGTCTTCTCTAGAAATTCTCTGTAGAATATTTAAAAAAGCAACAGTACGTACTGTTTCA
Organism: Sogatella furcifera; assembly: GCA_017141385.1. NCBI lineage: Eukaryota > Metazoa > Arthropoda > Insecta > Hemiptera > Delphacidae > Sogatella > Sogatella furcifera. The sequence goes on along the minus strand of CM029557.1, from coordinate 20,610,367 downwards.
AATCTGTAGATAGTCCGAACAGCAAGTATAGTCTGGTCCAGCAAAGAAGACATTCTGTCAGGATTGGAAAATGACTCCAGCTCGGTCAATATTCGTTCAAAAACTGTAAATTTGTTTTCAAATTGTAGAAAACATTCTGCTCTACAATTTGAGTTCACATTCATGATTTTTGAACAAATATTGATCGATCTGGAGCCATTTTTGCGTTTGTCAGAATGTCTTCTTTGCTCGACCAGACGGTAGCAAAGAGCAGTTGCTGCCAATTGCTAATTCAGTTCTCGCAGCTCTTGAAAACGTAACAAAATTTTAATATTCATAAGCTTTCCTCAACTAAAGCGAGATGAAAAAAGCCAGCTCAGCAACTTTTCTTGGGGTTTTTAAGTCTAATTGAGTTCATCTGTGCCGGCGTCATCGCATTGCAAGCCCACACTGACCTGAAAAAAATAGTCTCAGTGGGATAGCAAGTATAGTGGACTTGCTGAAAATTTCCTGAAAATTCTAGCCGAAACTTGATGTAGGTACTTGATAATATAGAGAAGGTTGGGATATAAAACTTGATATTCCAGGCCCACTGGAAGGTTACCCATTTTATTTTAGTTGGTCATGTGGTCAAATTTAATTAATTTAACAGTCGCAGACCAACATCTTGATAAAATGGTATGATGAACTTGACGTGTATCATCCTTCTCTCTACTGGTAGAGTGTTTCCATTTGAAGAATTATAGGAGGCTGTTCTGTAGCTCGAAAAGAAGCTGTCTCTATAGCTTGAAAAAGAGAGAATGATATATCCAGATTATATTTCACCTAGTATGTTTCTAGTCTATATTTATTATAGTTTGTGCCTATGGTGAGAAGTTATAAAGAAACCGTAATCTTTTTATAACTCTCCTTCAATATGTGCGTTTTTATTGAGAGAGTTTACGAGATACTTGTAGCTTGCCCAAAAACTTCTAACTCAAATTCTGCCCATGACTCCAGTTTAGGCTGTGTTTAACTATAATTCTCTTAGGAAAACACGTATTAAAATAAACTTCACTTGTACTTTTACTACTTTTCAATAGATGATCTAGAACTATAACTATAGAGCTATAAAAACATCATTTTTATGTTATTGGGCGATCTTTCTTTCTGAATGGAAAGGATTAGTTTAAACATGAGAATATTCAAGATTGGACTTGAAATCAAGAATGAAATGTGTGAAGTGGATGAGAGAATGAAGAAGGGGACGAATATTAGATTAGATTATTCACTAGTCTTTAATATAGTCTAAACACTGGCGGCTCGTACCCACGAAACAGGTGAAGTGCCCGTATCTTTTACTGTACATCACTTCACTTGTTTCGTGGGCACGAGCTGCCAGTGCAGACTAAATATATTATTTTATATTTTGGAAGAAAGAGAGAGGAAGGGAAAAGGTGAAAGGTGACAAAAGAAAGTGAAATAGAGAGAGAATAAGAGGTGGAAGAGAGAAAGAAGGAAAATTAGCAGAGAATAGACATGAAAAAGTGAGAATTAAATGAGCAAGTAAAGAGAGAGAATGATAGAGAAAGACAGACGAATTGAAATTCAAATAAGTGACGTAAAACGAAGAAACGAAACGTAGCAGTCATTGAGTTTTGAGCCCAAGAGAGATATAGTCTGTCCAAGCAAAGAAGACATTCTGTCAAGCTGGGAAAATAGCTCCAGCTCGGTCAATATTGCTACAAAAATAATAAATTTGGTCTCAAATTGTAGAACAGAATATTTCCAACAGTTTGAGACTAAATTTATAATTTTTGAAACACTATTGATTGAGCTGGAGTCTTTTTCCCCATCTTGCCAGAATGTCTTCTCTGCTTGGACAGACTGGATATAGAGAGGATAGGATAGGATCATATGAATAATGTATTACAAATGAAGGCGACCAAGATTTCTACCCACCATGATTTGACGGCTTGACGGCTGGGAAAATGACGGAAAACGTAATGGGAAAACGAAGAAAAAATGGGGAAAAGTGAGAAAAAATGAAAATAGAGTTGGGTTGAGAATTAGCAAAAACCCGGCTCAAGAGGCTGGGCCGCCGAAATACGTCAGGAACAGAATTTGGGTTTATTCTCAGATTTTTTTGTCTTAGAGGACTCCTTCTCAGACCTCGTCTATTTCTAGAGAAATCTCGATTTCTATTCCTTTCAGAATATTTAGTGTTGTGTAGGAGAATTGTACGTCTTTATTTTAGAAGTCACCCTTATTTTAGACTCACCATTCTACAGAAATCACTATTCTTATTCCTTTCGGCATATTTAGTGGTGTGTGGGAAAATATTATATGTTTATTTCAGTTTTCAATTTTTGTGACCTCCAGAAATAGAATCTGGTTTCCTTATAGATTTCTATTTGGATGTCTTCCTTTAAGACCTATATTTCTTGAGAAATCTCTATTTTCATTCTTTCTGGAATATTAAGTGGTTTGTGGCAGGATTATTGTACGTTTATTTTGGTTTTCAATTTTTCTAGCTGAAGAAAAATTTGAAAACCTTCACGAATATTTTCAATAATTATCTTGAAATAATTACTCAAGGCTGTTTTAAAGGATAACAATAGTATTTCCAAAAGTTTTTACTATAGATGCCCCAGCTTTTTCTCAATTTTGTCCAGTTTTCTCCGTATAATGAAAACACTTTTGTTGATATTTCTATTTGAGAAATACTGTTAGTCAATAAGGTAATAGAACGTTAGCCATCTAGACAACATTTTTATTTTCTTCTCGCCACCCAAAAAAGCATGTGAATATCCGCTCAATGACTACTCAACAGAACATCCGTCATCCTGAAAGCTCTTCTCCCTGTGATCCGAAATTTCATGTGAATTTATACACTCATGACTACTCAACAGCACAATCGCCATCTTGGCAAAAAGCTCTTCTCTCTACAATCCAAAAATACATGTAAATTAATCTGTGTTTTATCTCTCTCTTGAAAGCTTTTAAATTTTGTTTACACTATCATGACTTAACTCATCTAGAAAATCTCATCTTTTGCGAGTATCAAGCAAACCCATCTCGCCAGTGATACGAAATCAGAGTGTGATGATATACATATATTTATGTAATATGTTGTGTTGAGTATAATATGCTAAAGTGAGTATGTTCCAACAACATGTGCCAGATATGAATATTCATCAGTGAATTTGCATCATATTATTGTCATAGCTGGTGCAAGCTGAGAAGATACCCCGTTACGATACATTTTAAATTGTAATGAGGTGTCTTCTCAGCTTGCGTGATCTCTAATAGCTTGTGGAATCTAAGAAGACACGCTGTTCTAATGTAGAGTGCAATGAGTGGGGTGTCTTCTCAGATTACGGACGTGTAACAGGTTGCTTTAATCGGTGCGAAGAACCGACTTCAAAGAGTAATCGGGATGGAATGACTTGGAAAGGGAAATTGGATGGGAGACTGTCAAAGAGGAAGTGGAGGAAGATGGTTTTAAAGGGGAAGTGGTTAAGCGGACTTTGTAGGAGGTGAGAGAATTCGAAGAGGAACTAGATAAACTTTACTGACTTGGGAAGTAAAGTGGGAGATTTGAAATCCAATTTTCCTGGAGTATTTTTTCAATCACTTCGCAATGAAGCATATATCTTAAGCATATCAATGAAGCATAATATCTAAAAAATGACGTTATAGTCTTGTTTGGGAAAAGAATTTGAGTGCCATGAGAAGGTGTGTTTCTCTTGAAGTATCCGTTACCACAATATTTGAAATATTGTATAAATTATCAATCAACGAGCCTCCTTCCTGTATCAATTTTGAATTCTGTATCACTACTTATGGAAAATCCTCTTTGTTGAGGCCAGTATTACACGATATAGTAGTTCTATGATCATATTTATGGAAAGAGATATGAAAATTCGGAATCATATTTCCATTTCTTCCCATATGATCAACTATGATAATAAAACTATTATCGTGTAATACCGACCTGAATAAGGTTATATTTCTATGCATAGTCTATCCAAGCAAAGAAGACCCTCTGGCAAGATGAGAAAATAACTCCAGCTCGATCAATATTGGTTTAAAAATTATAAATTTAGTCTCAAATTATGAATCAGACTGTTTCCTACAATTTGAGACAATTTTTAAACCAATATTGATCGAGCTGAAGTCATTTTTCCATCTTGCCGGAGGGTCTTCTTCGCTTGGACAGATTATAGTAATAACCACATTTCAGTGAAAATCACATTTTCATCTCTTTTCGTATGTCATAGATCTAATACCGGAATGAGTTTGTATCTTCATCGAATAAATCCTAATTTAACTTGATGTGTCTTTTGAATAAATAGGCTAAATAATAAACGTATAATGCATAAAATGTGTCTTGTGAAAATCAACAAAATTTGTGAAATACTGGAATAGACAGATTTATGATAGATAATTCACTGACATAGACATTATATTTATAAGTAACACTTTGTGATAATCCACGTTAGAAATGAATTTGATGTCAAAATTTTGTAGAATACCAGGCGAGTCTGTTTTAGTAGGGGTTGCAATGAATGCAAGTTGTCTCAAAGCGGACAGAATGAGGGATGAGTGCATTAGCCACTTTCAACCGTCAAGGTGGTTAGCACACGAAAGACATTCATTCGTTTTGTCTGAGGACATTTTGTTGAGCAGGAATTTATTAGAATTGTGAACTTTAGAGTAAGAGATTCTCGAACTTTGAATACTCATACATTAAAATATTAAATATATCTTCTTTTTTGAAAAGGGCTACTTATCTATGTGTATCATTGATATCATTACACAAATCATAATAGTAATATTGTTTTATTATAAGCGGGCAAGAAAAACTAGACAGAACCTGTACTATTTCTTTCCTGTATTATGATTAATAATATGTCCGAAACAAGGTTATGTACAAACCTAGCACTTGACTCTAGAATTTTTCGTCAAACAAAAAAGTTACAAAAAGGTTTGAATTTGGATTAAAAGGATAAGAAACCAAATAAATTAATGCACTGGAAATATCACTTCGATGTCTACGAAAGTATAAAATGAGTTTGAAAATTCATACCACAATTAAAACACTAGTTTCGATACAATATAAATCTCAGTACCCTGTAAAAAAATTTCGTTTCGGAACTTGTGTTGCAATAAAAATGTTTTCAAGGGTTCACAAGTGCTGAAATAAAAATGCTTTAAATGGTATTGAGATTTATTTTTATCAAATAATATTTATTAGAATATTTTATGTTATTATGTGTATAATAGGACTCTACCTTGAATTATTTCCAGGCCTACGCATCTGACTCTGACTCCGCCCATGACTGGGCCTTTAAACACTGGCATTAGATGAATTTACTGAAATATTTCTCATATTTTTATAATATTGTAACTTGAATAATGACGACTGTGATATACAGGCACTTATGTTGCCAACTGTATCTATGCAGAAATAAAGGAATTTGCAATATAAGATGTTGAAAGTTTCTGTGCGTTTTCAAGTTTCCTGTAAGGAATTTCCTGTAACAGAACAGCGTACAGTTGTCCTGCACGATTGATAATCCTGTAAGATAATACTGTAAGATTGGGATTTATGCTGATTTTATTTGTTGCTGACAATGTCCTTGCATTTTATTTTACAAATATGACAAATAAAGTTAATCATTCTCGATTGCGTATCAATTATGGACTCTGTATCACTACTGCGTATCACTAATTTGTATCAAAAATCCGCCGTCCAAAGTGGCTTTATCCACGTGATACAGGAAATATTCAATATTCGTGTAATATTCAATAGAATAGAATTATTCATAATATTCCTTGTTTGATGCTGTAGGCCTATAATGTATAATAATATAACCTTTGACAAATAATCTATTCCCATCATTTGAAGTACATTACTTGAGATTGAGTTTGAATCAAATCAATCCATTAATTCGAGACAAACACAACATTAATGTGAATTCCCGAGCTTTCCATAGTTGGCGCAAGCTGAGAAGACACGCCGTCACAATATAAAGTGCCCTGTTACGATGTGTCTTCTCAGCTTGCGCAAACTAGAACCAAGTTTGTGCAAGTTGTGAAGATATTACACATATTATCGTACACATAATAACATATTATATGATACACAGTATTTCCTCTTGCCTAGGGCGACTCATCAATGTATTCTATTGAATATATGAATCTCAGAATAATACACAGTTATAATACAATTGAAAGTGTTTAGTTGCAATACGTCTTCTCAAATTGTGCAATTATAATAATGATCATTATGATGATTGATGAGATATTCCCCACGTTTCCAACCTTTCCTCATTTCCAAACATCAATCAGAATAGAAACACAAGTGCTCACAATAAATTTGGAGCGCAATTCAAGACAAACATAACATGGGCATAGTCTGTCTAAGTGAAGAAGACATCCTGGCAATACGGGTAAATGATTCCAGCTCAGTCAATATTGGTTCAAAAATTATGAATTTGTTTTCAAATTTTAGATTGAAATGTTTTCTAAAATTTGAGACCGAATTTATAATTTTTGAATCAATATTGATCTAGCTGTAGTCATTTTCCCATCTTGCCAGAATGTCTTCTTTGATTGGGAAAACAATATCAGTCAGCAAGCGTAACAATAATTCTCATCTTTAGTTTCCCGCCCACCCTAAGCTTTCAAATTATCTGCAAAGTTCAAGCCGCCAAGTTTCTCTCAACGAATTCACTGGCGGCTCGTACCCACGAAACAGTTGAAGTGCCCGTATCTTTTACTGTACAGCACTTCACCTATTTCGTGGGCACGAGCCGCCAGTGAAACGAATTACGTCCAGACAAACTTGGCGAGACGTTTGTAACTGTTGCGAAACGCGATCCGCCATGTTAAGTCGCAAAGTACGTGACCGTGACTTGGCTAAGTTCACCAAGGGAGCTAAGTGAATGCTACATCCATGTCCGGTGCAATTCAAGTACGGTATGAAAGTAATGCAAGTAGAACAAAAGAGTAAGTAATGCTAAAGAGTATAATGCAGTAAGACACGTAAGAAGTAAGATGTAGGCTACATAAAAGTAGAGGGAGGGTAATGCTGAAGTAATGCAATGTAATACAAGTAAGAAGTACATGGAAGTAATGGAAGGTTTTGTAATGAGCGTGATGCTTTCTAAGTTTTTGGTTTCTTTTGGGGAGCTTTGGTATCGATTAGATTTCGAGATCAATGAAGCTTGGTTGTCAGTAGTTCTGAGTTCTGATTGATCATGGACGATAGAATCAGTTGAAGATAGTACTCTGAGATAGTATAGGCCTAGTTGATAGTAGTATAGAAGATAGTATTAGCTGAGTGGTTTCGTCTGTCACTTGTACGTGATGTAACCTACTAATAGTTAATATTAAGTATTTATTGTCCAATGCCCTATACAAGTTCCTCCCCGATTAGAAGTTTAGAAGTTACAAAATGGCGATACAAATAGCGAACACCATAAAGAAAGATTTTGTAAATGTTATGATAATATTAAGATTATTTATGATTATTCATAATTATTATGATGTTTGATTTTCGAAGGTCGAAATAAATAATCTTAAAATTATCATAACATTTACAAAATCTTCCTTCATGGTGTTCGCTATTTGTATCGCCATTTTGTAACGTTTGAATAAACTGCTAATCGGGGAGGGGCTTGACTAGGCCAATGGCAGACGTTCACTGTGATTGGTTCAAGCAACTACCAATAGCGCAGTGCTTGACTGTTGGTATAATCTGTTCAAGCAAAGAAAAAAATGCAATCATTCTCATTCTGGCAAGATGGGAAAATGACTCCAGGTCGGTCAATCTTGGTTATAAAATGATAAATTTTTTATAAAATATTAGAAAACGTACTGCTCTACAATTTGAACCAATATTGTCCTAGTTGGAGTCATTTTCCTATCTTACCAGAGTGTCTTCTTTGCTCGACCAAACTATATAAATAATGCTGCGATCTACTTGGAGGTTTAGTGTATCAGAGATTGATAATGGTGCAGCAACAAAAGCCGGTAGTTATCTCGATGATAAATCTGTGGTATGACAATATCTTGTATTTTGTTTAATATGGATAACTATTTCAATATCACCTTCATACTCACCATTCCATAAAATACTATTGATTGTAAAAACATAAGAAGAAAAAATCCTATAAAAGGTGAGCATTGTTATTCCAGATCCACAAAAATCAATCACATTTTTGGTCACATGTTGCTTTTGGTTGAAAATTAGTAATATTTAATCACATAACCTTCTTTTTGTTTGTTTGAATGGGTTCATGGCCTTGAGAGACTGTTGTAGGCGAAATTTATCATGTTGTAAAATGACTAGAAGAAGATATGATTATGACACTGGCGGCTCGTGCCCACGAAACAGGTGAAGTGCCCGTATCTTTTACTGTACAGCACTTCACCTGTTTCGTGGGCACGAGCTGCCAGTGGATTATGATTAGGTTTTCATTTCCATCTCCCACTTTCCTATTCTGCGTTCTTTCCTGCTCTATTATTTACTCTTAATACTTAATCCGTTTCCCCCACCTTCATACTTCTTCCCCACCCACAACTCCTCGAACTCCCCCCTCAATCATCTCCCAAATTGACAATCCACCCCCGATATTAAATCCGGTCCAATAAATCTCCCTCCCTCACAATCTCGCAATGATATAAACTTTGCTGCAAACCACTTTTGCACAATCCAAGGAATCAATGCATAATTCAATACGTTCTACGAATCACACAGATCAAATAATGATTCAACTCGGAAAAATCCTGATAAAACCGATAAAATTGTACGAATAAATTGCCTGGGGATGAAGAAATATCTGGCTGGAGTTAATATGAAATACGGGGCAACTTCATGAGATGACTGCTGGGACCAAGCGGCTCTTGTTCTAAGACGGAAATTTGTTATTGGAAAAGTTTAGTATAGTCTATCCAAGCAAAGAAGACATTCTGGCAAGATGGGAAAATGACTCCAGCTCTGTCAATATTAGTTTAAAAATTATCAATTTTGTCTCAAGCTGTAGGGAACCTTCTGATATACAATTTGAGACCAAGTTTATAATTTTCGAACCAATATTGATAGAGCTGGAGTCATTTTCCCATCTTGCCAGAATGTCTTCTTTGCTTGGATAGACTATAACTGGATACAACCATCAATGTTGTTCCGCCAATCACAACCCAGTTTCCCACAAGACATCTCAGGCAGGAATCAACTCAACTATATCTATATAGTTCCAGTCTGTCCAAGCGAAGAAGACTTTCTAGCAAGATGGGAAAACTACTCCAGCTCGATCAATATTAGTTCGAAAATTGTGAATTTGTTCTCAAATTGTAGGAAGCATTCTGATCTACAATTTGAGACCAAATTTATAATTTTCGAACCAATATTAACCGAGCTGGAGTAATTTCCCCATCTTGCCAGAATGTCTTCTTTGCTTGGACATACAACCATCGTCATCAATATTGTTCCGCCAATCACAACCCAGTTTCCCCCAAGACATCTCAAGCAGGAATCAAGTAAACTATATTTATATAGTTATTGTTCCAGAAGTAATACACTATTGGTTATAACTTTATATGAGTATTGTTAGCTGTATATAGGGGTCATTCATATACAACTGTAAAAGTTGATGGATTTACGCTACTGTTTAGTTGAAAACAGATTGAGACTCAGAGTAGGCATTCACTACTACAACACTGGCGGCTCGTGCCCACGAAACAGGTGAAGTGCCCGTATCTTTTACTGTACTGCACTTCACTTGTTTCGTGGGCACGAGCCGCCAGAGTTGCCAAAACATGTTGGGCACAAGATGCAATAGAAACACGTGATTGAGTGGAGTAACGCAAATCAAAAATCGTACGACCTGTATGGGTTGCTCTATACAACTTTGTGTTTATATTGCATTTTAGGAACTTGTGCTCGTGCTATTTTTGTAGTGATATGAATCTACCTTTATAGGTAAAATGTACTTAGTCCTACATGTACACTGCAATTAGCATTTAGGATGTAATACAATAATGGTAATTTCAAAACACTTTCTCACACCATTTATGAAAGTCAGCAGACGAATTTTTCTAAGATTGATGAGCCTATGCTGTACATGTGCCTCCATCCACATCTATAGTCTGTCCAAACAAAGAAGACCCTCTGGCAATATGAGAAAATGACTCCAACTCGATCAATATTGGTTCAAAAATTATTGATTTGGTCTCAAATTGTAGAACAGAATGTTTCCTACAATTGAGATCAGATCAATGATTTTTTAACCAATACTGACCGAGTTTGAGTCATCTCTAATCTTTCCAGAGGGTCTTCTTTGCTTGGACAGACTATACCTACTCCTAGATGTTTCTACCAGGTGGGAGAATGGTCATGGTGGTAGAGTGCAGGTAGAGCTGCCGACAAAGATTTAGGCGGTTTCGTCTGTCTCTTGTACGTGATGTAGCTTACTAACTACTAATGTAAAGCATCTATTGTCTCTTTTGATTTTAAAAACATCACCTACTACTAGTTAAAATACAAATCTTGAGTACTAATTGTCCTATACGAATAGTATAGATGAAATTGATAAATATATGATTAATATTTGAGCCCATTATGATGTCTGAACTATTTAAATAAATGAATGAATTGTTTTCCACATTTAACAATACAATTTAACAAAAACCAATCTAGTAGAACGAGTTGAGCAGTGAATTCAAGAATACAATGACCATAAAAGGTGTAGAGAATTGACAACATCTATGTGTTTTTATTGCATCATGAATACAATGAATTAATTTAACGAATTATCTAAAAAAACTCAAAAACTAATGTGTAGAGATACACCAGTAATGTATAATCTGGAATCCGTACTGAAATGAAACCATTGAAAACTTATTCGAACAAAATTCCAACACCGACATTCGCATTATTTCTCTCCACCATTGAAAAGCTGTACTCCACCTATCAGAACACGGAAATAGGTATAGTCTGTTCAAGCAAAGAAGACCCTCTGGCAAGATGAGAAAATGTCTCCAGCTCGGTCAATATTGGTTCGAAAAATATTCATTTAGTCTTAAATTGTAAATCAGAATGTTTTCTACAATTTGAGTCCAAATTTATAATTTTTCAAACGATATTGACCGAGCTGGAGTCGTTTTCCCATATTGGTACAATGTCTTCTCTGCTTGGACAGCAGACTATATTTCCTATGACGTCACACTTTTAATAGCAACAATGACAGCCCACTCTGAAATCTCATGGGAAAAGTCATAAAAATGTCACCGGAAATTCTATGGGAGACCTCTCAACATTTCGTTGACATCAGATTCATTACGCAAATGGAGGAGGAATTCCTGCTAATGTGACTTTTGACAGTTAGCAGGTTAGCTTTACATTCACATTTGAAATTGTTGATATATGGAGATAAATAATCTGTACAAGCAGAGGAGACATTCTGGTAAGATAAGAAAATGGCTCCAGCTCGGTCAATATCAATTGAAAAATTATAAATTCAGGCTCAAAGTGTAGAATACATTCTGGGACCAAACTTATAATATTTTTGAACCATTATTGATCGAGCTGGAGTAATTTTCTCAACTTGCTAGAATTTCTCCTTCGCTTGGATAGTGCAAATGTAGGCTTTAATACGTGAATGGGTTACAATATTTCACTTAAATTTGTTTACAATCATGTTTAGGTTATTAATGTGTTACAAGTAGGTTGTAGATTCAGCCTAAATATGATTAATCATCTTACAATAATTTTTCCATCATTCAATACAATGAATCAATCTTCAATGCAATCATTTAATCAATCATCTGATACAGATAAACCTATAATTGGATTATAGAAAGAAAAAAATATAGACTCATGCTCCATATTTGTAGTTTGGTTGTTTTCCGATAGTGAAGTCCACATGAGCTAGCTAGATAGATGAATGCCTTTATTTTCCTCTGAGTACAACATAAATGATGTAGGAGAAGTTGAGGCTCAAGAGCCCCTCTTCCACTTAACCCACACTCAGAGCTCATAGGCTTGTGCGTGGTTAATGAGATGGATGATGATTATAATGAGAGATAACGTCTACTTTTTCAAGTTCATGTGATTGGAACGGACAAAGCTCAAAACATTTGATATTTGTTTAAAGAATACAATTATATTAAAACCAGAGATTTATTTATAATCGAGATACCGGTTACGGTTGCTACCTTAAAGTAAGAAGCTGCAGTATTGATGGTCAAGCACAACTATTGGTAGCTGCTTGAACGAATCACAGCAAACGTCTGTCATTGGCCTAGACAAGCCCCTCCCCGATAATCTTGTCTAGGGACTTGAGAGGTTTGTCCAGCTAGGCCAATGGCAGACGTTCACTGTGATTGGTTCAAGCAACTACCAATAGCGATGCTTCATCGTATATATAAATACTGCTGTTATTTACTTCAAGTTTTAGTTATCAATAGATTGATAATTTAACTTGAACTATTTTTCACAACACTGCAGTCGATATGTCGTGAAAAATAGTTCGAATGGAATATTTACTAGCAGCTCGTATTGGAGAACAAAATAGAAGGGTGAAGATCGATAATGTTATAGCAACCAAAACCGGTACCTCGATTTTTGATGAACCTGTGATTCGACAATATCTTTTATTTCCATTTAATATGGATAAATATCACAGTATCACCTTCACAAGTACTCAACAAACATTCAACATTTATAATTATTATTTTTGCAAACATAGGTATGGGAACCTAATACTCGCGGTTTTTCTCCCCTACTGAATATTTCTCCAATTTAGACGCTGTCATCAATGTTTTGAATTGATCACTTTTTCACATGAGAACCACGCATTTTTTCTGCTGAAAATTTGATAGCTAGTCTGTTCGGTAGCAATGGAACCAATCAAAAATATGATTGGTAAATCGATCCAAATTGTCCACTGGCAGCATTGTTGTTATACTGTATCTATTTTTATCGTAGAATCTATTATATTTATTTGTATGAATCAGTTTTCTTTATATTCATTTTTGTTGTTTCATTAATGATAAAAAATTATTGATAGAGCTCATACTATCTCTGGTGATACAGAGACATTTCATAGTTTATTTAAACTGACCATTGTTATCTACTCTTTGTTTTCACCAACTCAATCATAAAAATCGATGGTTTTTAAGCTCAATTTCACAACGTTTTATTGTACTTGCTTTTCATACATTGGCTTCAACTTAAATTTCCAATCAATTCACGAGTAATTAAAATAATATCTTCAGATCACAGATACAAAGATATGACAATTAGTAAACCACTGTCCAATAGTTTGTATAACAACAGAGAACAATGTATTTGGTAACTGCAATTTAAGTGATTATTATTCCAATTTCATGAAATCGACTTATTAACAGGATTTTGAACCTTCCTTTGAGAGTTGAATAGTGGAGGCCTAACCAATTAATTTATCCCACTCCTGAAACATGTTTTGATTTGATGTCGTATAATTTCATGAATGAATAAATGAATATACCTAGTGACATAATCAAGATTGTATTCGTCATAATAGTAAAATAACCAAGATTGTATTCGACATAGCCATGTTTTGTTTCTATTTCGATTCTCATAGTTGATTTTGCAATACTTTCATTCTAATTTTATAAAATTTGTTAATATCATGTATTTAAATACGCTACTGAAAAGACATTTTATTACAACTATGCTATAGACAATTTAATTGTTCGATTTCAAGCAAAATTATCAAAAGGATAATTATTATTAATCCTAGAGCTCACTTTATTATGGGAGCTACTAATAAATAAATCAAATATTAATCACAGTTCACCAGTTGTGTAAAAAAATTAAATTATTTTGAAGGTTACTGTGATTAAATCCTAGCTAAACTATCCTATTTCAATCAAAATTCATTAAACGATTAAACCATCAGGTGAAATATTTAAGGAATATCTGGACAAATATTTCCAAAAATATGCGTTTCAAATATCTTCTTCGGTGAACAAGAGTGTCGAGAGAATAGAGTGCCATTTCTCTCTTGATACTGATGGTAGCCTGTTTAGTTGTACTTTGGCCTTTACATATCATTTTCAATTAGTCCTGCTTCCTAGAATTGACCCAACTCTGATATTATATCTATGAAGTCACTTCATATCTATTCTACACAGTAATCTTAATAATGTAATATCATTCTATTCCATGTAATATCATAGTAAATTAATCCAATAATTCTCGCAATCTGAAAAGATACACCGTTAAATACATTTTACATTACAAGGGCGTGTCTTGTCAGCTAGCGTCAACTGTGACAAGCATAATCGATTTAATTTGTCGGCATTCCATCGAAATTTCATCATTGATTGCCTTTGTTGACGAATTTCAACTTTCAATTTCCGTCTCTTATGTGTCGTAATCATGGAAGCTAATAATCTAAATTTTTCAAGTCATCGAAGCTGATAATCCAAAATTTCGAAACGCGTTAATCTGTTTTGTGCGAGTTCGTTTTGGAAAATTTATTACAATTTAGCACAGCTGTGAAAAGCTAATCTCTCGTTGTTTATCCCATGAATTGAACTGGTGAAAATGTCATCTGGTTTATTGTAAAATAGATGTGACACTGACAATACTTCCGCGGAGTCTGCGCAAACTAAGGCCCGTTTCAGACACCATGATTTTTGGATATCCGGTTCCTTGTTTACTTTATGAATTTTGATAGATTGAATGAAGCTTGGCAAATATATTATGTGCGCAAAGTCAGTAATACCTGTTATGAGAACTTTGTTTTGTTTTATGAGGGTTTCTTATAGACAAGATGTTATGCGTTTGCTTAGATCTGTTCAATCTATAGTGAAATTGATGAAGACGACAGAAAACAGTGGGGCCTGAAATGGGTCTCATAGAACGATTGTGTTGAAAAAAGAGAAAAATAGAGAACAAGAAATTCTTAGTCTAATCAGCTAGCTCACTCGCCAAATTGTTGTCAGGAGCACTTCTACAAAACTTCTATAAACCACTAGTAAAATATAGAAATTGCAATCACCTTTTCAGAAAGCTCTATTCAAAACTGAAGTCACTCACTTAATCATTAGTGAACAAATCAATTCCATATAGATATGAAAAGCTTTCTAGCAAAAATATGAAAGCATCAAGCCCCATAAATCAATGATTATTCGTTGAGAATTGAAAACAGAATCGTTTCCTTCACTTCTGTCGAGATATCTATACGATAGAATGGAGTCATCGAGAGAAGAAATATTCTTACAATGGACATGCATTTCTAGGTCTTCGGCGCATTGTGACCATTATACTCATATAATGTATCAAATTATATTTCAGGTTATATTGTATCATATTATGTCAAGTATAATTGGACTCTGAATCGTATTGAAGAAGAATTCCACCATTCTATCTGAATATATCATGTTACAGAATGAAATATTGATCTGAAGGAACCACATATTATCTTTTCAATAGAATTATAAAGAAATGGATAAATAGTCTATCTGAATATATTATGTTACAGAATGGAATATTGATCTGAAGGAATCACATATTATCTTTTCAATAGAATTATAAAGAAATGGATAAATAGTCTATCTGAATATATTATGTTACAGAATGGAATATTGATCTGAAGGAACCACATATTATCTTTTCAATAGAATTATAAAGAAATGGATAAATAGTCTATCTGAATATATTATGTTACAGAATGGAATATTGATCTGAAGGAACCACATATTATCTTTCCAATAGAATTATAAAGAAATGGATAAATAGTCTATCTGAATATATTATGTTACAGAATGGAATATTGATCTGAAGGAACCACATATTATCTTTTCAATAGAATTATAAAGAAATGGATAAATAGTCTATCTGAATATATTATGTTACAGAATGGAATATTGATCTGAAGGAATCACATATTATCTTTTCAATAGAATTATAAAGAAATGGATAAATAGTAGGCCTATACAGTATCAAGGCCAAGCCAATTCAATTCTTGTGAATAAGGGATAGTATAGGGAAATTGGAGAGGAATGTTGGGAAATTATTATACGTATCAAGTACAAAATCGAGGAATTTAAAGTTTTTTCTCCTAGATAAAGAATAAGACTAGTTTCTTTTGTACCATCATCAATTGAAGTAAATCTACATTCCATAATTTAATATTACTATTTACTAGATTGAAACAATCTGTTGAGGTCGATCTCGACTGACAAATAGACCGCTCGCCAACAGCCCTGATAGAGCTAAGAAGAGAGCATTGATAGTCTGTCCAAGCTTCAAGCAGAAAATATATTCTGGAAAGATGGGAAAATGACTCAAGCTCGGACAAAATTGGGGAAAAATTATGAATTTGGTCTCAAATTGTAAGAAACATTCTGATCTACAATTTGAAACTTAATTTATAATTTTTGAACCAATATTGACCGAGCTGAAGTCATTTTCCCATCTTGCCAGAATGCCTTCTTTGCTTGGACAGACTATAAAAGTGATCCGCCGATCGTCAGTTTCTCTGAAACGACTATTATTTCAAAATAGGGAAGAAAGCATAATTGTGTTTCGCAGTTTCTCGGTTGATTGCACTTTAATAACTTATTTTGAAAAGTTATTGAACACTATAATGTCAAAAGAGTGAGGAAAAATTGTGATTGTTAAAGTGGCTATCAAAGTATAGCTAAGGACAAAAAGTTAGGCGGTATCGTCTGCTCCTTGTGCGCTCCAACAGCTGATGTTTTCAATTAGAGTTGTCATTCGGCTATGCTACGATGAAGTATTTGAAATCAGAAGAGTCATTAGATGCTCTACATCAGCTGTTAGTAGGTTACATCACGTACAAGAGACAGACAAACCCGTACAACTTTTAGCGTCGCTAAAAGTATACTGAATAGAATAGTGAAATTTTGAAAAATGTTGATATTACTTTACTGAGTTGATATGAAACTTCGAGAAGAGTAGAGTGCAATAAAGTGGAAAAAAGGGAAGAGGAAATGAGAGGGAATCGTGAAAGACAAGAAAAATGAAAGAACTTTGAAAGTGGAAAAACAAAATTAAGTAAGAAATGAGGGGAAAAAGAATAGAAAAACTGATGAAAGGAGAAAAAATTTAGTACAGTAGAAGACTGCGGGGAGGTTAGAGAAGTGGAAAAAAAAGAAAACAACAAGAAGAAACAAGGGAGAATGAGACAAGAACGGAAAGAGAAGTTGAAAGATGAAACGAGGAGGAAGAAGAACACAGGAGGAATAGGAGAGGAAGGAGGAGAAATAGAAGAAGCAGGTTGGAAAATATTTGAGTTTGTGGTGGAAATTATGAAAAAACAAGAGAACCGCTTGAGAGAGATGGTGGGGGAGGTTCAATAAGATAAGGAGGTCGGGAGCAAAAGAAAAGAATGACAGGGGGAAGAAACCGAAGTTTGTTAAGGGAAGAAAAGGAAGTATAGCTGAAAAATGGACAAGCTAAAGATAAAGGAGAACAGGATGAGGATAAAAACGATAAAGATGAAGTTGAAGATGAAAGATGTTGGAAGAGATGTATAAAGATGAGACGCAATACGGGTTCAAAGAACAGGGTAAGAAAATCGAGAGGTTAAGAATGAAGGAGATTGATCTCAAGAAAGAAGATGAAGACGAATGGAACAGGAGAATGAGACGAAGAAAGAAAAGAAGAAGTGGGAGAGGGAGAGAAAGGGAAAAGAAGAAGATAAATAATACATGACGGAGAAGATTGAAGATTGGAGAAGACGGAGAATTGTGGTGGAGAAAGAAGTTTCATGTATTAGGAAGTTTGAAAAGAGCTGTTCGAGAGAAAAGAATTATTTATTGAAGAGATTGAACGGAGCCTAGTTGGAAAGAAACTACTTGGTCAATGAAACCCTTCTAAAGTTTCGTAATAGTTTGAAAAGCTCCTTAGGTGGATGAAGAATAGTGATCCAGAAGAATATCATAAGTCATACATCAAACATCATCATAAGAGAGGAGCAATGAATGGGGATACTTTATTTCAAGTAAAGTAGTCAAGTTGAGTAAATGAACCTCTTATCCCAGCTGAATGTGCAAAAGAATGATAAGTTTTGACTTCAAAAAGACTGGGAAGACTAAAAAGACTGATAAGATTTTACTTCAGATAAATAACGTTCAATTTTTCAATTTATTAAAACACACAAAAGACAAAATTAAATACAATAAATTAAAAATAAATCAAATATACAATTACAATGACACATTAAACAAAACACAGGCTTCATAGTTGGGTGTGCTGGGGAGAAAAGAGAAGAAATAATACCTAACCAAATATGGTTTCCCATGTAATAGGCAGGTAGGGTGAAGAGATAGGAAGGAATGGGAAGGGGTAAGACATTGAGAAAAAAGTAAGGAAGAAAGAATACAGAAGGAAGAACAAGCAAAAAGAATAATGGTGAGCGATTCCACTTTTAACCGAGAGAAAAAAAATCATAACTGAAAGAAAACAATGCAAAAAAAAGTTTGCGCAGAAATCTTGAGTCTCATAAATCCAAATTGAAGAACAAAATAATATTGGTCCAATTTTTTATATCTAGTTTAGTTTTTCCACTGATCTTAGAGTTTATGAGAAAGTGATCTGGAATAAAGTTTGAAACTTTAGTACTTATGTAAACCAACTGCCTTCTTATACATTCAATATTAGTATTATATGTTACATATTTGTTAGCAGTATCCCTCAAATTATAATTATTGAGTAAAGAGTTCAATGTTAGAGGAAAATCAGATTTATGTTCTTTTAAGTATTCTATCACGATTTTTAAAAATACCTGGAATGTGAAGGTTCGAAAATGTTATGTAACAACAGATTTATTAACAAATTGAGTATTGAGGTACAGGTTTCGACTATAACATTGTATTTTCAACTAAAGCAAAGAGCAGGAAAGTGTATACAAGCAGTGGAGCGCCGTCATTGGTAGTTGAGTGAACGCCTGCCATTGGCCGAGACAAGCCCCTCCCATAATGGGCGGTTCAAGCTATCTTCATAAAATGGTGGTTCGTACAAAGTACAAACGTTACGATGTGGCGGTTAAACAAGCAAACAGAGGATTTAATTAAGAGAGCAGATAAACAGAGCACATAATTGAGAAATTATAAAAATAGTAATATTGACGTGTAACTCACAGAATAATGAAAGGAAATAACTCGAGAAAACATGTGGAAAACAACAGAACAACAAAATACTCTGACAAATAATTTATAAAACATGAAACTCGATTGGTGCTGTTTTTGTTAAATTAGGTTCAGATATAATAATAGTAAGAACTTGTCCAAAAGGTACTGGGTTCGATTCCCAGTCTGGGCAGAGTTTATGGACTACACAGTTTTCTTTGATTATAAATATAACCTCAGTTTCATAAATCAGTACAGTATTGCTACGATTATACTGAAGATATATCCACTGGCGGCTCCTACCCACGAAATAGGTGAACTGCCCGTATCTTTTACTGTATAGCACTTCACCTGTTTCATGGGCACGAGCCGCCAGTGGATATATCTTATTCAACTTGTAATCAAGTACAGTATAACTGATTTATAATTAACTTTTTCATGTAGCTCCCGACTTGGAGTACATGGTATTTCCTATTCTAAACATGTTAAGGTATGTAAACATACTCCAAGCAGAAAGTTACATCAAGTAGACTATAAAGTATCTGTTTTCTAGTTCAAAATCAACTAAATTCATTCCTCTCATGAGATATAGTATTTTAAGTTATCAAAAGACCAACCAATTGTTCTTCTCTAATAAAAGAAGAATTTATGCTTTGTTTTTCCAAGCACACTCAAAGCTGGGGCCCTCAAATTTTGATGAACAGCTCACATTTTCTATGATAAGTATAGGAAATGTAGTAAACTTGAGGGTTTCTCAAAATTGATACCCGGTTTTCTCAAGCACACTCAAATTTGAGGGACCCTCAAGTTTACTACACTTTACTACATTTCCTATACTTATCATAGAAAATGTCAGCTGTTTATCAAAATTTGAGGGTCCCTCAACTTTGAGTGTGCTTGGAAGAACCGGGCATGAATGTGCTTGGAAAAAATCTCAAACCTGGAATTTTAGTTCTAGTCTTTTTGAGATGAGGATAAATTGTTCTCGAAATCGACTGTGAGGTTTGATAAGACTTATTGTCATAGGAAAAAGGAATGTCATCTTTACCTATCGATTTATCAAGTAAATTATTCAATTCCTCAAAGATACGCCAGGGAACTCCCAAAATTTCTCTTACGCTATGACGTTTTATCAAATATTCACATACCCTGGGAACCAGGCTACCCTGGAGGAATGACCTTGAACTTTTCTGACTTGATATGGATGATTGAATATGCTATTGGATTTGGAAATAGTGATTATGTGACATGAGGTAAGACCTCGTGGTTTAGAAACCATCTAAAACAAAGACGATATGTCTCTCATAAACGAATGGTTACCAGGAAAGTAATTGTACAGTATTAGTTGATCTCACTTTCTATAAGCTATTAATCATTTTCCCTATGTGGAACAAAAGTATTTCAATTGTTTTCCAGAAAATAACACTTCATTCCAAGTATTAGCATACTTATTAAATTTATTATTCGAATTAATGTTTCCATAGGTCTACATAATGGAATACATGCAACTTCATTTCCATGATAAAAAAATGATATCCTATCCCGTATAAATGATAAAAACATGTAATATTGAAACGCCTTGTAATTGTTACGTGTTAAGAGAATTTCCAATTCATTAAGCTGATTGCTAGAAAACTCTGTGAAGGTAGCTCTCTATAGAAAACACCTATCACTCACTGCGAGTATTTTTGAACCTCTTGACGTAATCAATAAAGAACATTTTCATATTTCCCATCTATTTGATGGTGGTTTTTCGACTTCTGAGATCAATATTCTATGGAGAGCGTTCACCTTGAAACAAGTATAGCTGGCGCTAAAAGGTTTGTCTGCTCCTTGTGCGTTCCAACAGCTGATGTTGTCTATTAGATTCGTCATTAAGCTATTCCTAGATGATGTTTTTGAGATCAAGAGTGACAATAGATGTTTTACATCAGCTGTTTACATAATTACATAATTATTTAGTTATTTCCTCTCCATTAGAAGTCAACCTCAATTACAAGTTACCCTCAATGTAACTTCCCCTATTCACCTCTTATTGGTGAAATAAAGCTCTCTTTTTGTTTCATCTAAATTAGTGTCACAAATATGTGAAACTTTTGAAACAATTTTCTTAAAATTTACTCCCCTTCTAATAAAAGTCTACAATTATTTCCCCTGATTCACCTCTTTTTGAGAGAAAAATCTTGTTTTATTGCTTTTTCATAAACAATTCACCTGTAATACATGCGTCACAAACGAGTGGAACAACATGTAAAACAAATTTTTCAAAATTTACTTCTATTTTAATAAATGTCTACAATTCCCCTTATTTCTATTTTTCGGAAAAATCATGTTTTCCTTTTGTTTCATCAACAATTCGCCTGCAATACATGCGTCGCAAACAAGTAGAACAACATTTAAAACAATTGTTCAACTTTTTTCGAAATTTCTCAAAATTTACTTCCCTTTAAAACGTCTACAATCCCCCCTTATTCACCTCTTATCACAGACTCTTGTTTTCTTTCTTTTATATTTACTATTCACCTGTAATACATGCGTCACAACATGTAAAACAATAATTTTTTTCAACTTTTTCAACAATTTTTTTACGTAACCCACCTGTTGTTTTAGAGAGAAGGGTAGTACAGCTGTGGTGCGCGTTTGACTAGAGACGGCCGACTGAGGCAAATCTTTCGCTGACAACGACTTTTATAGACACGAGCGGGTGCGTGACGTCACAGAAGGGTTGTTGGGGGGGTTGGGGTATGATAAAGGGTAGGAGAGGGGTTAAAAGGTGTGGGAGGGCTGCTCCCTGGCAACTAGTTGACATGCGTCGAACAGAAAAGACATTCTGGCAAGATGGGAAAATGACTCTAACTCGGTTAATATTCGCTCAAAACTCATGAATTTGGTCCTAAATTGCTGAGAAAATTCTGTTCTACAGTTTGAGACCAAGTATACAATTCTTGGTTCAATATTGACAGAGCTGGAGTAATTTTTACATCTTGTTAGAATGTCTTCTTTGTTCGACAAGACTGTAACAGTAGTGGGTGAGATGGTAATAGACATGAAATAGAAAATTTACAAACTTTTTTGATATTACTCAAAAAACAAAAAAATCATCGACCAAACAATAATTATTACGACTTGATATGTTCAAATAGAAAACCTGTAATGGCTCATCTATGATAAGTTTTTCAAATCCATTTGTTTCATGTATCTTTCCTCTGAAATAATGCCCATATGAACTCTTAAGGTAGCATACCCAAGCGATAGCTTCAGCTGTCGCTTGAGAATGCTACCTTTAGGCTTGTGCATGGGTGATGAGAGGGATGATGATGAGAGATGACGACTACTTTTTGGTATTCTACTATTCTAATGGACTAGAACTAAAATGTTTCTATTCTATTCTAGTCTCTCTGGTCGGGACCGACGACTTATTGTTTTCTCCGAGGTGTGTATAGTAGGGACTGTATAATAACGCTGATTATAAAGTCTTTATAGTCGTAGCTATGTGATTGTGCTGTGGTCAACGAATTAGGCCAGTGGTCACCAAATGGCGGACCACGGTCTGGATCCGGACCGCCAGCTAGTTTTGTGCGGACCGCGATGTCATACCGATCTCAACCAAAACAAAACTTTAAATAAATCCTTAAACAAAAAATCCATAAGAAACCCTCTAAAGTCTGAATAAAAATGAATTATTAAAAAACAACCACAACAATAAAATGAACACTTCTTATCATACAACTCCCAATAAAAAGTTGGCTACTTATTATTTAATATTGTTGCATTATTTCATCCAATTAGGCTATTATATACCTAGTTAAGTAGTGTTTCAATTTATCTTGGTATTTCATAGCTGAAGAGACATAGTCAAGGACTAAATTCGAGAATAGTTTTAAAAATTTAATAAGTAAACATTCTTCATATGAATAGAATAAAAAAAAAGTAATTTTCATTGCCAAATCCGATTGAAATAGTGGCCTTTATTTCAATTTTGATACATCAATGGCATGATATAAGACTTCAATATTTTTGATGAACATTAAAATTAAAATACACACAAAGTAATAACTATTCCAAATATTTGAATAATTATAAAAATTAATGTTGTAGAACTATCTATTTTACAAAAATTTCCGGGGAGTACATCTAATAATACATAAATCTACGATGTATTAGTAGGTTTTGGTACTAGCCTACCCTCCCCCCCCCCTGGTTTCCCCTGTAGACGGCGGAAGCTCGCCAAGACTTTGAAACGGATCTTCATGAAACTTAATTGGTGACCACTGAATTAGGCTATCACATAGATACAGCCACCCCTTCTATCGAAGGAGACAATAAGCCGTCGGTCCCTATTACCTAAAAAGTAGAAAAAGTCGTCATCTATTATCATCATCAACCATCTCATTACCCACTCACAAGTCTAAGAACTGATGTAGGCATCAACTTTAGAAACAAACATTACAAATTAATTTTATGTATTTAAGTGCTTCAGCTCTCACAAAAGTGTACCATAATATGGATTTTAAAAGAATGAAGGTCTATAATCACAGAATGACCCACGAACTTATCCCATTTGTGCCTTCTCTTATCAGATTTCAATGAGATTAGATAGGAAATAGGATTGTAGTGGAACGAAATTTGATAGGATTTTGATTCCGTTTCTTGTTTCCAAGTTCGGAAATTCGAGTAGTTTGATGATTTTTAAATGATCTGAGGGGTTCTTATCAGAAATCCAAAATTCAACTTCCGTAATCAAGGCAGGAAACCAGAGCCTCATAAAAACTCTGTTCAGGAAAACAATTCCTGTGAAAAACTTTTTGAATTATTTCCTTCGTAAAAGTGTATATGAACCTCCAGAGCAATGATTTTATGGTTTTGGAAAAGTTGTTGCAAATAAAATTTCAAAGCTTCATCTGTCTTTTGTACGTGATGTCAAGCATCTATCGTCTCTTTTGATTTCAAAAACATCATTTCGGCAAAGTTAAATGACAACTCTAATTGACAACATCATCTGTTGAAGCGCACAAGGAGCAGACGAGACCGCATAACTTTGTGAGGTTAGCTATTCAGTTCAAACTGTATAAAGATTATTTATACTATTACAATTAAGTTTTGGTTTTGAGTTGAATTTGATTTCAACAGAAATTGTGGATACGAACTTGAGAAATGAATCTGTTTGTGAGACAAAGAAAAAGTTATAAAGAACTTTGGAAAACAACAGAGAAAGAAAATAAGAAAATAAATGCGTGAGTGAAGAGCCACACACGTCATATTCTGTTGACTGACTTGTTAGCCTCTGGATTTATGTGAGATAACATTTTTGACAGAATAAGGTTATTTCTTCCTTCCTTCTTCCGGGAAAAGAACAAATAGGTAGAGTCTGTCCAAGCAAAGAAGACACTCTGGCAAGATGGTAAAATGACTCCAGCTTGGTCAATATTGATTCAAAAATTATCAATTTGATCTTAAATTGTAGGAAACATTCTGATCTACAATTTGAGACTGAATTTATAATATTTGGACCATTATTGGCCGAGCTGGAGTCATTTTACCATCTTGCCAGAATGTCTTCTTTGCTTGGACAGACTAGCTACATCTTCTTAGCTTTTCATTTATTTGAATATATCGTCCAAGTTCTGATATTGGGATAGATCACTCATGTCTTATTGGTGTGAGCTAAGTAGATACGCCGGTACTATGTATAGTGTATTGGAAAGGCATGTCTTTTCAGCTTACGCGAACTGAAAGATGTTGAGAAGGCAGTGAAGGCTTGTATAAGAGAAGTAAGATAGGAGATCAAGGGTTTATTTTGTAGATAGATGACCATTGATAAGATACTGTTGATGAAAATGACCATTGTTAATGAGGTTTTTACAATGAACTTCTTAGTTCTTAGAGGTTTTGTCAAGTTTTGAACAATAGGCTACTATCCTAGCTACTGATTTCATCGGATTAGGTTGAAAATTTTTATTTTCTACTTATAATATTAAATTTGATAAATAAAGATGGTGATTAATGATAATTGCAACCTTTATAATGAAGAACTGTGAAGAGATAAAACAGTATGATTAGTTGAGAAGAAGAAACAATATATTGGAAAAATAAGAACAATACTTGAATTTTATTGCTAGAAGAAAGATTGGGTGGAGAAATCATAGTCGAAAGAATAATATGGAAGAAAAAAAATTATGATTGAAAAAATTCAACTTCTCACAAAATAATGAATTATTTAATTACAAAACTGAGCTTATAATAACGATTTTAAGTAAAAATAGTTAAAAAGGGTACTGTGATTCTTATTTGAAATTAAAAAACAGTGATAAAGTAGCCCTAGGATAAATGAAATATCAATAACGATCTTCACTGAACCTCAGACTGAGCATGTTAGCAAACAAATTCATTGCAGATAATGATATTCAACTTTGATGTTACGCTCATAAAACGTTTAGCCTGGTCATAAACTCAACGCCATAAAACAATCTAATAATGTGGCCATAAGCTTACATTAATGTGGCGACGTTCAAGGGCATAAATCATCAAATCCACATGTTTCAACACTAATGTTGGATTATTTTCTTAAATGTTCACACAATATCATAATCAACAAACGGATTCAATTGAATCATTTACAGATACTAGACTTTCTATTTTGTAGTATTGAGCTGCCACTGAAGCTATTCCAATGTATTGAAATTTCAAGCACTCTTGAAAATAAATTTTGGGGATACATATTATGTACTCTGTCTTCAGAATACATGGCCAAAATTCATGAAATCCTTTCGAGGCAGTCGAAGTTATTACAGATTTCAATTCACGGTTCGTTTCATTCACGATTCAATTTGTTACATTCAAAATGCAACAATGATTAAGCGTTAGGCTATATGATTTTGTATTATATTATTTTATATTTTGTGCTGTATATATTTTATGTATGTTATATTATTCTGGACAAATAAAGAAATTTCAAATTCATTGATTCATTCATTCATTAGATATAGATCGTGTTCATCCTATCATCCTATTCATCATCCTGTCTTCAAGACCTTTTAGTTTGATACAATGCATTTCCATATGATACAAGATCTTTCAATACTAAACTTCTAAACCGTATCATGTATCGTTCTAAATCGACTTGTGCATCTTATTGAATGCAGCAAATTGAAACTAAATTATTGAGCTTGAATGAACAAACCGTAAAACAAACAGATACAAAACATAGGCTTGCCAAAACATTCATAGCCTAACCCAGCCCCGTTCTAGAAACCACGAGCTTTGGATGTCCACCGTCCACCTTTTGGTTCTCTTTATTAAATTTTACTAGATTGAAGAGAACTTTGTGAACAAATTATGTATCTGGTCACATCATATTTATGTTCGCTAAGCTTTCTTTTCAAATATTATAATTGATAGAGAAAACAAAAATCGTGCCGTTTGGAACGAGATATATCCTATCCTCTATGACAATATTTTCAGTGTCCAAAGATCAAACATAAAAATTCTACAACGAATTTACAAAAGCCTAGAAATGTTTCAAAATTCTGAAGAGTAGCCTACGAGTTCATCCACCAGTGCATCCAACTGCATGAAAATCAAAGAACAATTTGCACAAACACCAAAGAACATTGGAACAGATGGTCTGATGAGATTGCAACCATACTGGTCTGTCTGTCCAATCAAAGAAGACATTCTGGCAAGATGTGAAAATGACTCCAGCTCGTTCAATATTGATTCAAAAACTATTAAATTGGTCTTAGATTGTAGATCGGAATGTTTCCTACAATTTAAAACAAAATGTATCATTTTTGAACCAACATTGATCGAGCTGGAGTCATTTCCCCATCTTGCCAGAATGTCTTCTTCGCTTGGACAGACTCTACCATACATGCAATTTTTGCATCCCTGTGAAAAACAGATTGTAATAATTGATATTGAACAAACAGACCAGCACGGGTCACAGTATTTGTCACAGGCTACGTGACCGAATCACAGGTTTGTGAACAATTCTGAATTTTGTGAACAAATCGGAAATACAGATACAAACACGGAACGGAAATCGAATTTAATACAGCAGATGCCAAAAGAATTGGCGGTTGGCGAATGACTGTTATCAACGCTCAGCCCTGTCGGGACAGTCGGTGAGTGGTCTACGAGTGCGGAACGGTTTAGCTGAGGTGGCTCTCGATTGGAAAAGCTCTCGTAGACCGCTCGTCGACTGTCGTGAGAGAACTGAACATCGATAACAGTCAATGTCTAACCGCCAGTTGCGTTGAGGTTTGCTATATACGCGAGCTCACGTATGAACAAGCAAAGATAAACAGAAATCTGTTGAATTTTTGTTTTATTTGTTGTCTGTGTTGTCATTGAAAAATAAGCAATCGTGTTTGTAACCTTCAACCAATGACCTGACCTGACCCAATGGTCTGTCTGAACTTGACAGGGTTTTTTAGATGTTTAGGATTTAGTTGAGAATTTTTTCTGATGTGGTATAGTCTGTCCATGCAAAGAAGACCCTCTGGCAAGATAAGAAAATGACTCAAGCTCGATCACTATTGGTTCAAAAATTATCAATTTGATCTCAAATCGTAGGAAACATTCTGATCTACAATTTGAGACCAAATTAATATTTTTTAAACCAATATCGACCGAGCTGGAGTTATTTTCCCATCTTGCAAGAGGGTCTTCTTTGCTTGGACAAACTGTACTTAGGAGTTGTGGAGTTTCCCTAGTATAATGCGCACAAGCTGAGACGAGACGTCATCGCAATGCAAAGTGTATGAGTTGACGTCTCTTGTCAGCGTACGCGAATGTATAGTAATGTTAGTCTGTCGAAAAATTCTGCCAAGATAGGGAAATGACTCCAGCTTGTTCAATATTGGTTCAAAAGTTGTGAATTTGTTCTCAAATTGTAGATTAGAATATTTTTTACAATTAGAGATCGAATTTATGCTTTTTGAATGACTTTTGATTGATCTGGAGTAATTTTTTTATCTTGCCAGATTGTCTTCTTCTTACTTCTTCGCTTGTACTTACTAGGTAGATAGAATTATACTTAGTTAGATAGAACTTACATTAACTTCCTTAGATAGAATTACTGAAACTGGAATCTCTTTCTGTGAATGATTTAATTGCCTGCAACTGAAGTCACTAATTATTCAAAATGAAACTGATTGTCAACAATTTGATAGCTAAATGGTGTATCGTAATTTAATATATTTACTGTGAAATAGGCTACATGTCTTCTCTTATCATGAAATTCAATTTCCTTTCTATTCTATGTCTTTAAGAAGATACAATGATTCATAATATTATAAAAATGATACGATCGAAGACATTTCAATGAGATACAAGGCTACATGTCATCTCTCATAAAAAATGCAAGTACCTTTCGATTTTATGCATTTAAGAAGATACAAAAATTCTAAAAATGATACGATTCAAGGCATTTTAATACGATGCAAGACATATCAATTCAATTTTTAAAAGTATTGTGTAATGTATACCTGACAGAAAAAAATTAAAGTGGGCACGTCGGTCAAAACTCACCTATCCGAATAGAAACCATAAATAATAGTCTACAATTGAGAACTTTTGGAACGCATCATGTCAGAAAAATTTAATGCCGAGAAAGTTGGAGGAAGAGGGGGATATTCTCTTTATTCGTTTTCTTCGGGACTTTTCATCACTCTGCGGCGAATATCTTGTAATAAATAACACAGCAACAATTGCTAAACTTTTCTGAGTTTCTTGAGAGAAATCTGTCAGAATAAACGATGGGAGAACGAGTAATAAAGCACTGGCGGCTCGTACCCACGAAACACGTGAAGTGCCCGTATCTTTTACTGTGAAGCACTTCGCCTGTTTCGTGGGAACAAGCCGCCAGTGTAATAAAAGAGTTTTTATGAGAGGGAAAGTGAATATAGTGTGTTTGTAAGAGTAAAGGCCTTTTAACACGGCGGCTTTCTGATACGCAGTATTGATACAAAAGTCCAAAATTGATACGCAATCGTACAGGAAGGAAGCTCATTGACACTAGACATTTTGCAAAGTGGGGTTGCAAAGGGAGATTATTCATTTGATTATACCGAAAATTAGGGAAGGTTTGATTGTTTGGGTGGGTGGGTGAAGGTTTGTGGGTGAAGCCCACATGAGCTCATAGGCTTGTGCGTGGGTAATGAAATGGATGATAGATGACGACTACTTTTTTAGGTAATCGGGACCGACGGCTTATCGTCTCCTCCGAAAGACGGGGTGGCCGTATTTATGTGATTGTGCTGTGGTCAAAAATTGTTCCCCCGCTTCGGACTTGAACCAGGGTCCACCTGCTTATCAGACCGGCACTTTATCAATCCTCCAACGAGCCACCCAAGTAACTATAGTAACTATATGTAACTAATGTTTAAAAAACGTAACTGGCTAAAAAGTAACTATATGTTTAAACATGAGTTAATGTTTTATTATTGTTTTACATTAATACAACTGAAAAATTACCTAAACTAAGTAAAATTTCTCTAAAAATTTTCAATCATTCAGAAATAGGATTAGCTTATTTTGAATATGAAGATGATCCACGAGCATTAAAAATGTATCGTTTCAAAAAACTTCCTCTGTGGATCAATTTTCGACTCTTGTATCTTTACTGCGTATAAGAAATCCGTAGAATGTAAAAATAGGGAATTTTTATGAGAAAAAATGTGAATACTGGT
Source organism: Sogatella furcifera (assembly GCA_017141385.1). NCBI lineage: Eukaryota > Metazoa > Arthropoda > Insecta > Hemiptera > Delphacidae > Sogatella > Sogatella furcifera. Next base: position 20,580,563 of record CM029557.1, on the reverse strand, counting down.
GTTGGTGGAGTTGAAGAAACATTGTAATAGAGAAAGAGAAATTTGAAAGGAAAGATAAAGCAACAAACAAAAAATAGTAATCAACAACTAACAGAGAATATACAGTGAGCAATAATCAGCAATGATGAAAAAGCAATAACGAAACAGCATGAATCAAGCTGCAAGCAAGAAACAAACAAATAAGAAGAAATGTCCAACAAGCAGCAAGCAGCAAACAACAAACAGCAAGCAGCAACCAGCAAGCAGCAACCAACAAGCAGCAACCAACAAGCAGCAAGCAGCAAGCAATAAGCAGCAAACAGCAAGCAACAAGTAGCAAGCAGCAAGTAAGAAGCAGCAAGTAGCAAAGAACAAGCAACAAGTTGCAAGCAGCATAAATTAAGCAGCAAGCAGCAAACAACAAGGAATAAGCAACAAGCAGCAAGCAGCTAACAGCAAGCAGCAAGTAGGAAGCAACAATCAGCAAGTACGAAGCAGCAAGTTTCTTCCTTTTAAACTTGGAAAGGAAGGAAATTGTGTTCAATGGTGAAAGTGAATGCAAACATAACCTAATTGAAAATCTATCAAAGTTGGGAATAGAAGACGATTTGAACTCAATGATTATTATATGTTTTAACCCCCAAGTTTATTGTTCATCTTCAAATTAATGAACAAATAAAGAAACAAACAAAAAGAACAACTAGGTCAAGCTGCAATAACCTAGATACAAAAAGCAAACTTAAAGCATCAAGTTAGCAGCAGAAAGCAACATCAAGCCTGAAACAAAAACCAACCAAGGAAGAAGCAACAAACGTAATTACTACTCATTTCAAAACTTAAATCCACATTGTGTCACTGGCGGCTCGTGCCCATGAAACAGGTGAAGTGCTGTACAGTAAAAGATACCGGCACTTCACCTGTTTCGTGGGCACGAGCCGCCAGTGGTGTTGAGTTACATGCGTTTGAAAGCTGAGCAAAATTTGATAACAGCCTCTAAAATATGAAACTTGAAGATTCCTCCCTTGCATTTGACACAAAGGAAACTCGAGATCTAATTTGTATATGCTGGCAGAGCACGGATCAAAGTAAAGAGAGGGAATGAGAGGTAGAGAGAGAGAAAAAGAGAGAGAGAAAGAGGTGGATAGAGTAAGAGAGAATAGTTGAAAACAAGGAAGGAAAATAAGAAATAGTAGAGAAAAGGTATAGTATAAGTAGAGGATGAAAAGTGTGAAGATGGGAGTAAGTGAGGATAAGAAATGAAATAGGTAATGATGAAGTGAGATATGACAAAGAGGAAATGAAAGAGATAGTGAGGGAGGGAGAAGAGTATGAGAGAAAGTGGGAGGAAGAGAGAATGAGAGAGAAGAAATACAAGGAAGGAAATTAAGAAAGGATAGCAAAGGAGAGCAGAGCCATTAATAAATTTATGAAGAGGGGAGTAAGTGAGAATAAGAAATCGAATGAGTAGTGATAGATTGAGGAGTGACAAAGAGGTAAATAAGAGAAAAAGATTGATTGATTGAAGGCCTTTATTGAGGGCGGAGTTAGGACTCTTGGTCCTCTCCACCAAACAACCCTTTACAAAGTACAGTAATATACTGTTATCAAATCTTTTTTATTTCATTTATCAATTTATTTAAATAGCCCTATGTTAAAAGTTTAATTTTCACAGTTATCAAAATACATCAAAATCAATTATCATACAATAGATAATAAATATTTGAGAAAGTGAATAAAATAAAATAGCAATAGAGAGATCTAAGTAACAAGAACTTACAGTAAATTATAATGAGAAAAACATGTTTCCTTAAAATCACGAGCACCATTCACTCACACACATAGAGTGCAAGGTGGAGAAATACTCCACCGAATACTTCGATATATTCAGTATTGTAGAGAGAAAAAGAGAGGAGAGAGAAAGGGAGAGAGGAGGATAAAGAGAAATCACTGGCGGTTCTTGCCCACGAAACATGTGAAGTGCCCGTATCTTTTACTGTACAACACTTCACCTGTTTCATGGACATGAGCCGCCAGTGAGAGAAAGAAGGAGGCATATTAAGAGTGTATGAGTAGGTGATAAATAAATGCATGACAATGAGAGTAACATCTTTGAACGAGAATAAAAGAAGAAGAGAAAGAGGAACAGAAAAGAAAGAGATAAGAACATAGGACAAGAAGAACACCAAGAGAGTAAGAAGATGCGAAAATTGAATATTGTACGTCTGCTTGTCTCTCAAAGGCAGGGAGGTTTGATGCAAAGGGTTTAAAATACTGGTTAGTAACAATATTATTATGTATTAATATTTCATAAGAAGAGCAACAGTGTATATACCGAGGAAAATAGCATCATTCAAATCATTACCATCATTATTATATTCTTGTTGATCTTGTTCTTGTTCAGTTTCATGTTTCTGTTTCTGTTTGCAACTTTGAAACATTCAAATACTCTAAAAAAAGGAAAGCAATTAGGCTATATGTCAACGTTTTTTACCTCCACTTCAACATAACTACCTTCTCGATTATTGAAGGAAGTGGGATTCGATATGGAATACCAACTTTTCAATGTCAAAATTGAGTAGTTCGATCCTAGTAATATCCACTATAGGCCTATCACCGTACGATAAATATTTAGGCGTTTCAATACGTTTCACCCACTCACTATGCTACTCGTATTATAGTCTGTCCAAGCAAAAAAGACCCTCTGGCAAGATGAGAAAATGACTCCAGCTCGGTTAATATACTGGTTCAGATTATTGATTTGGTCTCAAATTGTAGAAAACATTTTACTCTATATTTTGAGACAAAATTTGTAGTTCTTGAACCAATATTGACCGAGCTGGAGTCATTTTCTCATCTTGCCAGAGGGTCTTCTTTGCTTGGAAAGACTTTACACTTTCAATAAGAAGAATTTTCTCTTCAGTATTATCTTCATTATTATGTTATGTTATGTTTTGATGAATAGGAATTCATTATTAATTATATTTGATGTTGTTGCGCTTTTATTGTTTGGTTGGTTGCTTGTTGTCTAGGCTACAGCTGATACCAAGACGTTGGGCGGTTTCGTCTGATATAATCTACCAACTATTGTCTTTAGCATCTAGACATATCCAATGACAACATCAGCTGTTGGAGTACACTATTAGCAGATGAAACCACCTAAAGTTTTGACGTCAGTCTCTACTGACCTAACTTTGTGTCTCAGAAAGAATGTTTTTCAGAGTTTGAACTGTTTCTAGTGATTTGATTCAAGTGAAGTGCTGTTTGTAAACGTCTTTGATCTGATCGATCACTTCACAGACGTGACGTTTTTTGAGAGATATTGTAAGAGTGATATAGTCTGTCTAAGCAAAGAAGACCCTCTGGCAAGATGGGAAGATGACTCCAGCTTGGTCGATATTTGTTCAAGGATTATAAATGTGGTCTTCAAAGAAGGTCAAACTGTTTCCTACAATTTGAGATGAAATTGATAATTATTGAACCAATATTGACCGAGCTTGAGACATTTTCCCATCTTGCCTGAGGGTCTTCTTTGCTTGGGCAGACTATAGTGATATCAAACTATGATCAATAGCAAAAATAATAAAATACTAGTTGTTTTGTTTTAGTTTTTCAAACTTTTGCCAAGAATGTCATGCATTCCCATCTTTGCGGAAACCCTAGAAGCCAAGTGAAAAATAATGATATCAAATTATTAGATAATAAATATAATATTTGATTGGAAGTTCCAAAGAAATCAGAGTTGTTTAGGTGCTCAGCTATCATATCATTGGTTAACTGTTGGCTAGTTTTACATGGAAGAACAATCCTAGCTTCTATGCTTGAATAGATAGTGTCATTGACTATGGATATAAGTGGACTTATACTTAGACTTACACTATAGACTTATATCCATAGTCAATGATAGTGTTAATAGATTGGGATATTTGAAATCATAAAGCAATCTCTTCTAAGATTAATGGAGGCTGTTTAGAGATTTCATTCAATGTATTTGTCATTTGTACAGTTCTCAACGATAAATATAACGTTTTTTTTCATTTTAAATGAAAAGACAAGACGTTGCCAAACCACTGATTTAGTAAAATATCGAGACATTTTTTTCGTATTTTATTGCAAATTGTATACTTCTTCGAACATATTCATCACGTGAACACTGTAATTACACGGGTAAGTACAACTTAAATCTCTTGTTTTCACTCTTATTCTAATAATATATTTGCCAACTAATGACTCACAAACTCACAATTAAACCTTCGGTTTATGTTAGCTTTGTTTCATTATTTGTCAAACATTATATTCTATACTGTGTTATATTGAACATTGAATGGTCATATTTTTATTGGAAACGAATTTCAATTCAAAACAATTACAAAAAGCATTACAGGTGTGAACTGAATTATTTTGTGAGTTCATTCAACTCAAGAAATTACATTATGACATTACAATTCCCAGTTACGAAGAAAGAATAATCCCACTCCAAAAATAACACTTACTTAATTTCCTCCTTGTAACACTATGTAGAAAACAAGCCTGTATTACCATTCTAATCATATGTAACTTGTAAAGCTCATACATGAGACGGGGGCTTAGAACAAGACATTGCGACAAAATGTAACACAAGGGAAACGTGGAAAGGAAATTGCTGACAAAGTAACCGACGAAAAACACAGAGCAAAGATGAAAATTCAAAAGGTTTGCGACAATTTCATTTGACATTTTCTTCGTGAGGTCGAAAAATTTCGAGCCAAATTTCATTTTGTATTCTGTGCGACTCTGTTTATTCAGAAAAGGGTCAAAGCAGTCTTAGATTCGTGATTATATTTGATAATGTTTTGGTGATGGTGAGTGTGTTGTCTGTTTTGAAACCCAATTTTGTATGTGAGAGATTAAGTGGCAGAAGGCGTGGACTTAGTTTTTGTCTCTTTAGTGCAATTGTCCCACATTCAGAGAAGAGAGTTGGAAATTGAGAATCTAATTCCAGTATTAGTCTACTATGATGATTTGTTTTTTGTGATTTTTTTTAGAAATCCAAGATGAGGGTATGTTTCATTATGTAATACCAACTTTGAAGTTTGAGAGCAGGTAGAATTCACTAGAAGCTAGTTATGGCTTAACATAGCCTACTCAAAAATTTAAGTGGTTTTATATTGAAAATTTAGTGCTTCTTAAATGAGTCTACACTAAAATCTAAGTGGTTTTATATAGGCAATTTAGTGCTTCTTAATTGAGTGCATTTAGGACCTCCTAAATACTTGGGTAATTAGGAGGTCCTGGTGCATTCGACTGCTTCTTGTGTGCTTCAACAGCTGATATTGTAAATTAGACTAGTAGTTTAGCTACGCCTGGACGATGTTTTTGAAATCAAAAGAGACAATAGATGCTTTACAACAGCTGTTAGTAGGTTACATCACGTACAAGAGACAAACGAAACCGCCTTACTATTTGGTATCAGCTATACCGTATCACTCTCAAACTGTGAAGGTATTTGTGAGATTTTAGTTTCCAAACCATCCATTTTTCAAATATTTTATGTATCCTTATTTATTCTCATTTTTTTGTACAATTATTCATTTTATATGAGTAATAATTTGTGGAAGGATAAAATGATCGATTGATTGATGTGTGGTTTTAAAAGTATGCCCTTACCCAAAAAATTAATGTTTCTCAATGTCTTTTCTAAATAAAATAAGTCATTGAATAATGAATTATTTAGGTAAATAATTAAATTGAATAAATTTGTTTAGTCTACACCTGAATCCTTCGTCAAATCAAAGTTTATTTTAATGTATAGAAGAAGCAGATGCAATGTAAATAAGGAGATAAGTCGGAGAACAAGGAGAAGAATAAATTAAAACTAAAAGAAAACAAATCAGGGGGAAGTTAATCTTTGAAATTAGGAGCATTCTTAATTGGCCGTGAGCGATTTTTTACTTCGGTTTCTTTTCTCTCTCACACTTCCCTTTTCCTCCTACTCCTCCACCTCATTCTTCTTCTTCTTCTTCTTCTTCTTCTTCTTCTTCTTCTTCTTTTTCTTCTTCTTCTTCTTCTTCTTCTTCTTCTTCTTTTTCTTCTTCTTCTTCTTCTTCTTCTTCTTCTTCTTCCTCTTCTTCTCTTTTCTTCTTTCCTCTTCTTCTCACTTCTTCCCTCCTTTCTTTCTCATTTCTTCTTCATTTCCTCTTCTTTTTTCTCTCTTTCTCTCTTTTTCTTTCTCTTTACATAAATCACTCTCAATCTCTCTCTCTCTTTGATTTCTTTCTCTCGCCAATAGCAATTAAACCCAGCGCACACCGGCTGGCTGATTTAATTAGCAAGTCAATTAAATTGATGAGCTAATTTCGCCAGGTGAAATACGCAAAATGAAAGATTCACTCTGAACTAAAGTTCCACTAACACTGCTCTGTGAAATCGCCTACGTTATTCGTAATGTTTATTAGGTGACAAGAGGCCTGCTCCAATATTATATTTTCCTTCTTTTCTTCTAGAGTTTCCTGTTGGAAATAGTTTCTCTCTACATCACTCATTTGCTTAATTATGATAAAATGTATTCTTCATCTATTATTTACTTCACTTTTATGCTTGGAATTCTTACTTCAATTATTATTTCACTCTTCCACGGGTGTTAATTTTCCTATCACTAGAATAACTAGTTTATATATTATTTATTAAAACTTAATAGAATTCACTTTTATATGGAAATGAACATTTACTCACATAGTGATTCACTGTTCAGTCTCAAAATGTGACCACCACAACAGGTCTAAACTAGTCACTAATATCAGTAATATGAAAGTGAATTTTATTGAGTTTGAATAAATAATAAATCAACTAGTTAGTCTAGTGATAGGAAAATTAACATCTGTGAAAGAATAGATACACAACACCATATTATTTATTATCAAGTACCTGACAAGTCATCGAAACATTGATGTTTGCTAACATCTGTGAAGCTGTGGCAATAATTGACAAATGACAGTAGTTCTCAGCTCTGTTAGGACAGTCTGAGAGCGGTCTGCGAGAGCGGGACAATTTGTTCTGCTCTTACAAATCACTGATATTTTCATGAAATTCATAGTTTTTGCGAGCTATTGCCCTGCTATCCACCACTATTTCCGATATTCCTAGTGGCAAAAAGATATAGCTCTTCAATTATTTCATCCACTGTCTATTGTTTATTTTCATTGTATATTTACATTCATTCTCCCCCTTTTTCCAACCTATTTATTCTTCGTGCTTCTAATGCCATGGTGGAAGATTCAATTAAAGTGAAATGGCACAGGTGGTATGAAATTGGAATAGGTGCTTCTCGGAAATTGAGTTTAATTTTCAAATCTCCACAAATTTGGGTTATGTAATTGATGCTTCGATTTTAATCCAATAGGATATAGAGAATTTAATAGAGAATTTGAAAGGTGAGTTAATAAATTGGAATCTACTTCGCGATTTTTGGACGTTCGGTTTTTTGTTATCCTTACAAATTTCACAAGATTTGACAGAACTTGGCAAACACATGATGTGATTTTACATACATCATAATATGTTTGTCAAGTTTCATAGGATCTATGAAAAGTTATAGAAATAAAAAAGCCGGACGTCCAAAAATCGTGGTACAGTATCTGAAACGGGACTAAGATGTCAAATTCATTAAATTCAATAGTCTTGGAAAATTGAAATAACTTTCAAATTGAATCTTGCGTCAAGTAAATTAATAATAGGGATAGAAGAAATATTTTGCTTAAAAAAGTAATTACAAGATACGCTTCGTAATACTACGTAAAATAGATGTTACTTAAATCAGTATACATAATAATACAAGGAACGGTAGCTTCAGAAAATGTCTGACAGAATAGGCAAGAAGAACGCTCCATTATAGACTGCTTGCTATTGGTGGATTGCAGCTCCACCTCCAACTCACAAGACACGCCCAATCGACCAATGGGAAGCGTTCATTTGGAACTTTCCCCCATTCTGTAGAGTAGACTCATCGTTGTCTTTCTATTTTGTTAAATGTTGCATGTTGCTCTCTTCCCCTCAAGCAGTACTATCAACAATCCAAGCGGGGTACAGTCTGTCAAAGAAGACATTCTGGCAAGATGGGAAAATGACTACAGCTCATCAATATTGGTTCAAATTTATAAATATAAATCTGTATAAAACATTCTAATCTACAATTTAAGATTGTTAATTTTAGAACCAATATTGACCGAGCTGGAATCAGTTTCCCATCTTACCAGAATGTCTTCTTTCCTTGGACTGACTATACAGACAAATAATTCCAGCACTTAGAAAACTAAATTTGATTCAAAGAATAGTTTGAGGACTTTGATACAAAGACGTATACAACTATCACAAGAGTCCTTTTCACAATTAGTGATTCGTGTGCAAACTCCCCTAGTAAATAGATGAACGAATTTCGTTGATTAGGTGCATGATAACAACGTGATTAATCTCTCACTCACACGCTCTCTCTCTCTCTCTCTCTCTCCTTCTCTTTCTTTTTTCTCACTCGCTCTCTCTCTCTCTCTCTCTTTTCTACTCTCTATTTCTATTTTCTCTGTGCATTACGGTAGTAATCACTGTTGTAGTTACACATGTTGTGATTGAACTAAAGTTTCCAAATGAATTACAATCGAATTAATTTTAAATGGAATCTCATTCCTATTTTAAATAGGCTGGAAATTATTCTACAGCACTAGTGAAACACTCATTAATTAATAGTTTGATTGGGTTTCATCCAGATTTTGATGAAAAAAGAGGCTGAATTTCACTGGCGGCTCGTACCCACGAAACAGGTGGAGTGTCCGTACAACACTTCACCTATTTCGTGGGCACGAGCCGCCAATGCTGAATTTACAGTCTATTGAGAAGCAAATAACTGAATTTGCTCGCTGTTTTATATCGTCGGTGAACAATTAACTATCAGGAAATTTATTTATAATGTCAATTATAGTCCTACACTAGTCCCACTATATATTTTTGTAATAAATAATATGTACGCGTATTTATTCATAACCTATTCACGATAACTTTAGACAAATTGAACAAACGTTTTTCGTATAAGTGCGTGTAAATATTCTTTATTTATTCTTTATTCTTTATTCATACAACTATTTTAATTGGGAGGAAAAAATAGGCATAGCCTGTGCTATTCCTTTCCCAAAAATTTTATAATAAAGTCAATATTCTCCAAAATGAGGTTATATGATATAATAGCACTGAGTAAACACATAATTTTCAATCCAGGAATAACACTGAAATTTTGAATTTGGAATGTTGATGGCCGGAATTAAATAAATATCATGCACCAAAGAAAACAATATTGAAAATTAGAAAAATATTGCACAACTTTGAAAGATTTCAAGCCAAAAAATCACTAAACTACTAAGATGTGTCACTAACGAATGAATAAGCTGTAGTGCTAATATGTGGTGGATACCTCGCACACGGAACAATGGCGGCCCGTGCCCATGAAACAGGTGAAGTGCTGTACAGTAATAGATACAGGCACTTCATCTGTTTCGTGGTTACGAGCCGCCAGTGCCACGAAACTATAACTAAGCATTACTATACTAACCTAACAAAGCATTGACATCGTGTATGATTGTGTGGGTGTGTGTACTGCCAAAGACAATCAGAGTACTTATAGTACTTATAATAGAGTAGATAATCAAAGACAATTAGAGTACTTATAGTATTTAAAATAGAATAGATAGTCAATGGTACTGCGTATGAGCTCGCAATAATTGTTTCGTTCGGGACTGTGTTGTATCATATTGCCTCAAGTTATTGTGAATGAGGTATAGTTTGACTATTATTATATGTTATCAGCTACACTTTTTATTTGCAAACTATTTATTTCGTTGATGGCGTTGATAACGCTTGTTTCCAATTTTCCGTAGGCAAATCATGTGGATTAATTCTATAAACGTTCCCTCTCAAGTGACCCAAGTAAAATCTACCTGGATCTAAACAAGTGAAATTTGCGAATGTTGGTGGCCATAGAATCATTACTACCACTGGTGGCTCGTGCCCACGAAACAGGTGAAGTGCTCGTATCAATTACTGTACAGCACTTCACCTGTTTCGTGGGAACGAGCCGTCAGTGATCACTAGCACCAAATCTAGCACTAATACAAACTAATAGAACTAGAATCATCTCTGCTACCATAAAATCTTCACAAGCACATAAATTATAATGTCAATGGCACTTTTATTGGAAAAGATATTTGAAGTCTCAATCGAAAAACGATAAGTACCCCGCATTCCAAATCAACAAAGGAATCCTTTTCTCATTTCTGACAATTGTCTCTTAAATTCCTTCGTCATTATGACGTCATTAGTCTCTCGGATGAATTCCGACAATTATTCTCAATTAATTAATCAGAGACACCATTCTTCAGGTTTTTAACGCTTATTGAATTATAGTAGGCGGAAAGAAAGGTTGCGATTCTGAATGAAAGTGGGAGATAATAAAAAAGAAAGAGAAAAACGAAAGGTGGAGAGAGGCAGGAGAAAGAGAAAGAGAAAGAGAGAGGAAGTGATAAAGGTGATTAAAAATGAAGGAGAAGGTTGAAGAAAGAGAGATAAACAATGTGAGAGGAAGACATGATGAAAGAGAGGGTATGGGACAAATGAACAAACACAGAAAGAGTGAGTTTGATGGGGTGGAAAAGTAAGAAGAAGGGAAAGAGAGAGAGAAAAAATCTGATGAAAATTAAGGAGAATGAAAATTAAGATAGTATAATATGAGAGAGAAAGAGATGAAAAATTGGAGATTGATAAAGAGATAGATAGATAGATAGATAGATAGATAGATAGATAGATAGATAGATAGATAGATAGATAGATAGATAGATAGATAGATAGATAGATAGATAGATAGATAGATAGATAGATAGATAGATAGATAGATATTTTATTTTCAATTGTTACAAGGCTGCCGCCTATTGTAACATTAAGTTTACAAATAATGCAATTTTACAAAATAACAAAGATAATTGTGAATCCTGAAAGATAACTGTGACATCCTGAAAGAGAGAGGGTGTGAAAGAAATTATCAGGGAGAGAGAGAGAGAGAAAAGTGTGTGAGATGGGAGGAAGAGTGGGAAGAGAGAGAGAGAGTGAGTGATGGAAGGAGTGAGAAGAAAAGAAAGGAAATTGTGAGGGTGGAGAAGTAAGAAGAATAGGAAGAGAGAGGAGAGAGAATTATCGGTAAGAGTGGATGAATTAATAATTGTTGAAGCGTTAAAATACTTTTGTTTTTTTTAGAAAAGAACTCTGTCATCCTACTTAGCGCGGAAGTCATGCATTGTTTAGAGCTGTTACCAAGAAACAGGACGGTTTACAAAATGACTGTTATCAGCTCTAAGCACTATTGGGACAGTCGGTGGGCGGTCTGCAAGAGAATATCCAGTTGAGATATGCCTCAGTAAACTGTTTCGTTCTTGTAGACAGCCTTCACACTGCCCTAACAGAGCTGAGAACCGATGACATTCATTCCTCAACCGCCTTAGCCCTAGCACAGTAAACTAGCATCATCAACGACTATCTTCCTCTTCTTGGTTGGAATTCTTTTGAATGATCTAATTTATTATTTAGAACTTGACAGAACCTGAAATTGTTATAATTGTGACTGTGATTGTGTCCGTATGAGTGATACGGTTCGTGTTCAGTTCGTGTTTGGTTCGTCTTCGATTTGTGTTCAGTTCGTGTTCGGGTTCTGTTCAATTCATGTTCAGTTCATATTCGGTTCGTATTCAGTTCTTATTCAGTTCGTGTTCGGTTCGTATTCAGTTCGTCAGTTCGTATTTGGTTTGTGTTCAGTTTGTGTTCAGTTCATGTTCAGTTCGTATTCGGTTTGTGTTCAGTTTGTGTTCAGTTCATGTTCGGTTTGCGTTCAATTCTTGTTCAGTTTGTGTTCGGTTCGTATTCGGTTCGTGTTCGGTCAGATCGTCATCCTTTGGAGTTTAGTTTGTGTTCAGTTCGTGATTAATTCGTGTTCGATTCATGTTCAGTAAGTAGGCTAATCAGTCGATTCGTGTCGACTTATGACTCGAAGAAGGAGACAAAGAAGAAGAAGAAGAAGAAGAAGAAGAAGAAGAAGAAGAAGAAGAAGAAGAAGAAGAAGAAGAAGAAGAAGAAGAAGAAGAAGGAGAAGAAAAGCTAGGTGAAGAAGTGGAGTAATGTAACGAGGTAAAAGACAAACATGAGATTAGAAAGAGATTTTCCAGATGAAGAGAGACGAAAGCAACATAATAATAAACTTTCGTTCAAACATATTTCCTTGCAATCGCCAGCATTTTGAAACAATACGAGCATAATAGAACAGATTTTCAATTAATAACTCTTGACAATGGAGTGGAAAGTCTGAATCCCCAGGGTAAACTATAGTCCGTGCAAGCAAAGAAGGCATTCTGGCAAGATGGGAAAATGACTTTAGCTGTGTCAATATTGGTTTTAAAATCATAAATCAACTCTGAAATTGTAGATCAGGATGTCTTCCACAATTTAAGACCAAATTTATGGTTTTTGAAACAATATTGTCCGAGCTAGAGTCTTTTCCCCATCTTGCCAAAATGTCTTCTTTGCTTGGACAGACTTTACTCAAGGTTTATGAACTCCCTATCGAGGATTTGACAAGCAAGAGCCAAATATTAGACATTCAATATCGTTCGAAAATTTGAAATTCCCCAAGAAATTGCCTTTTGCATCCCTTAAATGTAAAACGTTTTGAAATTTGTTACCGATTTTGTTTTTGACATAGTGATTATTTCGGCAATCGGGATTTTAACTGTTTGATTGGAAAATTTTGTGTAATAGGGAGAGAAATATCCAAGGTGTTTTATAAAGAGGGGTGATCTCCTATATAAATCTCAAATTTACAAGGTTCTGGAAGGTTCTGCTTCTAACTTATTTTCGCTCATTTATTAAATGGAAGAATTTCTATCACAAAACAAACAAATTATAATCATAATTCAATTGTGTTGTGTGAATAAATTCTCTCATTAATTACGAGTAATGTATTATTCATAAACTTTAACGCTACACAATCTATATTATATTAGACAATCCATACTACAGTATTCATTTTATTCATTGACATTATCACACAAACTATAATATTATTATCATTATTGTAACTAGAAACTAGGTGAGAAAAACTAGGCACAGCCTGTAGTCTGTAGCATAGTTCAAGCTACATGTTAGATATTACTCTTTGTTTAATCTATATTACCATTTAGGATACACAAAAGCCGTTATAACATGAGAAATGTATGAAAAAACGCTATAACATGAGACATGTATGAAAAAAGCAATTGGATTATTATTGAGAAGGTATGCATCTTATATCTGACGCAAAAAAAGTTGGCGATAAAAAAATACAGACTTCTTCCTTACAATTTATCTCCCGAATTTAAGTAAACGTTTATGTAGTCTTATTACATAATAAGAATTTACACTAAGGATTGGTCTTATCAAGGCGGAAGATATGCAACCCGCAATACATCTACAATTTTGAAAACCTGATTACTGGCGTAATCTTTAACGGATTTCTAAAATATTTCAACACAACATTTTTAGACCTTATCTGAACCTGCCCACCAAATATCAACATTTTCTACCGATTGGTTCTCGAAAAAATGAAGGAAACGTTGAAAAACTATAGAATAACTGAAATATTTGGCGTATCCTTGAAAAGTTTTTAAAATCCGTTCTTAGCGCGTGTCTAAACGTCCAACTGAACATGCTTGCCAAATTTCGGTTCAGTGGATTTTTAGTTCTGGTGATGAATGAATGAATCAGTCAGTCAGTGCCATTTCGCTTTTATAGATAAAGATTATCATTTTTTCTCACTTCACTAGCACTACACTAACTCGCAGCAGGTCTTTGTTCTACTCAGACCGAATAGTTAGGTTCTAATGAAATTTGAATGATAAGGTTATGAAAATGATTATATTGAAGAGTTCAAAATAATTTACTCCAATAAACGGAATGAAATACTATCAAGAGTACAATCATACTAGGTGATTTGCATGCATAGCCCAGCATCATCAACAAATGCTTCTAATCAGTCTAGACTCATCAAACTAGAAGCACGAATGCAAAAAAAGACCTTAATTAAGAGTCTTATCTTGAGGGCTAATCCTTGGAGAAAACAACGGAAGAAAAAGGAGAGGAGATGTGAAAATAAAGAGGTACAGCTGAGAATGGGATGAAAGGAGACAGAGAATATCTTTGTGTTTGTCTTCTTCTGTTGGTGATAGTCATTTTTAATTAGGAGTCAGATCCAAGAAAATATTGTCAAGTTGTCCCCGGAGTGCTAGATTCCATCTGGAAAGTTATTTATACGACAAGAAGCCCACTGAATATTCATGCACTTTCTAATAATTCCACTAGTTGTAGAAATAATTTCAAATTCGTTTATTTAGATAGATAGGTATGAACATTATGAGATTATCACACAGGCTACTCTGGCGAATTGTACCTACGAAACAGGTGAAGTGCCCGTATCTCTCACTGTACAGCACTTCACCTGTTTCATGGGAACGAGCTGCCAGTGTATTGCAATGATGAACATCATTGTGGTTCGACAATATCTTGTCTTTTTATTGAATATTATAAACTATCACCATTTTCTAGTTAAACCAGCATGAACTTCTAGATATAGTCTGACCAAGCAAAGAAGAGCCTCTGGCAAGATGGGAAAATGCCTCCACTCGATCACTATTGGTGCGAAAATTATCAATTTGATCTCAAATTGTAGAAAACAATTTGATCTACTATTAAGAGACCACATTTATAACTCTTGAACAAATATTGACCAAGCTGGAGTCATTTTCCCATCTTGCCAGAGGCTCTTCTTTGCTTGAACGGACTATACCAGATATCAACTACTGGGACTTATATATTATAGTCACTGTATAGCGTCCAGTATACAGGGATTTTAGTGTCGGCCAGTTGAATATCTGTAACCAATCACAGCCTTTGTCTTGTCATTGAGTTAAACATCAAGAGCTGTGATTGGCTACAGATATTCAACTGGCCTAAACTACAATACCCGTGTACAGGGACAAGTACATCAACTGCTTGATAGTTGTTTGAACCAATCACAGTGAACGTCTGAAATTGGCCTGGACAAGCTCCTCCCCGATTAGCGGTTCATATCAAACGTCACAAAATGGCGATTCAAACAGCAAACACAATTCAACATTTTGTAACTTTTATTTGTTCCGTTGATTGGGGAGGAGCATGTCTAGGCGAATGGCAGACGTTCACTGTGATTGGTTCAAGCAACTACCAATAGTGGTGCTTCACCGTTAGTATAAAGCCGCGTATCGACAGTCCGAGGCATGTGCCACGAATGCCTCGCAGTATAGTCTGGTGACGCAAAAAAGTATAAACTTATGGCTGAGGCATATGTGTGAATATAATCTGCAATAATCAAAAATAATTATAGTATAGTATATAGTATATAATTATGATTATAATAAAGATAATTATAATAAAAAATCTGCATTTTTTGTAACCAAAAATGCAAGCACGCGAACAGATTGACTAGCGCCATCAAGCGGGAGACAAAGCAAATAAGCTCTGACAATTGATAATTTGGACTTTGGAGGTTAGTTTGTGCTCAATTAGTAGATAAAAATTCAAGGCAATGCTTTTTATTGCCTATTAGAACCTTCTGCACCCAAATAGAATTCTTAATCACAAAAATGCATAGGAATGGGGTACAATTTTGAGGTTAGTTTGTAGAATTATTCGTTGTGCGTTGCGAGGCAACAGGCACTGCTCGCTGCGAATTGTGTGCAGCGTTTGCCTCGCTGCTAGCAAACCCGGTATCGACAGTCCGAGGCATGTGTGGCACATGCCTCGGACTGTCGATACGCGGTAGATAGTAGACTAGTAGTAGTTCTTTTTTTGTGTCAACAGACTGTACAGCGAGGCATTCGTAGCACATGCCTCGGACTGTCGATACGCGGCTTAAATATACTGCTGCTCTGTAAGTTTTAAGTTTCTTAGAGATTGATAATGATGTAGCAACGAAAGCGGTTATTTCAATTTTTAATGAATCTGTGGTTTGGAAATATCTTGCCCTTTCATATAATATGGATAACAATATCATATTCACAACTACTTAACTAATTATTGATAAGTTTAATACTTTAGGTAAGAGAAAACACTATCCTCAATAAGTTTAATACTTTCCTGGCCTGAAATCTAAAATTTGTTTCACCTAATAATCAATATTACTTATTTGGTACTCGTGAACTATTCTATTATCATTCTAATAATAGAATAGAATATTATAAGTATAATATGTTGATAGTGAATAAAAAATCTTATTCTACTGATAAGCATGAAGTTTCTTTGACTCATTATTTTTTCTAAATCAACAAATGAAAAGATCTGTCTCCATTACAGTGACTTTATAGGAGATATAGTTGCATTACAGTGACTATATCTTATAATAGTCACTGTAGTCTCCACGGTTCGTGCAAGCAGAGAAGATACGCCATCACAATGTAAAGTGTACTGTGATGGCGTTTCTTCTTAGCTTGCACGTGAACTAAACCTACTGAATTTGTTATTCGAAAGAATTCCCTTCTTCCTGGTGGAAATATTTTCGAGATTTTTCACTTATCGACTTCCTGGTGAAAAGATTTTTGAGATTTCCTCTGTCTTCTTTCGCTCAACATACAAGTAAACGCTGAAGGCGATTGAAGATTTTCCAGTAGACAAGCTAATTAGAAAGAGTTTTGCTTGTTTTCAACTCATTGCTAAAGTTTTTCCTGTCTTGTCTCGGATCTTCAAAAACGAGTCTAACATCATTGAAATCATTATTTTGCTAGAATACTGTTTCAAAGAACATTTGAAACAAAACATTACCATTACTTTGTTAAACGAGTATTGTAACGCTGACGCCAAAACCTTGGGCGGTTTCGTCTGTCTCTTGTACGTGATGTAGCCTACTAAGAATCTAACAAATTCAAGGAGCAGACAAATCCGCCTAACTTATTGCGTCAGTTGTACTCCAACGGATGTTAACTATTGAATAAATTAGGATAAATTTCTACTCTGTTGGGGAGATTTTTAACATTGAAATTTCCCTAATTGGATCAAGAGAGACAATCTTACGAAATTCCACAACAAATCCAGAACTTGTGAATGAACTTCGATGAATATTATACAGAGCGAGTATAGTCTGTTCAAGCAAAGAAGACCCTCTGGCACGATGAGAAAATGACTCCAGCTCGGTCAATATTAGTTCAATAATTATTAATCTGGTCTCAATCGTAGGAAACATTCTGATCTACAATTTGAGACCAAATCATTGATTTTTGAACAAATATTGACCGAGCTGAAGTCATTTTCTCATCTTGCCAGAGGGTCTTCTTTGCTTGGATAGACTATAATGCCAATTTTACCGTTTATTTTGGTGCAAGAGCAAGCAAATTTCGTGGCCATACAGGTTACATTTTTTCACATAGTCCTGCACCAAAATAAATGGTAGAATTGACATTAAATTTTATCAGTGACATTACACTTTTCACATAGTCCTGCACCAAAATAAATGGTAGAATTGACATTAAATTTTATCAGTGACATTACACTTTTCACATAGTCCTGCACCAAAATAAATGGTAGAATTGACATTAAATTTTATCAGTGACATTACACTTTTCACATAGTCCTGCACCAAAATAAATGGTAGAATTGACATTAAATTTTATCACTGTGTTCTATTTCATTTTCAAACTAGAAATGGATGAAAAAATAGAAAAACAAAGGGATTGAGGATAGGGCAAGCAGACAACAACAATGTCCTGCTAGAACAATGTGAAAATGCTGAGAGAGGCCTCGGGGCTATCCAAGTATTTCTTTGGCACTCACCTCTATTTTCAAGCTGCTCGTTCAGCATTAATTAAGACGCTTGACGGAAGCCAGGCACGCACGTACGGAGTAGAAGAGAAGAAGAAGAGAGAGAAGATGAAGAAAGATAGAGAGAAGAGACGCATGAAGGGGATAAGAGAGTGGAAAAAAGAGGAAGTGAAAGGAAGGAGAGGAGGAGAAAGAGAGATAGGAAGAAGAGACACAAAGATAGGAAAGCCGAGTGAGAGAGATCAGATTGGATTACAATTATTGTAATATAATATACAATTATTATAATAGTTTCAAATAGATAACAAAATTCAGCTTGGATTCTACATTTTCAATATAGAACAAATAATGTTCAATAAATTCTACATAATAGGAAATGAGAGGGAGAGAGAGGAACAACGAGGAAGAGAGTGGAAAGGAAAAAAGGAGAGATTGAGGAAGAGTGCGAGAAGAGAGAGAAGAAGACAAGAAGAGTGGAGAGGGGAGAGGAAGTTAGAGGGAGAAAGAGGATGAGAGAGGAAGTGAGAGGAAGAGAAAGGAGAGTGGAAGTGAGAGGGAGAGAGAGGGAAAAGAAAGAAGAGAGAAGAGAGGAAAGAGAAGAAAGAGGAAGGAGAGGAAGAGAGGAGATGGAAAAAGAGAGGAGAGGAAAGAGAGAAAAGAGAGAGAGAGAGGAGAGAGGAAAAGAGAAAGATAGATTGAGGAAAATGGGGAAGAGAAGAGAAAAGGAGACAAAAGAGGAGAGAGGTAGAGAGAGGAAGAGTGAGAGAAGGAGAGTAAGAGAGAGAAAGAGAGAAAGAGTGAGAGAGGGTGAAGAGAAGGGGAGGATGAAAAAGGATTAGAGAGGAAGTGAGAAAAAGAGAGATGAGCAGGAAGGAAGCTAGAGAAAGAGAGAGGAACTAAGAGGAAGGGAGAGGAACAAAGAGGAAGCGAGAGAAAGATAAAAGAAAAGTAAAGAAGAAAGAGAAGGTGATAGAGGGAAAAGTCACAAAGAGAAGAATGTAGGGAGACTGGCCGCAATTGAGTGGACCGAATAAAAGAAAAAAAGTAAAATAAGAAAATGAAGAGAAGAAAGGCTTGCAAATTGAATTAGAGCACGACGTAATTGAGAGACAATGAATGAGAGTGTTGTATTGTTTGTTGTTTGGCACCTCTCTGAGTGTCTCCAGTTAGATGGCCAATATTGTAGAATTGAATTGTACTCACATGGTTTTTTTTTAGATTTTCCAATGTTCCATATGGATTGGGTGATTTAAATCATCATTATTTTACTTACTGTATCTACTCACTCTATTCTCTTACTGTTTAATACTTTGTTCTTGATTTGAAAAGACAAATCGATTTGATATATGATTTGAAATCTGGAAGATGAATTTGATTTTTGATTTTATTAATTATTTTCATTTGTATCTGTTGGAGCAATATCTATCCAAGTATAGTTGATTCATACCGGTTTTCCAATTTCAGAATGAATTATCAATATTTTAAGAAGGTATCAATGAAATGACACCAGACAACAACGTTTATTCATTTATTATATAAAACACCATACTTTAACATTTATAAAGTATTCAAATATGGAAACTTGAAATCACATTCAATTTTATGTAACACATACAATATGATGTATTAGTATTATTACGATACAGGCTATCACATTTAGAGCTTGGTTTACAATCTTGATGATATAAGAGAACTACTCCATTCGTTCATGGTGAATTGGTGACGATCCTAACTCTTCATTCTAACTATCATTATTTTTTACTCTTATTATTTCCATTTTAAGAGAATTCATTCAAATTGTCTATTTAGCAGATCATAAAGATAATGATTTGTAGACCTCCTTTTGGATCATGCATGACAGCTCCTGAAAAATACAAATTTCTATTAAAAGCATAATACGCATATAGAAAATCTCAACAATCCCAATCGAAAACAAAACCGATTTCACTGTAAAATATTTGATTATTTTGTATTCGTACAGATGAAAATGTATTATTTATTGATGATTGATTTGAATTATAAGCTTTAGTCTCTTTTCATAAAAATTGATTACATATAATTCAATAATCCATCTGCCATAAAATTACTTTGTCTTGAATTCTATAGACCTATTTTATATTATATTCTATATAATTTGACTTCCATTGTTGTTGATGACTTCCATCGTATTTGGCACAGCTAAATTACTTAATTCTTTAGTCGCTCTTTGCCAAACTAAACCAGAATTTCACTGATTCATTCAATATTATAAAATTGATAGGGATGTCCAAAAACCTGATGTGTGAAACGTGGGTAATAAGGCATATCACTGTACAAAGTAGCTTATTATATAGTCTGTCCAAGCAAAGGAGACATTCTGGCAAGATGG
This sequence comes from Sogatella furcifera, assembly GCA_017141385.1. Taxonomy (NCBI): domain Eukaryota; kingdom Metazoa; phylum Arthropoda; class Insecta; order Hemiptera; family Delphacidae; genus Sogatella; species Sogatella furcifera. The sequence goes on along the minus strand of CM029557.1, from coordinate 20,560,339 downwards.
GAAAATTATTCCAGCTCCGTCAATATTCATTCAAGAATTTTAAATTCAAATTGTAGGTCTCAAATTGTAGGAAACAATTTGTTCTCCTATTAAGACCAAATTTATAGTCCTTGAACAAATATTGACCAAGCTGGAGTCATTTTCCTACATTGCCAGAGGGTCTTCTTTGCTTGGAAAGACTACACCAAAAAATAAGAATACATAATATCTACTACATGGTCTACATAATATCTACTATAGGTCGACTATATCTATGCTACGACTATAGAGAATAAGACAAAAAAAATCAATTACCTTATGGTTTCACCCCCCTCTAATCCTTCTTATGACTGTAGCCCCACTTCTTGCCCTCCTTATGACCCCCCTTCTTCCCGTACTCGCTCTTATGACTGTGATGCTTCTCGTGTCCCGCCGCCTCCTTATGTCCCTTATGGTCCTTATGGTGCCCGCCCTTCTTATGGTGTCCCTTCTTTCCGTGATGCCCCTCATGGTGCCCCGATTTATGGTGGCCCGATTTGTGTTTGCCCCCCTTTTTGTGTCCGTGGTGAGAATGATAGCCGCCGTGTTTCTCGTGTTCGCCTCCCTCGTGGTGTTCGTCGTAGAACTCGTGTTTTTTCATGTATTCGTCTTTTTTGTGTATATTGTGTTCGCCCTTTGTGCTGTGTCCTTTTTTGTGTTCCCCGCTTTCGCCGAATTTCGCTCCCTTTTTTCCTTTCTCCGACTTGTGGTGTGCACCGTAATGTCCCGCTTCCTCTTTGTGTTTCTTCTTCTTGCCCTGAAATAAAAATAAAAATTGAAAAAAATTTTACAATCATCGAATATATTGGCATTGTACAAAGTCAACAAAGACCTGATAATTATGGTTTCATGAAGATGGTTCCGGATGGGTGACCAGATTTTGATCAATGCGAGAGGACCTTTATGAGTAGCTCCCCACAAGAAAACCCATATGCATATTTTTATTGAGCAAAACTGTCACAGTGTACCGTAGGCCTGCTTATTCATCGACAGCACTAGAAAATTATTTCCATGGTGTTACATGGAAGTAGGGAATGAAAATAATGTGCTATTAATAAACGAAACATTTCTCAGCAAGTTTAAGATTATTAAATTTCCAATTATTGATTGATTGATTGATTTCTGGTTTGCTTTAGAGCACATAAGGAAGGGAATAGTAGATTCTTCAGAGAAAAATATTGAGTCATCATAAAATTGCATTTCACTGGAAATATACATGATTAAACAAAAATTCGGGAACAGCAAATTGAAGATTGCAACCATTTTTACTGCTCTATCTGACTTTCTTGAAAAACATTCGAAATAGTTTCGAATTCAGCCAGCAGATGGCAGTAGCAATAGGGTGATTTGCTTCGACTCCTATTGGATACGCCTCCAAGCTCCGCCCATGCTCTGTGATTGGCTAATGACATCGATTCGAAAAGTTTCCAAATTCAACTAGCCTAGTAGATAGCAGGAATTGTCGGGTAATGTTTCAGATTTGACTTAGACAGTGGACACGCCTTCATGCCCCGCCTGCTCTCTCCTGATTTATTGATAGTGTTTCGTGAGTTCTGCCTAAGAAAATGGCTGCTAGCAAGAAAATTATGGATTATGAATTTTTGTGAATTCCAGTACAACAATAATAATATTATAAGTTTTCATGATCTCATAAAGCATTTAAAATGGTATATTGTATATTCATCCTATTTGATTTCTTCTTTCATTGGAATTTTTGGTTTGGCTTAGAATTATTTCATGTAGGCCTACCTCTGTAGAGAACAGTGTACATATATTAGAACAGTATATAGAGATTCACTATTACAACGGTGAAGATTCTCAACTAGAGAAACAGAGGTCTAAAATGTGCTATTATACAGTGGAACCTCGATTTTACAAACCCCGATTCAACAAGTTTTTTTCTTGGTCCCTTGAGCTACGTTCGACTGTACCGCATCTTCTAATATACTGTTAGCTATTCATGAAGTTAGTAGAATTATATTGTTTTATGTGATTACAGCAACCCTTGAACAACAAACAATATGAAAGAAGTTGAATTCTACAAATGTTTAACAAATAATGTAGCTTAACCCTAGAAAATTCACTATCCATTATTTCTCTATTAACCATTCGATTATTCAATATTTTAATCTAATTTTATGTAGTTATCGGGAATTAATTTCTCAACAAATATAATATGAACTAAAACAATTCAGTCACTATCCACATACCTTTGTATCCTCGTACTCTCCTTTATGCGACTCTTTATCGTGATGTCCCTTTTCACCTTTCTCATGCTTATGATATCCTTTATACCCCTTATCGCCCTTCTTCCCCGAACTCGACTTATGGTGCGAATGATGCTCCTCCCCCCCTCCCTTCTCATGTTTCTCTTTATGCTTCTTCTTCTCCTTATGTTTGTGTCCGTGGGAAGCAGACGGACTTTGATCCACCTCTTGATCTTCGCTTGCCTCTCCCTCTAATTCTTCTTCTTCATCATCTTCTGTCCTACTCTGCCTTGCAACGTTACCCACATTGTAGTTGAAAATTTGAGGTTCGTTAACCTTTTCTTCACTCAAATAATTCTTTTTCGGTCGCTTTAACAACCTTTCACTCCTTTCATTTATCCTACGATTATTGTCTCTCAATACTTCATCGTGATTTTTTTCAGGAACTTCTGTTTTCGGCAATTTCAAAAAATACTCCTCCCCCCCTCCCAAATCAAACTCACTGTCCTCCTCTTTTTTCATCACAATATCATCATCCACATCCTTCCTCCCCTTCTTTTTCTTCTTTCTCTTCCTCTTTTTCTTCTTCTTTCTACTCTCTTTCCTAATTTTCGCCGACGCAGCACTCTCTCCGGAATCTACATCGTATCCGAGAACGTCACCAACAGAATCTACGGTATCCAAAATGTCTACCAGTTCGTCGGATCGATCTTGCATGGGGGTTTGAACTATCGCCGACTTTTCAATATTTTTATCGGGGATTTGATGTAACCTGCGTTCCTCCAAATGTTGTTCAACTAGTTTTTCAACTTTTTCTTTATTTTTACCTTCATTCCCAACTTTCCCACTACTCCTCCCCTCACCCCCCTCCCCTTTAGAAGAACTATTTGTAAAACTTTCCGGTAACTTTGTACTTTCTTCAATTATTACAGTCTTTGAATCTGATTCTAACGGTTTTTTAATAATAATTCTCTTCCTCTTTCTTCTTCTTATTTTTCTACCGAGCTTATCTTCCCCCACCACTTTTCCAACACTATCATTGCTACCAACTAAAGATGATGTACTAGAGGGTGTTACAGTACCTGCAGAATTGTGTATGTTGCTTGTACCTAATACTGGAATATTCTGGATTAAATTTCTACCTGAATCTTTAACATTCTGAATCGAATTTTTACCTGAGTCTGATGGAACATTCTGAACGAGATTTCTACCTGATTCTTGAACATTCTGTATGAGATTTGAACCATCAGTTGTACCACCACTCGAAATCGAAGAAATCGTTGAAACTAAGGCAGGCGATTGTGTGGATGTTGTAAATCTCCTCGAAAGAAATCTAGGACGTTGATGGTGGTTAAAACTCAATACAGGGTTGATAGCTTCCCTTGTCTGCAAATCATGTAGGGGTTGCTGAGATGTTGATCGTACATCATTATTATAGTTTTTTCTAACACTTTCTTTGGGTTGCTGAGATGATAGACCTATTGATTTTACATCATTATTATCGTTTTGCTTAACAAGTTCCTTGTTGAACCTTGAAGAATATTTCAAAGGCTGTAAAAAAGATGTTGAGATTCCATCAGAAGTTTCGTTTCCTCTAGTGTTACGGTTACGTTCTTTGATAAACTTTGTAGGAAATTGCAAGGGTTTTGAAGAAGATGTTGAGATTCCAGATTTAGTGTTATTGATACGATCTTTAACAAACCTTGGAACAACTTGTTGGAATGTTGAAGATAATATAGAACCTGTATCACTAGTGTTTTCCCTACTACTTTGTATACGTTCTTGTATAAATCTTGGAAGAATATTGAATACGCCCGTTGTATTAATAGTTGACACAGGATCAATTGTATTATCATAGTTGTAGTTAGTTCCGGGTTGATCATTATCGTAGTTATGGCTACTTCCGGGTTGATTGTTGTCGTAGTTATGGCTACTTCCGGGTTGATTGTTGTCGTAGTTATGGCTACTTCCGGGTTGATTGTTATCGTAGTTATGGTTACTTCCGGGTTGATAATTTTCGTAGTTGTGGTTACTTCAGGGTTGATAATTTTCGTAGTTATGGTTACTTCCGGGTTGATTATTATCGTAGTTATGGTTGCTGTGACGTATCTGGTTATTAGCACTACTTTCGATGGTGCTGAAGGTGCTGTAGGATGCCTGGCAATGCTATTCTGGTCCCTGCCGTGTAAGTACCGCCCGCCCCCAGCAAGCCTAGAACTATAGTCACTGATAGAAAGTTGAACATGTGAAGATCAGCTGTGCACTAGCCATTGACTCAACGATTACTGGAGAATTAAAGAGGAGAGGTCGGCAATTTATGAACGTTGCAGTTGCAGAATGTGGTGGCTAGGCTGGGGAAGGATAGTGTGGGGTAGAGAGTCTAGATGAAAGAAGGAACTGAGAAAGAAAGTTAGTTGAGATTTTGTAGAGAGGAGGAGAGAGAGAGAATGATGAGAGAGGGAGTGTGTGAGGGAAGGAGTAAGAGGGAGGGAGAGAGAGTGTTTGAATGAGAGAGGGAGGGAGATGGAGTGACAGTGAGTGAGGGGAAGTGGAAGAGTGGATGAGATAGAAAAAGAGGGAGTGAGAAAATATGTAAGAGGTGAGAGAGAGTGAGAGAAAGAGAGAGTGAGAGGTGGAGGGAGGGAGGTAGATAGAGAAAGAGTATCGATAAAAGACAGGGTAAGAGAGAAAAAGAAAGTTAGAGAGAAATACAGAAAGAAAATTTAAAGTATATTAGAATAGAATAGAATAGAATAGAATAGAATAGAATAGAATAGAATAGAATAGAATAGAATAGAATAGAATAGAATAGAATAGAATAGAATAGAATAGAATAGAATAGAATAGAATAGAATAGAATAGAATAGAATAGAATAGAATAGAATAGAATAGAATAGAATAGAATAGAATAGAATAGAATAGAATAGAATAGAATAGAATAGAATAGAATAGAATAGAATAGAATAGAATAGAATAGAATGGAATAGAATAGAATAGAATAGAATAGAATAGAATAGAATAGAATAGAATAGAATAGAATAGAACTAGTGATAGAAATGAATAGTGAAGAAGAACTAGTGAAGAAAAGTGAGTAGAGGAATAGCAATGAATGGGAAAGAGAAAGATATGAAAGAGACATGAAGAATTGGAAGAAGAAAGGAAGAAAATAGGGAACTAAGAAGAAAGAAGACGAATTGCAACGGAAAAGACAGAAATAGGATGGAAGGAGGAAGAGAAGTGAGAAAAGAGGAAGACTGTAATAAGAGTGTTTATCCTGAAATGGGAAATCTGAATTATTTCAGAGAACTGTAACGCTTATCCAGTAGTTTTCACAAAGAAAACGTATACATGTACCACAAATTAAAACAAATACATGTATTATATGATGAGTATTGGTAAGTCTTTATTAGATTCATAGGTTGATTGCGAACCTATTCAAAACTTGTGGGTATGAGATTTTTAGGTGAATTTCAATCTATCTCTCTAATGTTCATAAAAATATATGCAACTATTCATTGTTTACCGTGTAATCAAAGGATATTGAATCTTTTAGGTGTAATTATTCTTTCAACCCGGCGTCATTTTGAACATTAAAATCTAATTTTTCCAACATTTTCCCAGAAATTTCTGTGAACTAGGCTTCTGTATGCTTGTAATATCAAGCTGATGATATTCATTTATCATACAATTAATTTTGTATTAGGCTATTGCAGGGGATAAAATTTATTCAATTTCAGGCTGTTTACTTGGTGTTTATTTGATTTTTCAAGTTTTTTTTTGGAAACCGTAACAGGGAAAGTGTAAAGATTAGTCTAAAATAATGAATTTGCTCCAACCACTCAGTGAACAAATAGTAAAATAGAATTGTAACAAATAGTAAAATAGAATTCTCTCGAAGCTAACCAGCGTGATAAACAAACAATTTCTTCCAAATCTCATCTTTTCAGAAAGCCAATAGAATTATTATATAAATTCAACACGTAACTAGACAAGGAAATAATCGGGTTTGAGATGTTCTAATTACTTCAGTTGTGTCATCTATTTACAGAGATCTTTCGATCCGTAACTGATCGATTCTCGATTTGCATGAATCGACTCTCGATCTGCATGAATCGATTGGAAATAAAGAGTGATGGAAGCGCTTTGATGAGTATAGTAGTCCAAGCAAAGAAGAGATTCTGGCAAGATGGGAAAATGGCTCCAGCTCGATGAATATTGGTTCAAGAATTATAAATCTAGTCTCAAATTGTAGGAAACATTTTGATCTTCATTTTAAGACCAAATTTATAATTTTTGAACTGATATTGACCGAACTGGAGTCATTTCCCCATCTTGCCAGAATGTCTTCTTTGCTTGGACTGACTACAGCCAGGAAGAAATCAATGAAAGCATGAAAGTCATCAATTTTCTTTCATTTGAACGGATTTCTGTTAAAAATCTCCGGACGTTACACAAGGAAGAGTATAATGGGTTTTAATTACTTTTTTCGTTGATTTTCAACTAATTTTCAACTGATTTTTTACAGTTTGTTCGAGCAAGCTGAGAAGACATGCGGTTACAATATACTTCACATTGTTAGTAACTGCGCCTGCGTGTCTTCTCAGTTTGAGCAAATTATACAGCTTTATGTAGAATATATGCAACATATACAGCTATATGTAGCTTTATAGTTCTTCAAGACTTGATTAAAAACTTGGCATTTAAAGAGAAAAAATAATGAACACTTCATACACGTATACAGAGAAAAATTAAGGTGAGAGTTCTATTGAAGAGAATAATAAATATTAAACAATAATCCATTCGGTACCTCTAGTTTATGAACAATATTATACCAAATAAGTAGTAATCTTAGTTGGTTATTATTGATTTTTTTAGGTAGCATAGAAGGATAAAATCCTTCAATTCAAATGAAAATATTTCTATTTTTATGTATTGTTTTTATTTTCTATATAAAAACTGTGAAATTATTTTCTGATAAAAACTGTAAAATTATTTTCTGAAGAGATTGATTACAACATGAATTCTCAAACTTCATCTACTCCTAGGTCGTACACCATGTAAGATAACCCACTAGAAAATAATTCATTATGGTGCATATCCATAGTGGATTGGAAGATGAAGATGGTTATTGACTTATAATAATTATGCTTACTTTCATTTATTTCATTGTCTTTGATTACTACAGCTAATTTGTGAATATAACTGTAGTGAAGACCTCATCTTTCAACCCATTATGAGTGTACCATTATAATATTGTGATAAGTTATTACTATTTATGAATAATTTGTAAACGTTTTATAGAGCTTTTTAGTATCATTCAAGTGTTCTAATGTGTTGGACTTCTACCTGTATTAGAGGTCTTCTAAATTCTCATGAGACAGGCTGCTGTTTGAAATGGAAACTTTTGTCAATTTATTACATGAAATCAAATTGATTGAGGTTTCCAAAAACAAAACATATCACAACAAGAACGTTCAACTCAAATACAAAACCAAATTGAAAATTACACCAAGTTCCATTACGTGGAACTCTACAAAACAACGCAATAAAGACCACCTGTTGTCAATAGACAGCAAGTTACACGAAAATTTCGTCAATTTTTGACAGGTTTGGAGACTAAAACATGGTTTAACAATAAGCAAACTAAATAAACAGGCTGTAAGCTTGACTTGGTTTTTGCCGGGAAAACATAGACTATAGTATAGTCTGTCCAAGCAAAGAAGACCCTCTGGCAAGATGAGAAAATGACTCCAGCTCGATCGACATTGGTTAAAAAAATATTGATTTGGTCTCAAATTGTAGATCAGAACGTTTCCTACGATTTGAGATCAAGTCAATAATTTTTGAACCAATATTGACCGATCTGGAGTAATTTTCTCATCTTGCCAGAGGGTCTTCTTTGCTTGGACCGACTATAGCCTACTTGCAAAAAAGCAATGCAACTTTGACCAAGAAAAGACGGATAATTTTGGTCTGATCAGAATAATTGATGTGGAACGGTGTTAATCAATGGAGCGAAATGTTTCTTGTAACAGGATATTTATATAGATAAAATATGCATCCCGTACCTACTATGCAACATTTTAGCATGATGATGATTATATAGGATAGCCTATCATTGTAACATCTTGAACTGTATAACATAATACGTAGCGTACAGCACATTTTATAATATTGATAATCATTCATCATTTATTGGAAAATACATCTGGGGGATTGTAACAGGCTAATGCCTTAAACTGCTCCTCTAACATTTTATTGTAAGCTATAGGCATATAAATTATATTATAGACATAATAGGTTAATAGTACGGTACGCATGAACCTGTTGTACAAACTGCTTCATAAAATTTGCACAATAGCTTTCTTGAAAAATTTAACATAGCAGTAGGCTACAAAGGTAAGTTACATGAAGCTCATAAAATTTAGTCTGATCGTAATCCTAAAAAATAGAATATGTATTTATCTCAAGCATTATTTACTTTATTATCTATTATGTGTAGGTCTAACATTTTTAAGTATATTTATCAAAACTAGAATTTCTTAGTTTCATAGTAAGAAATTATTAATCTCAAACTCAAAGCATTGAATTAGACCAACACCTACTAATATACATTATAATATAGGTGTAACTTATAAAGTAGTATTCTGTTTATCTTAGAGCTACGGTACCTATTCTATCACTGTTTTTTTTTAATTCAAATTAAAATCGCAGTATCCTTATCAGTTGCTTTTATTTATGCATAACATGTTACATGTTGCATTTGAAAATGGCTCCAAGTGGTGAGTACCGTAGTTGAAACATGTTATGCATAAATAAAAACAATCGATTGAAAAGGATACTGAGATTTTTATTTGAATTGAAAAATTGGTGTATGAAGCATTATTGAATTATGCGAACTACTATTATCTAGTCTACATTGTAGAATAATTTATTGAAGATTACCGGTATCAACAACTGCCTGAGAAGCATGACCAAGGTAGGAAAAGATAATATGTGATATATGTAGATATGTGAATGAAAATAATATTATTTAGGCAGAAAATATTAAGATCTCTTTGTTGATAAATTTTCATCCACATTTCATTTAGTGTCAGAGGAAAAATTCCGAATGGAATATTTTCCAATAGATGGATGAATTTGAAGTGATCGAAAGACATCTTTTCAATGTACAGTTGAATTAAATTGAGAATTTCCTCCTAGATTTTATTAGTAATCGTATTATTGGAATAACTGATTGACTCCATTTTTTCATTCAAAGGTTTAGTGAAATTAAACTCGTCTATCTTTGATTGAAGTGAATGGAATGCAGATTTCCGGGTAGGCTCCTATAGTCTCTGAGAAATTCAATTTTCCATCTGAGAAAAATCACTAATCACAGATATTTCATTTTTTCATCTTTTACAGCTTCTAGGAAAATGATCGAGCTTCTGTTTAGCACAACGAAGGAATGAAATTTTTTATAGTTTGAGTGTAATAGAAGATAATACAATCTTGGATGAATCACGAGAAGATTTATTTATAAGAAATTCCTTTCGAAAACTATTCTCACCTTTCAATATCTACAATTAATTTTTGAGATAATTAGAGCTGTAAAAAACTGCTGGAGATTCGTGACGATCTTCACTCTTCATTAATAATTGGGATTAATATAGTTGAGAAAGTCTTATGAGTTAATAATCCCTTTTGAATGCATAAATAATAAATGTAATTGACTTTGGCTATCGTGAAATGTTGTAGAAGAAATATTAAAATATCAGGATAATATGAAAAAGTAATGAGATAAGAGAAAGAAACAGAGAAAATATCAAGTTTATTCACGATCCATCAGACTATAATTCCTTCAATTTTATTTTATTCCAACATAATTACTTATTTCCGTGCAAAAAAATGGTTGTTGAAATACAAGAAAATTGAAGGAAGGAATGTGGAGAAAGAAACAATAGGTACCTACTGTAAGATGAGAAAAATAATATTAATCAATAATTTAATCTACTTAGACTGTACAAGCGTTATAATCAGGCTCTGTGTGATTCCAAGGTTATTAAAGACAAGGTTTTCTAATAACCTTGGTGTGATTCTACATAGAGGCTGTAAAACAATAGGCTACTGTAAGATGAGAAATATGTAGAAGAATAATATTAATCAATAATTTCATCTACAAAGACTGTACAGGCTGTATTATCAGGCTCTGTGTAATTCTACATGGGCTGTATAATTACAGAGCCTGTAATTTATAGGCTGTAACTCATGATTATAGACCCTGTAATTCCAGCTTCTGTGATTCCAACAATATAGAACGGGATTAAGAATTTTGAGAAGAAATAATTAAAATTGTTATTCACTGATTCATTCTTTTCTTTTTTGAATCGAATGTTTTGGAATTTGATGATATAAAAATGTCAAGAAAAATAAAACACGTCTACTGTAAAAATGCGAGTTTATTTTCAAAATTAAAGAACCAACAAGAATTAGTAATAATAGATGAATATTTGGTTTCAACAATACTTCAATACGTGACAAAAAATCTGTGTTTACTTGGCATAGCATGGCTTATTTTGGAGAGTAAAATAATAAAGTTATAGAGAAATAATCAATTATAATTGATTTGATGTAAAAGAAAAGAAACTATGGAACTAAAAAATCTGATTAATACATTCAAGATTACAAAGAAACACAATAATCATGCAAATTTTCTGAAATTAAATGCTTGAAACTCAAAATTAACTTATAATAATTGTAATATTTAATGAGAATCGAGAAAAAATCGTGTTTAATTGTATTGCCTTTGGAATAAGGTCTTATACTTATTATAAGGAAATGTAGATGATGAACTAAGCTTATAACTAGAAATATAACAATATGAATAACAAAAACGAATAAATCAAACAAAAGTACACAGATAATACTGAAATATTTCATGCAACAGTTACATAAATGAGCAATTACATCAAATAATAATTGGGTTCACATTTATTTGAACAGCTTAAAGTGTAACATAGTAGTTGCTCTTCAATAATATTATCCTATTCCTTATTACAATAGTATTATATGTGATGAAATTAAAAATTAATTAATGTCAAATAAACATTATAAGGGAAAAACTAGAAAAAATAATATAAAAAGGTATCAAAAAAATAAGAACTATAATAGTTGATAGTAAAGTTGAGGTAGCTTTGAATGTTATTTTATTGCTTTCAAATTTTTATATTTTGCTTTATCGGAGTTCTACTATCTTATGATTGCAGGTTTGACGTCTAGTAGAATTTAATAGAAGATCGTTTACTTTACAATATTTGAACTGTAATAATACAATAAGAACTATTTTTAAATAATGCCAAAATTAAATCTTTCACAATTTCAGTGCAAAAGGGATAAATGAGTTGAACTTAGAAAGTTTAAATTATTGATAAATTTTAAAAAATGTAACAAATACATGTAGAAGATAAGTGAAGTGATGTTTGAGATTGCTGAACTGTAGTTATGATTAATAACGATACTATTGAATATGCAGTACGGTACCTTAATTAATAATTATTCATTGAAAATAATGTAGGTTATTCTCAATCTTCAGTGAACAGTGAACAATTTATAGAAAGTTTCCCCTCTTCAAAATACTGATAACTATTTGCATGTTACACTTGTTTCCATTAATATAAAAAGGCAGTGAGTTGTTTTATTAGCAGTAAATGCAATAAGAGAATAACTTACTCGTAATATTGACTATATTTTGAAAAATATTATAGGAAAAAGTTTTTCAAACAGAACTTAGGTAGCTATTTTTATTCAAAAACTATATTCCTATGTTTTGATTAAATCATCATCATTCCTTCATATCCCAATCAAATAAAGCCGTTTCAAAAACGTTCACAAAAGCATAAGTGTTGATACTAGTAAACAATACAAGAACATTCAACTACACTATTATTCTATTCCTTTAAACAAATAACTACCATTTTTCAATCCACTATTTAAAAACATAGAAATCAATAATGAGGAACTCTAGAGCGAGGGAATTATATTACTATTATAAGCATTCGTATACTTTTAAAGATATTACTACAAAAATCAATCATCAAATACAATTTGAACAACACCAATAATGTTCTCTACAGATATTTGTACACGATGAAATTTTGCAACAAATAGATTTTAATAGGATCTTCAAATTATCAAGAATAAAAAAGCCAACTTCAATATTTAAGGCACCCATACCCTAGAAAAGCCAAACATGGCTTCCTGCGTTCTAACAGAGCTTGTCTAGTGTGTGGGAGCCTTACAAGGTATAGTTAGAAGACACGCCGTCACAATACACTTTGCATTGAGTAGACGTGTCTTCTAAGCTTTCGCGAAATATAGCTGTTCAATCATAACCATCTATCATTTATCAGAGAAATGATAGATGGTTATGGTTTAATTCAGGTTATTTCATTTCATAAAGTTGAAAATTTTGATAAGGCGTACAAATGCCCAAAAAGTTTAATAAAACATCAACTATTAGGTTGTAATACAGCGTGTATTTCTAATAACACTAAATTATTGTGCTTTTCAAAACCTCAACTAGAAATTTACACCTACAACAAGATTATGAACATTGATGTTGCTTTCCATGACGAAATACTTATTAACACAGTAGAAAACTATGTTAACTAAAGTATGAAAACTAAAAGTAAGTAATTTACTAAATTTAAATTGAAATACAAGTCGTTTTCTACTATATAAGATTATGAACACTTGACAATCCATTGTAATTCGAGCATAGACATTGTAACATGAAACTAAATTGTAATTTACACTATCAATATGCAATGAATTTGTTTTTACAAATTTCCAATATTATACAATAGCTTGAATAGAGAACTCGTTAAATTTGTAGAAAGCTTGAAATCACTGCTAAAAAGCAAAATCAATATCATACAACTATACTGTTCAGTTTAAATTCCAAAAAAAGATCTTTTTTTGCACAGAACAAAACTTTACAGGCTACAACAAAAAATTTCCAAACAAATTAACAGATTATTATCGCATTAATTGTACAATAAAATGTTTGATTTTACAATTACGCTGTACATTGTAAATTTACTGTACATGATTATTGTACATTTCAATCCTTAACCTGTGCTTTAGTGCTATAACTAGAACTTAGTGCTATAACTTAGAATCTAGTTTTAAATCCCAAAGTTCAATGCAATAGAGATTTTTGTACTTATGAATCACTTTTTGTCTGATCTTCATTTTCAATTCAAATCTCAAAAACTTCAATGCAATCGATATTACTATATATTCCAATCATTTTCGGACAAATTATTTAGATTTTAAATCTTGATATTTTTACGTATGATGCAATTGAGATTTCTATATATACAAATCACTTTATGTCATATTTCTTATTTTTTCATCTTTTGTTTACTTTTTTGCTCCCTTTTTAAGAACACTCACTCTCCTTCAACTTCTATATTTTTCCTTCTAATTTAAATCTGAACCACCTTCAACATTCAATTAAATCGTAAATTTTTCACTTTTTGTCTCAATCTTCATTCTCAACTATTCACCCAACATCCTTCACTGACTCAATGCCTATTAATTTCTACTTCTTCGCCCCCTTTTTGGAGCTCTCACCCTTCTTCGACTTCTGGCCCCCTTTGGCCCCCGAGCCCCCCGCCCCCGTTTCATCCTCGATTTCGAATCCGTACTTCAGTTTCAGCTTTTCGCGAATCAGCAGACCTTTAATCAATCGCTTCCAATTGCCGTAAACCTTCTGCTCCATCTTCTCTCTGGCTCGCTTTTCAGCTTCTTGTTGTTCCTTGAAAACACAAAAAAACCTATTTAAACATGAAACTAACAAAAGAAAGAATTGAAACAGGAAATAACAACAGAAAGAAACCATGGAAAACCAAAAGAAACCCATAAAGGAGGAATTGTGAAAATAATAAGGATATGTATAATCGATCTGGGAATATAGCCTACCAATAATGTAACTGTTTGTTTGTGAGGGTGAAGCCCACATGAGCTCATAGGCTTGTGCGTGGGTAATGAAATGGATGATAGATGACGACTACTTTTTAGGTAATCATCAAATCATTATAATTTAAGTCAGGACAAAGCCTGTTTATTATCCCGCGAATTATTTGTATTTGATTAGATTAAAATTCAAAATTTGATTCAATAATTTTTAAATTTATTGTGTATCATTGATATAATACATGACGTATACCCAGCCAAAACTTACTCATACCTCTCTGATTCAGACCCGAACATTGGTATCGAAAACCCACAAAATGGAGGTGATGACTACTGTCATGGCGACGTATTTCCTATGCCTATCCATATCTATATCTTTCATAGATATAGTAAATTTTGAGGTTAGCTTTCCCTCTAAAGACATCATTTGACATGAAAAGCCATTCGTATTACTCGGTAATATTTCTATTATCATTATTATGAAAATACTAGATTTAATTCTGGTCACTCTTTATATGATAATAAAAATATTACCGTGTAATCATACCAGCCTTACATTTGATATGGATAGGCATAGGAAATACGACGACATGTCAGTAGTATCGCCTCCATTTTGTGGGTTTTCAATACCTATGTTCGGGTCTGAATCATCTAGTAAGTCTTGACACAGCATACATTTTTTAGCAGTGGGATAATAATAAGAATATCGACGAGCTCAATTCATTTATTTATTAGGGGTAATACAATACTTCATAAAAAATAAGAAATACTTAATGAATAGAACACAGACAATTATTGAGTCCAAGGCAGTTCATTTTCAATTTTTGATAAGCATTCTCAATTAAGGTTATGTTCACAATGCCACATTCACTTCAAGACACACATAAATGTCTCAATTATGACATAAGTCTGATTTAAGGATAGTTTCAACCGTATTACATTTATAATAATTGTCTGTTAATTTGTCTGGTATTTTATAATTTATACTCAAATACGGGTCCAAGGTCACATTCAACTGGGAATCCTATCCAATCATTGATAATGACAAATATAGGCTTCCCCTTATTTTTCTTCATAACCTTAATTTGGACTTTTATTATTTCAAATTGGTTTAGGAACAGTTTTGGGCATTATGCCTGTTGTACTAACCTTTGTATTTTATTGATTGATTGAAAATAAATGATAAATGAATAAATGAAATACAATATTTTACAAGTATACTTTTAACTTACAATGATTGATTATCTACCTTTTCTTTATGCTCAAAACATTTAATTTTTAATTATGGAAAATAAGTTGAATTAAAAAAATAGAAGAAGCATGATAAATGAATGAATGAATAAATATCAATTATAAAATGAATGAATAAACAACCGACCTGGTGCCAAGCTTCAATAAGCGTATCCTTGAACTCTTCGCAGACCACATAGCCGTCCATGACCACGTGACTGGATCCGCCATGAAAGTCCCAGCCCACCACGGCCAGAGCACAATCAATCTGCAACTTTTTCGCCACTCTGTTCAAGCCGGGCACTGAAAAATAACAATTGAAATTTATAATTAGATTCGAAAATTGAATAAAAATGAAAGAAGTTGTACAGATTTATTAGAATTATAAGAATTATTTATAGAATTATTGTACAGATTTATTAGTTGCTAGTAGTGGTTGTTACACTAAACAAAATACCAAAATTATTTATCACCAATGAATCTCTGAAATGATAACCAAGGAAGTAGATGAATGGATTAAAGAAAACAATTTCTTTGAATTACAAATATGAATCTACAAGAATTTACTCCCACCACATCCAGCCATTAGATCATTTCATTGTAACTTACTTTCAACAAAATTTATGAATGAGAACGTTCTTTCTTCAATATTCAAATAAATATTAATTTATAAAGTTTAAACTATTTTCTGGCTTGAATTTTACATCCACCTACCAGAATTAATTTCATTGAGTATTCCCATATTATTATTCTGTATTAATATCATCTACATATTCATATCGGATTGAGTATTCCCATATTATTATTCTGTATTAATATCATCTACATATTCATATTGGATTGAGTATTCCCATATTATTATTCTGTATTAATATCATCTACATATTCATATTGGATGTATTCATATTGGCTAACGCACAAGTTTTCACTCATGCTAGACGAGCCAAAAAAACTAACAAATATCCGAATTAATGCTTTGCAGCCTCTACCAACTAATTTGAATCACACTATGTGAAACGGGTATGTGTAAAAAGGTATGTGAAACTAGTAAACTATTGATTTTATTCAAATTTGTGATTAGAGTTCAAATCTGTGGCAGATAAAGATTGATTGATTGATTGAAGACCGAAAGTAGAAATAAAAGTTAAATCTAATATTCTTTCTTCTTTTTCTTTTTGAAGGTGATGCCCACCGCTTCCAAATATATATATTTACTGACATTTGAGATGTACAGTCCCGGCAGGCAGCATACTCGGCTGGAACAGTTCAACGTTGCCATACTCGTTTCGCGGCACTTTGCCGTCTTTTGCCGGTGGCGGTACATAGTCGTCCACTTGCCATGGTCCGAATAGCGGCAGAGGCAGGTCGCTCCTGAATTCACCAGTCATCTAAGAAAAAAAAATTAAATTCATTAATAATTCATCGATAAGTTTCAAGATCTATATTAAATGAAAAGACAAGACGTTGTCAAACCTCTGATTTATACTACTTGATAAAAAAAGACAAGATGTTGTCAAACCACTGATTTCATCTGATGAAATCAGAGGTTTGACAACATCTTGTCTTTTCATTGAATATGGATAACTACCACAATATCATCTTCACAACTACTTAAAAATTTATACTACTACTGATTATAACTATTCAAAAAGTTCATGATCTATTACTATTATAACCTTGTGTTGGACTGTTGTAAAACTTGGTAGATGAACAGCTTTGGGAATTATCTTGTAGCACTCACCTACTAAGAACATAATCATCGACTAAATGATTATCATAGATTTTCAACTTGTAATCTATTAGTTTGGTACAATTTTCTTTGTTTTATTTGTGATTCTAACACTCTATATTCTATTATTATCCATTATTCTGGTCTGGTAATTCCTTTTTGCAAGTGTTCTTGGAAAACGGAAAATCAGGTACTTTATTTAGCATGACATGATTATACATTACAGAACAAGGCTACAGAGACTTCAAAATCATAATGCTTTGATTGATTTCTATTTAGTGTTAGGTCTGGAGAGACCCAATGCACAACACAACATGCATTACATCTCAAAAAAACAAAACTGTAATACAAACTTATATTAGTATATAAACTAAATAACTAAAAATTATGTGATGTGGACATTTACTGCCATTTTTAATTGCTCAGCTAGGTCAAGTCCGCCATACTTTTGCCATGTCTCATGAGATTTACATTGAAAAGCCATGTGAATCATTTGTTACGTTGAAGAGAATAATTTTCAACCTGAACTTCGACTAGGCCGCTTTACAGTGCTATTTTATATGGAGTTTAATATTACAAAGTAGGCTAATGCTTAGTAATACTTTACTAAGAAGTTAAGAGACAATTTCTAATTTCCCAGGATTGATTTTCATTGTCATTGTTCTTGTAAACGTTACACAAATGAGATAATATTCTAAATCTCACTGCTCACTGTTAAATCTCAACAAAATTTGAATGTTTGGCGGCTAGCTGGAAAATCTCAGCATACCGTTATCAAGCGTTCCACACCAATGGCAACAACTTTTACGGTTCCTCTTAAATTTCTCCAAATACGTTACATAAAATTAATGAAAAAAAAAAACAGCACAAACCTGCAATGAGAAACAGATGGTAAGAGTGAAACTATTTTGAACAGCATTGAACAGCAGCCATTTTGAAGAACTGTTTCCTTTGACAAGACAATGCCTTAATTAACAGGGTTCCTCTTATATTTCAATTTTATCAAAATAATGAAAAAATGAGCACAAACCTTATCGAACTTAGGCCTGGCCTTCACCACCTTATAGGGTTCCTCGCCAGGTCGCACCACTTTGGCAAATTTGATCCACGACTCCCTACAGTGCAACTCTGCCACACAGCTGCGCGAGAACACGGGTTCGTTCCTGACGAAACCCAGTGTTGGAGCATCGGGCGGATAGATGGCTTGGAACTTCAACAGATGCCGCTGGAGGGCGTACAGCGGGTGGTTTTTGTACCTGAAACAATTAAAAGAAGATACGAATGGATAAATCATTTTTGAGATGGTGTCTGATGAGATTTAATGATGAGAAATTGTTCCCTCAGCCGGCACACACACTGAGGGTTATATTCTGATGTCACGAGTCTAGACTCGTGTTTTAAAATTTGTCTCTATGATAACACATTATGTTGAATCATTGAGACAAATTCTAAAATATAAGGCTACAGACTTCAATAAAAATATTTGATCTACTATGAGAACCACATTTATAATTATTGAACAAATATTGACCAAGTTGGAGTCATTTTCCCATCTTACCAGATGGTCTTCTTTGCTTGGACAGACTATCGCTATCTGACCACAGTTTGAATTTCTTCCACTTTGTTTGGTGTTCACTTGTGAATGGAAATCGGTAATAGTGAATATCTTGGTCATAGTAAATTACAGTAAAATTGGTCATAGAAATGACCTATACACTGATAGCCTATACACTTATAACCTGCATTAGGGTTCACATCTACTGCCAGTCAGATCGTACTGACAGTTCGATCGTTCACAGCTGATCGATCAACGATCGGACTGCAGGTTTACAGCTATTTTGGACTGCCGTTTCCATATCTACTTACAGTTTAGACTGTCACAGTCCGAACTGTCAGTTTAAACTGACAGTGGATGTCGACCATAAGGACAAATTCGAGTGTAAGCAAAATGTGGGTGGTAACAAAAATACTAGTGCATGCACACGGTTCTGATCTGAACTACGTTACATTTTAGCCTTCCCCTACCGTTTTTCAATTTGCCCAATACCAATCAGTTATGAAGCAACCTACTCTTGCAATAACCTAAATGAATCCACTGGACCTCCATATTATCAATATATTATTATCAAGAGCTCAACATGAAGTTCAGTTTAAACCATCAGCTGATTCAGATGTAACTCATTACATTTCAGCGACCGTACATTGATTTAACCATCGGTCAATTCATTTTTAGTTGAAACTGCTATTGATAACAAAGGCCTTCATCAGTTTGGTCTAGGATTAGTTTGATCCAAACATCTAATCCAGTGACTGTACTATCACCGTTTTTCAACATAACATTCAACCAATATTATTTCAAAACCAACTCACTCAGAAATAGAAGCCGGCAACGGCTGGTCCTCCATCTGCCTATCCAAGTCCTCATCCTCCTCCCGGTTGCGCGCGTTCCTCGGAGGCGCATAAGGACGCAACGCCTGCAGCCACCACTCCTCGTCCGTGCGCTGTTTGCGTGTCACCGTCATAAAGTGTGGCACGTAACGCCGGGTCACGTCTTTTACGCTCAACGTGTTCTCCCAGCCGAGAACGTGGGTGACGGGTTGGGTGGCTGATGACTGTGGGAAAGAAAACAAAATCTAAATTCAAACAAATCAATAAACAGAATTGAAAATACATGAAAAAGAGTCAGTTTCAACATAGTTTCCATTAATACTTTTGCTTAAAATACTTGCTATCAAGTCACAATTGTAACTATAAATAGTAAATGATAATATAAGGCCATGCTCCCATATGGGAGGACTGTACCTACGGTGCGACGTTGGCATATTAGTAGGCAATGCCTTCTAGCTATAGGAAGCTATGATTTCACACAAGGAATCATACACAATTGAATTTTTAAATTCCTCCACTAGATAATTACAGTAATAATTTATTGGCGTTGTATTTTTGTTAAGAGTGAAATTTATGTGATATCATATCATTATTCTTGTGTCCTCATGAGTATAATACGTAAAATGAACAAAAATGTAATACTCTACTCTACCTCTGACAGAAACAAATAACTGGAATCGACCTGAAAACTGTGACTATATTTTCAATTCTCACTATCGCTTCATTATTTTTCATTACCAATAAAACGTTGCATTCGCTGTGCTTCTTCTTTTCTTTGGGGGTTTTCTGCTTAATAGCAGATAACTTTATCGTAAATTTTTTTTCTTTCATTTTAAATTTTACTAATCGACTTTATTATTTTTCTTAATTCAATTTTTACATGTCTATTTAATTTACTAGTATGTTTTCTCAAAGCTCACGAACAGACGAAAAGTCTTGTGAGCTTCATATTCTATTGTACTATAATATTATGTAATCTTATGTATTGTGTCTTTGTAAAGTGTACAAAGAATAAATAAATTTGAATTCCAATCAAAATTGTGTTAGAAATACTAAGGGCTATAGAGACTGTATAAATACAAATGTTGAATAATTATAGTATACTGTTGAATCACAACAAAATTTGAATGCTTGGCTAATGTATGGCGGTTGGTGGAATTTTTTTTAAACTCAGCATACTGTTATGAAGCATTTCACACAAATGACCACATTATGATTATATAGTCTATATAATATACTGTACTAAGGTCTATGCCTGTTCTTTGTTCCACTATGAAATGTATGTTTGTCATTAGATTGATAAATAAATTCGAATACTCACAAACAACTGTTGCACACAATGTATCATTCCCTTGGTGAGGTCGACACATATCCACTTCTCCTCTGCCTCCAAAAACACCTCGGCCCATTCGTCTGTCTGATTCTTCTTCTTTTTCTTATTCGCCTCATTCCTGCCGTCATCGTCACTGGACAAAACCCGACGATCAATTTTTGTCTTACTCTTAAAATACGACGACTCGAATTCTTCATCACTTTCAGCATTCTTCTTTTTAGCTGTCTTCTTTGTCAACGGTGTTTTTACGCTTTTCTTTTTCTTCTTCTCCTCTTTCTCTTCCTCCTCTGATTCTTCGTCACTGGATTCCTTCAAATTCTCAACTACTTTCTTCGATCGTCGTCTTCCCCTTCCTTCCTCCACACTTCCATTCGTGTTTTTTGTCTCTGTTTTGTTTTTGAAATACTCAGATTTCGATTCACTAGATTTCTTACTACTAGTCTCTCCCACTTTTTTATCATTTTTCTTGACATTCTCCTCATTTTTTTCATCTTTCTCCTTAGTTTTGGTCTCCATTTTCTTATCATTCTTCTCCTCGTCTTCAACTTCTTCACCTTTACTCGACATAGATTTACTCCTCACCCCCCTTCCTACCTTATCTTTATCACTGTTCTTAACAGACGACAATCTCTTTCTCTCGACTTTCTTCTTCTCTGGCTCTCCCACGTCCTTATCTTCATCAGGTACTTTGTTATTTTTTGTTGAATCAGCAATTTTTGCCCCACTTCGCGAACTCCTCTTAGAACTTCCTTCAATTTCACTTATATCCACAATATTCGATTTTCTACGAGCGTTCCTACAAACAAATTCGTCAACAATATCATCTTTTTTGGAAATATTTGCTTTTGATCGTGTCCTACTCGGTTTCGCTTTCTCTTTTGGTTCGTCCTCTTTGTTATCTACAACATTCTTCTCCTCCCCTACGTCTAAATCCTCTTTCTTCGCGTTCCTTTTTGAACTACGTTTCGCAACTACAGGACTACCACCACTCTCTTCCTTGTTCTTTCCATCAACATTCTTCTGATTCCTCTTTGAACTTCGTTTCATGATTTCTGGACTGCTACTTCGTTCCTTCTCTTCTTCTTCTTCTTCTTCATCTTCGTTATCATCATCCTCCACCTTCCCACCTCTCTCTACTTCCTTCTTACCTTTTTCATCATTCTTCAAACTCTTCCTGGTTGCTTTTGTGCTGCTTTTAGCTTCCGTTTTCTTTTCTTCTTCATTTCCCTTCTCTTTAACGCTTCTTCTCATACTTTTCCTTGTAACACTCGTTCTACTTTCTTGGCTATCCTCATCTTCAACAACATTTTCTTCTTTTGACACATTCTTTCCAATACCCACAGTTTTCTTTGGAATTTTCTTTGCACTTTTTTCCATCTCCTCCTCCTCTTCTTCTTCTTCTTCTTCCTCTTCAACCTCTTTCTTCGCCTTCTCACTCTCAGCAATCTTCTTGCTTCTACCAATTTTCTTCTCATCTTTTTCTTCTTCCTCCTCTTTTACCTCATTCTTCACCACCCCCTTTCCAGGATTCTTCCTTGATTTATCATCATTTTTCTCATCTTTTTCTACCTTCTCTTTCTTCACTTTTCCTCCATCCACTATCTTCTTAGTTTTACCACTCTCTTCCTCCTCCTCCTCCTCTTCTTCTCTTTCCTCTTTCACCCCCTCTTTCCTTTCCTTATTTTCTTCCTCCTTCTTCCCCTTATCACCTCCCTCCTTCTTAATTTTCGCTCCTTTCAAACTAATAACCGGCTCCTGAGGACTCTTAAATGTGAACAACTCTTTAACAGGAGGTTTTAAAGGCACAGGTCTGAGGTTAATAATCAGCCTCACCTGCAAGCCCAGCGCGCGGAGCGTCGCTATAAACAACAACAGCTGATCCAACCTGGTATTGGCCAGCTGTTTATTAAATTGCGACTGCAGACTTTGACTGGTCACAATCCTAACAGGTCTCACAGCATCTTTTCCGAGTACTGGGTCAATTTTGATTTTCTCCCGAAACCATTTTACAAAATTTTCCAAATAGGTTAAATCGCACCGTTTGGGAGGGTAACAATAGTTGGAGGGAATTATTGATAAGGCAACGCCCATCAAATCTTCACAATTTAGAACTGAGTTTAAATAATTTCCGTGCGCTAGCCAACAGAGTAGGTGTACTTTATGGGCGAAAACTTGGTTTTCTTTTTTGATCAGATTGAACCTTCGTTTTAAAGCCGCCTCAACATCACAAGCTTTCTTCTCCTTCTTTTTTTGTTGACTGTGGGAAGGCAATGAAATTGTAACTTCCACCCCTTTGTGTCTAGTATTTGATTCTTCATACTCATCTTCATCATCACTATCATCATCACATTCCACTTTTTTCTTCTTATTTTTCCCCAATTTCGCCCCCTCCCCCATCGCTAACAACTTCATTACATCGTTATCTACATCTTCATTATTAACATCACTTTTAATTTTCTTTTTACCAGAACTAGGCTGTTTCACACGTTTGCTAGGCGGCAGACCACTAGCGCCATCCTTTCTAGCGGCGGCAGCTTTCAGAACCTCCTGGTTTTGAATTATCTGGGAAAAATCAAAGTACTCCGTCACCTTATCATCAGCTTCACTACCGTTATCACTGTCCTCAGTTTTCACATCTTTTTTCAAAGTTTGAAACCCGCCCAGATCGTCCAGCGAATCAGGCACGCGTTCGAATTCATCCGAGCTGCTGTCGCTGTCCAATAGCGTGCGTTGTTTGGCGGCGGGAGATTTGAGATTTGAAGATGTACTGGGGGTGGCTTTGCTCATGTACCAGGGAGGTTTCTTGCGTGCTGCAAACGAGTTTGAAGAGTTTGATTTGAAAAATTTTGATTCACTTTCTAAGACGTCTTCCTCCTCACTGGAACTAGGTTTTTCTTTTTCTTTTGAAGGATTGTAGTCACTGTCTTCGTCTGTATTGTCCATTGCAGAGAATTCGTCTTCATCTTCTTCATCATCAAATTCATTTTCACTATCATCTTCGGTCTTCTTTCTCTTGGAGTTTATCGGTTCTTTATCCTTCTTTTCCAACACGGAGCGGCGTTTTGGTCGAATCATGGTTTGAAGGATATAACCTGAAAGAAGAGAAAAGTTTTTTCAGAATTCAATTTTCCTGTAACTTATTTGTGTTGGTATCTTGTCAACACAAGTGAATAGTCAAATCGAGCAAAATTTACAAAGTATTAAGTTAGATATTTGAAAGAAATATGATTGCTTTATTAAAATCTTTCCGAGGAGAAGTGAAGCCGTCGGTCCCGACTGCCTACAAAGCAGTGTAGCAGTCATATCTCAACATCACCCCTTTCATTACCCACGTACATGCTTAAAGCACATTATGTGAGCATAATCCTCGGAAAAAATGGAAATCTGTTTAACATTTGAATTATAGAGATTATGCCTACTTAAATGCCAACTCTATGCCTAGAGATACGGTAACCTATGAAAAATTCAGTAATCAGCACAGATACTGTTACTCTACTTGCAGGAAATATCTAATCAGCTTCCTTAAAAAATAATGAATAGAGGCAGCTTTCAAAAATATTTTTTCTCAAAATACTCTGTCAATAAAATTTACTGGCATTAGTGACGCGCTGAAATAAATAAAATAATAGATTGAAAATAAGTACATAAACTTTAATGATAGCCGAAAGAATTAGGAATTCTTTAAAGAAGAACAAAGGCTAGCTAGATTAATTATGACGTAACCAGAAACGAATGACCTTCACATTTCCCTCCAAAATTTGCGAAGGAAATTCGCATAACATTGATTTAAATGGACATGCGCATCATAAAACGACAATTTTATAGAATATGTAACAGAAATACATGGTAAAATGACTGAATTTCAACAAGAAATTTTACCATAATAATCAACAGGAGCAGTCTTTGAAGCATGCTGCTGTTCCTAATTAACTCAATTTGCAAAAAAAAAATTATTTGGCAGAATCCATTTGATTTATTATATTTTAGAACTTTAGTAATAAATCAGTTCGTCCTATCAGGTGAACTTCAATTGTGGAAATGTCCAATCTGAATAATAAATAGACATAACATGATGAAATAAATAATTACACTAACCTGTTTTTGAGTGATGAGAATGGTTTGTAAAATGTATGAATATCCAATATTTTCCACAGTAAAACTACTTTTAAATATATTTTCCAGAATATTAACAATCTCCCGAGACGTATATCACAACCTGTCAATTGAAAATATTACTAATTTCGAAATAAAGAGAATCAGAGCGCCGAAAACATAACCTTGTTTGTTTTCATGAGCGGAGTCCGGAGTTTGTCTTTTGAAGCGTGGCTAACGTTGAACTAGGCCTGAGAATTTCAGAAGGAACTGCGTCACTTGGTCAAGGCGCCTCCATACATGCGGTATTTGGGGAATACCGAACATTTGGTGTTTGGCGAACAGTTTTGCTTGCTATTTCCCAACTAACGAACACACATCTCCACATATGCGTGGTTTTCCAAGCACGTATTCGTACTGGGAATGGCGAATCGTCAACCGAATAGGTGACATTTTCAAGTTCAATAATGTCAAAATACTGTCGAAAATTTCAACTTTTAAAAATCCAACACTACGGTACTAATTTCAACTTTAATCTTGGCAATGATTGAATATTAATGTTTGTAGGAGTTTTTAAAACATTTAAAGAATCAAGATTATAATTCAGTAACCTGAAACGGACTGGGCATTCACTAGTTTTCAATATAATATTTGAATTGAATTTAATTCAATTTCATAGTATCAAAATTGATTATATCACTTAAAAATCATCCACAGACTGTAATTTAATATTTATATCATCTAAAAAAATATGTATTAAATTAACACATAAGAAACTTTTCCTCAATTGACTTAACCTTAATCTACATGCAACAACAAACAACAAAATCAGCCGAACATGAAGGCAAATGCGTGGATGGGCAAAAAGTTTGCTAGTTGCCAAACATTCGTCCACTTCGATGAGTTCAAAAGACCGACAATGGATGGAACACACAAACATTTGTGTTTGCTATTTCTCAAATAGTGAACACTCTGCTCCACACTAGTCATGATTTGGCGACTAGGTGTTTGGTGTTTCCCAAATAGTGCATGTATGGAGCTGGCTTCAGAATAACCTGTCTGGGAGGGAGCAATCGCACAATCAAAATTTGTATACACCTAATTTTATCACAGAATGTGATTTTACTAGAATTCATTAAGGCACAATATTTTTATAGAGAAACATACTTGCATCAATTTATAAATCAATAGCAAATCATTAATCAAAATATCAACTGCTCTGGTCAAGGCTGTAATTGAAGAGATATTGGCATCTTTCAATCAACTAATAAACAATTATTTGAAGACTGGATTTTTCCCTGATCAGTTGAATTATTCAAGGATTGTGCCTATCTTCAAAAAAGGTGACCCAAGAGAGCTGTTTAACTACTGGCAATCAGGCCTATTACAGTCATTCCTTTATTTCTAGAAATGAAGGAATGATTACAAAAAGGTAATCATAAAAGGTGACAAGTGATGCAAGAGTTGAGGAAACATTTACCTACCAGGTACTTTATAGCAGCATATAACTCTTCCATATTCACATCATCTATAACATTGTGCTATTGGGACATGTTGAAGGCTGTGAGAGGATTCTCCTGTTACAGAAAAGAATTATCTGCATCATCACAGAAGGACCCTGCCAGGAGCTCCATGCAGTAGTACTGCAGACCAATCTTTGAACATGTGAATATCATGTACACAGTTAGTACATCAATAGCTTGCTGCTTTGCCTAAGGCAGAACCTTACAGATTCTGGGAGAGAGGTCAACTTCATCAGCACAATACCAGGTGGTGTAATGATCTAATGATGTTGATCTGCCCTATTTCAGAGTTGCAAGATCAAACAACAGTTACCTCTTGCATTCACTGAGAATATTCAATGGACAGCCTCATTATATATGAATCTTTAGATGAATGGCTTGATGAAGCTCCTGCATTATAAACTTGGAACTGTGTCAATGTATTTATTCAGTGATTCAAGAATTAACTTTTTCGTTTAGCTATGTAACAAAACAAAATCGAAACATGGATCTACCACAGCATAGATAAAAAAGTTCAGAAATACTCTGTCTCATGCAGGGGCATACTTGCATAACTTGCTCCCAGATAGTCTAAAACAACTAGAAATCGACGTGCTAGTAAGATGTACTTAATAAGTATTGGCCCTACTACACCATTGCCAAATATATTGAGGAGCATACCTACACACACCTAAAGTAGCAGCCAGTGCCCTGGTGAACCCCGCTCAAGGGACAATGACAATTCCCCAGTCAGCAGGCTGCGGCAAAGACAATGGAAGTAACAAGTAAGTAACCAGTATCATAGTTCCATGTTACCTCAATGGAAACTTCACTTCCAAACAATATTAGAGAGCTTAAGATGTTCAAGTGTACATGAAAGTGTGGTACTGAGTAATTTTTACCAAAATAAAATGAAATTAACTATTTCGAAATTTTCTCAGTCAATGAAATTGATATTATTGTGGATGTCATATGATTTATGGATAGAACATCACCCCTCCATGTTATCCATCTTCCACTCATGGGCAGTGCAGCCACAGCAAAGGTTGAGTATGCTATGGGGTGTATGCCACCTAGTAGTGACGTCAGAATGATCGCCTTGGCCTTTTTCTTCCTGGCATATTTTTCAAAATATGAGATAGCTATTTTTTACAGATTTCTTCTTTAAAACTAAAATATCACTCAAACAGGTATTTCAGAAATTATTTAAATTTGTATTTCTTGTGATTTTTGCTCTTATGTTATCTATTAAGTGAGATTAAAATTTCCTCTAAAAACTAGATACTGAAGGGAAATTTCATTCTGAAGTAATCATACTTCATTGGCAGCCTGATAAGGAGAAATCGAGTTGTCATGCATGTAGAGGATTTATGTAAGGATTTAATTTCAGTGATTAATTAGATCTAGTCTGTGTGAATTAAAAACTTTTTGTGACTTTTTAGTGCATTAGTTGAATTTGTGATAAAATAATTATAAAAGGTAAGTAGTTTGCCATCATTTAATTCTATTATAACCTATTTTATTCGGTCGATTATTGTTGTTTTCTGTGGGACGTTTCTCTCCTGCTAGAAATAATATTCTGGTGTTGCAACCGCAATTCTCATATTTTATTAAAGACTGATCCATGATGATTGAAAAGCCTGTAGGAATTCGATATCCTGAGAGGGTTAATCGTGGAACTCGGATCTTGAAAAATTCATGTTTTCTAGTTTGCACCAATTGTTGACGGGTTGTCGTCTGCACATTAATATGATTTTAGGTCATCTGATTTATAGCTTGCATTTTCAGCATAATTAAGTTTTCATAGGCTAAAAGGTTTGCAATTTGCATAGCAATTGGGCGACTGCAGAATTGGATATAATTAAGTAGGTCAATTTTTCCTGGTAGTTAGGCCTACGGTAAGTTATAAGCCGATTCACCAATTTCTAATTCTCAAAATTCTTCTATTTTGTGTGAAATATTCCGATGAGTATGAACCTCTATTCAATTTACAGACTCAAAAAAAATCTGAAAATCCTTCATCGTGAGGAATATAGAAAAACATAGAAAAAAAATATAGGCTAGAGGAATATAGGAACATAACATAGAAAAATTATTAAGAATCAAATATTGAGTGTAGGTGTTGATATAGCCTACTACTCACATGAGACTACATTTCAAGACCCGATTCAGACAGAAAGGTCATAGGACGGGGACGGGACGAAAACGATCAGCTGAAATGTGTAGAAAAAATAGCTCATAATACATCAAAGGGACGTGGAATGGACACATGTCCGTCTCCTTCCCAATTCACATAGAAGGGTCGGGATGTGGACATGCTGGTCATGATCTTCAAATGTACTGCAAAACATTGTCTCAAACATGTCTCAATTCACATAGAAGATACGTCGGACGTTCACATCCGATTGATGTCCCTCACTGGCGGCTCGTGCCCACGAAACAGGTGAAGTGCTAGAAGATACCGGTGAAGTGCTGTACAGTAAAAGATGCGGGCACTTCACCTATTTCGTGGGCACGAGCCGCCAGTGTGTCCCTAGTGACAAAGATGAAGTGTCACGTGTCCGATGAGCTATCATAATATACATTATACTGTAATTACTCATTTTTCAATTTGTCAGTAAATGAATGACTGTTATTTACTGGTTCCTGGTAACTAGAGAAAACTATAGGCTGATCAATTATAAGTACATTCGGTGAAAGTTTCATAAAAGCTCTATCAATATAGAATAGACCTACCAGCAATAAATAAATCATTAATGAAAATGGAAAACAGAATATTGATTCGTGAAGTTTTGGGAAAATCACTAGCTAACCAAATAATTTGTAGGTAATTTTTCATACCACCCGATATCTCCAGCCAAGTCTAGAACTACCTACTTATCAAAGAAGAAATTAATGTTATTTTATTACTTTGAGTGATATGTTTTAGTTGATCACTATGGTTTATTGTAAGTTATTTAATAAAAAATGAATAAATAAAATAACAAATGACAGTACACTTTAAATCTTAGCATGTTTTATCATAAAGAGTGCAATTATATGATATTTTTCATGGTATTACACTCATTAAAAGTCCTAAAATGCAAAGTGAACATTCATATTATAAATACAGATTTTCCCCCTCCTCAATAAAGACTAAAGAGTGGTGTATTTGAAGCAAATTCATGGATTCGGTACGGTAGGTAACTTTAACCATACATATTTTCTCTTAGGGCTACTGTATTCGTTAAAACTTGAAATAATTAAAATCAAAGTACCCCTTTTTAAAAAAATATTTAAAGTTTTAACTTTAACCATAATATGCAAGTTACTTTGTTACTGTTATATCCTGTGATTGTTCTATGCTTGGGAAATTAGTTAGCCTATTAGGAAAAAAACTAGCCTATGTTTTAGGAAACTAATTTTGAAAGAAATTAATCAACTTCTTATCCCAAGATTTTTTCTTAATCTCTAGAATACGGTACTTATATATAAGTATTGTTTTTAATAATTTATTTATTTGTTTTTTCAATTACTTATATTATTACAGTCTTGTCTCAGGAAATCTCAACCATTTTAAATACAGCATTGCTTTACAATAAGTTGATGCGTTTGAAATTTGCAAATCACAAATTTTCTCTTTTACAACATGCTATTCGACTCTTGAAAAAAGTAAAAACTAGACTCCTACTGGCTCAACATGTACGTAAAGGAGTCTATTGGATGTAACCTCCGACTTTTAATAAACTGTATCCCATATATTATATGTGTTGATCCCAGCCAGAAGTTACATCAATATTAATGGTATTAATACAGGATTAGAACCGGTCCCAACTTGTAGTGGACTGTGAGGAACTGGAATTGAATGTGGTGGGGTGGGGGGTTGGTATAGTCTGTTCAAGCAAAGAAGACATTCTGGCAAGATGGTAGAATGACTCCAGCTCGGTGAATATTGGTTCAAACGTTACAAATTTAGTCTCGAATTGTAGGTCAGAATGTTTTCTACAATTTGAGACCAAATTTGTAATTTTTGAACCAATACTGACCGAGCTGGAGTCATTTTTCCATCTTGCCAGAGTGTCTTCTTTGCTTGGACAGACTGTAAGTTGAGAGAGATTTCACCTGGAGAGAGATTGTTTGAAGAAGTAACTTGTATTTGTGAAAAAAGAAGAAGAAGACGACGTAGAAAGAAGAAGTGATGACGTAGTTAGAAAAGGATTAAAAAGAAGGAAGGAGAGCAAGAAGAGGTGATGACGTAATAGGAAAGAAGGAGGAAGAAAAAGAAAAGGAGAGCAAATAGAGGTGATAACGTAGTTGGAAATAAGAAAGAAAAGGAAAGGAGGACAGTAATGACGTAGGCCTACATGAGTAGAGTAGATGAAATTTATTAAGAAGAAGAAGAAGAAGAAGAAGAAGAAGGATAACTGGCAAGGCCGCTCATGTATACGCATCAATAGCAGACATTACAACGTTATAACTCTTTTGTATAAAACTATGCAATACTATCCAAGCTAAGAAGACATTCTGGCAAGATGGGAAAGTGATTCCAGCTCGCTGAATATTAATTGAAAAATTATTAATTTGGTCTCAAATTGTAGGAAACATTCTGATCTGCAATTTGAGATCAAAGTTATAATTTTTGAACCACTATTGAGAGAGCTGGAGTCATTTGCCTTTCTTGCCAGAATGTCTTCTTTGCTTGGAAAGACTATAGTAGTTGTTGAAAATATCTGTATTGAGCATTTATAGCTGATGCCAAAACGTTAGGCGGTTTCGTCTGCTTCTTGTGCGCTCCAAAAGCTGGTGTTGTCAATTGGAATGACATTTAGATATATTTTTTTGAAATCAGAAGAGACAATAGATGCTTCACATCAGCTGTTAGTAGGTTGTATCACGTACAAGAGACAGGCGAAACCGCCTTACGTTTTGGTGTTAGGCTAGTATTACACGATAATAGTTCTATGATCATAGTTGATCATATGGAAAGAGATGAAAATTATACAAAATCATATTTTCATTCCTTTCCATATGATCCACTATGATCTTAGAACCATTATCGTGTAATACCGGTCTAAGCCATTGAAGAAAGTTTTAAAAAAACTTTATAAAAACGAATAGGAAGAAAGTAGAGGTGATGAAAGGTTCATGGTGAGAAAGGAAAATAAGTAGAAGACTGAAATACACCAAAAGTTGGGCAGTTTCGTCTGTCTCTTATAACCTACCAACAGCTAGCATCTATTGTCTCTTTTGATTTCGAAAACATTATCTTGGCATAGCTAAATAATGAGAACTCTTATTGACAACATCAGCTGTTAGGATGTAAAAGAAATGTAATCTTGAAAATTTATTTAAATTGATAATTTATTATTATTCAAGGCATTGTCTCCAATCAACCTCGAGAACGAAAACCACTCAGCTGTACATGTAAACAATATTACAACCACTGGTTCCATTATTTTATTTTATATTGTGTTTCAACATATTTTTATAACCAAATGAAACCTGTTTTGATAATCAAGAACACATTTCCAACTTGGAAATCCTCCTCTGAATAGAAATTCAACCTAGTCTGGTTTTTGCCCATTGTACCAAGGTCGTGGCAGGTATCCTATTATGTGGTATTTTCGTGTAACTGGATCAAGCCTTCTATTCATTGATAATACGTTATTAAGTATTAAAATTGAGTTTTCAAGTATTTGTGTCAAGTTAAAGATTGAGATGATTTATTAGGTTGATTGTTAACTCTAAATTATTATTATTGTATTGGGATATATTTTGGAAAAACTTTTATTGTTATTAAAACAGCCAGCTGTTTGTAAGGGTCCACATCCACTGACAGTTGGATCGCTTACAGCTGATCGGACTGCCGTTTTACAGCTGATCGGACTGCCGTTTTACAGCTGTTTTGGACTGCCGGTTTCCCCATCCACTTACAGTCTTCGTCTGTTACTGTCGGAAATGTCAGTTAGAACTAACAGTAGATGTCCATCTTTTATGGACTGCAATCAATAGTCATTCACTTTGTCCCAATAAAATTTATTGAATAAATATCAATATTATTTCAATAATATTCACCCCGACACATATATTATTATAGTGGGGAATCATTTTTTTATATGTACCTATAATATCGCATGCTTCTATTGAGAATAGTTTTATTTTTTATATTATGTTATGTTTTGATTCACCAATAAACTTCTCAGGTCCTCAGGATGTGTTGTCCAACACCCAAAGAAAATATAATTGAGATGATAAAATAATAATTAAATATAATTATTATTTATACTGATTATCGAGATGGAAAGTGTTCAGAGTGACAAGTCGATGATGTTGAAACCCGTGATTTTGCTCTAATTTGTGAGACTGATGCCCGGTTTTTCCAAGCACACTCAAATTTGAGGTACCCTCAAGTTTACTACAGTTTACTACATTTCCTATACTTATCATAGAAAATGTCAGCTGTTCATCAAAATTTGAGGGTCCCTTAACTTTGAGTGTGCTTGGAAAACCCCGGCATCAGAGTCCTTGTCTCATATATAATATGGTCTCAAATTAAATGCGTGAATGTCTCATCGTTGAATTACAATAAATTGAAGACCTGGGAGACAGAATCAAGTGATCTCTATGTTGTTTGAAAGTAGATTGAAAGTTTCAACTTGTCAGACCACTATAGGACAACCTGGCCAGCAAATATTCAATCGAATTTGTTTGATTTATTTATTAGAAATGATTGTATTCTATTATTGTTCAGTTGAGATATTGTAAGGTTTCAGACATCATAGGTGTTGGCACAGAGGTGAATATCTAGCCTACCTGTGTTATTAGTATGATAATAGTTTGATATGGTGTCACTCGGTGATCGTGAAGATGAGTTACGTCACTTTTGGGCTGATACTGGATGAGTGACCAAAAACAAACCAAATACATATATTAATGTTATTGGCTAGGTGAATCCTATCCGTGAGGATCTTCTCGCCAATTAAAGTCATATTTTTATATAACTTTTTTCTTTTTGTTGCAGTTCAAAATGGCCGATAACGAGTCGGATCGTACGTCGCAGGCGCCTCAGCGAGGATTTGAAGCGTTCAAACAGCACTGCATAGCCAAGAAATTGGACGTACTGCTATGGACCACACGTTTTTGTACAATGTTTTTCACATTTATGTACATAATACCCATATTCGGGTGAGTTTGCATTTATTTTCATTTTCATGTTAATGGTCGTTTCAATCAAGATATTTATGAAAAAAACTAGAAATTCTTCTCCAATTAAAGCACAGAGTATGTTCACATAATATATGTCACATAATTTTCACATGATTTGTCACATTTCACATAATATATGTAATCGAACTCTCCAATATCAAGACTCAGAAATAGTTGGTCTGAATCTTCTTTTTCTTCTCTCCAGAATCTTTTAATGATTTTTTTTTTTTTTTTTTATTAAGTAAATTACAGGACATTATACGAATGAGATATAGTATGTCCAAGCAAAGCCCAAGCTAGATGGGGCAATGACTCCATCTCGGTCAATATTGGTTCAAAAATTATAAATTTGGTCTCAAATTGTAGAGCAGAATGATTTCTACGATTTGAGATTAAATTTCTAATTTCTGAACTAATATTGACTGAAATGGAGTCATTTTACCATCTAGCTAGAATGTATACTTTGTACGAGCAGGCCATATAGTTGATCGTGTTTCAAAACATTTTTCAAATTATATTTCAACAAGATTATCTTCCTTATCATTGTTAACTAGTAGAACTAAATTGGATTTTAGTGTGTGTGTGTGTGTGATTTGCTAGCGTGCCTTTCTACACTTGGATGACTAGTTTGACTATATGCTCGTCTCTCTATTTGAAGGCCTTCCAGCCATCGGGCCTGTAGACCTTGAAGGCAAGAAAAAAGCTCTTCAAACCAGCCTCATCATAGATTTGTGTGTTGTTCTATGTACATTAACGGTTGTGAAATGTGGGTCAATGTTATTACAACAGCTAGTAAACGACATGTCTTAATTAATTATTAATCATTGATTGATTTGGAATTGATTATCACGTGTGAAAGTGAGGGAATACATGATGAAAACTGAAATCTATGTAAAAACCAAACAGGTTTTCTACTTTCCTATTGACGCATTTGGACTGATATTTGTTTAAAATTTCTGACATGTATAGCTGGTGTCAAATTGAGGTGGTTGGTGAGCTCTGTCAGGACAGTCTGAAGCTGTCTTGGAGAGCGTATTAATAGAGCTAAGCTCTCACTCTCGTAGTTTCTAATCTAGTTTGAATTTCTCTTGCTTTTTAAATATTTGTTAAACTTTTAACAAACTTTCAGATTATCAACTATAATAGATCTTTTATCGATAGTAATCCCCTTCTATTCCATTTAGCAATGTTTGCTCATTAAATGAACTCTTTACAGAGCATGTTACTAGTAATAAAGACATGAAAAATGAAACGAACAAGCAAGTAGAGTTTCTGCAAGCTGAGAAGACACGCCGTTACAGTACACTTTACATTTAAACGGCGTGTCTTCCCAGTTTGCGTGAATTCAAGACTACAGAAGGTATAGTCTGTTTGAGCAAAGAAGACATTCTGGCAAGATGGGAAAATGACACCAGCTCGGTCAATATTGGTTCAACAATTGTAAATTTGTTCTTAAATTTTAGAGAAGAATGTTTCCTACAATTTAAAACCTAATTTATTATTTTGGAACCAATATTTACCGAGCTGGAGTAATTTTCTCATCTTGGCAGAGTGTCTTCTCTGCTTGAGTAGACTATACTACTACTGAGCAAATTTCAGTACAGAGAGCAATAATTACAGTTGAGAAATTGTGAAGGCAATTAAAATTTACACTCGTCACCAGCAAAGTAAACAGACATTAGTGTGCTGGCGAACATTTTATTCAACATTCCAAGAATTTATTGTTGTCTATGTCCTTGATTTTTATCATTTTTTTTTTACTCTTATGTCTTATTTTTGCCAACTCATGCATGTCACAATTTTTTTTGTTCTTGTCTGGCCATTTCATCGAATATTTTTATTCTCTTCAGCCTTATTATATAGAATAGAATGAAGGATTAGAAATCGATGAATATGCAGTAATATACGGTTGAATCGCTTCGAAGTCAAGCTTGGCATTTTTAATGCATTCATTAAAGTGTAGTAAAGGAAAAAGTGAATAGAAAATGTTTTATGGTTGGTAGATTCCAAGATTAATGGATTAGCTTCATCCTAGCCTATGCTATTATTAGAAAGTATTGTAACTTGTAAAGGTTTTTTTCTCATGAATATTCAATTCTTCATTTTCATTTATCAATTTAACAATTGTTATAAATTAATGTCACTTATTAAATAATCAGTTAACGTAGACTTGAGAGTTATGAGTTTTTTTTTATTCTGGCTAGTGACTTGATTTTTGTTGTGTAGCTGACGCCAAACAGTTAGGCGGCTTCGTCTGTCCCTTGTACACAATGCAGCCACTAACAGCTGGTGCAAAGCATTTCTTTTGCGACTTGATAGCAAGTAGTATTTGAAGCTAAGGTGATGATGAATGAGTGAATGATAATGGTAAAAGTTTACATTACAATTTTCACTTTGGAAAAAACTTTTCACTTTGACAAAATTTTGAATTTTGACTGTTCAATTGACAACATCAGCTGTTGGAGACCACAAGGAGGAGACAAAACTGCCTAACTTTTTAGAGTCAGCTGTACTAATATGTCGGGTCCTTGTAGGTTTTACTCTCATTTTCAAATGAATCTAAAACTGTGAGAGGAGAATGAACTTATTTTAAAGGGTACCTACCTACTGTGATTGATTGGCTTATTTTATACAGGGTGTTTCAGGAGGAATGTGCAATACTTCTCAGGCTGATTCCTTACACCAAGTAGACAAAAAAGTTCCATGGGACCATCCCCCAAAAACGCTTTGTTACCGAGATAACAATGGCGGAAAATTGAGATTTTTCAAAATATATTAATTTTTCTAATTTTTTAGAGGCTTTAGTGAGGTTCTAAAATAAGCAATTCCTATGTAAAATTAGGTGAGGAATTCAATGAAACCAGTTCCAAGTTTGTAACTTCAACGGTTATTGAGATAATTTGGAAAAATATGCTAGAAAACGCCATTTTTCAACAATAAGGGTTATAACTGGATAAGGAATCATAAAATTGTATTTTTTATTGATGGAAGTTGAAGAGAGTCGGATTCTAAAGAAAAAGTTAAATGGCGGCGATTGTGTAAATCTTACCCAAATCTCAGAAATGGCGATCAAAAATCGCAAAATCGCTGCTAAACACAAATTCATCACTTGTGCTATGTTTTGCCAATTTTGCGATTTTTGATCGCCATTTCTGAGATTTGGGTAAGATTTACACAATCGCCGCCATTTAACTTTTTCTTTAGAATCCGACTCTCTTCAACTTCCATCAATAAAAAATACAATTTTATGATTCCTTATCCAGTTATAACCCTTATTGTTGAAAAATGGCGTTTTCTAGCATATTTTTCCAAATTATCTCAATAACCGTTGAAGTTACAAACTTGGAACTAGTTTCATTGAATTCCTCACCTAATTTTACATAGGAATTGCTTATTTTAGAACCTCACTAAAGCCTCTAAAAAATTAGAAAAATTAATATATTTTGAAAAATCTCAATTTTCCGCCATTGTTATCTCGGTAACAAAGCGTTTTTGGGGGATGGTCCCATGGAACTTTTTTGTTTACTTGGTGTAAGGAATCAGCCTGAGAAGTATTGCACATTCCTCCTGAAACACCCTGTATAGTCTGTCCAAGCAAAGAAGCTTGCCTCTGGAAAATATTGACACAAGCTCTGTCAACAATGGTTTAAAAATTATCAATTTGATTTTAAATTGTAGGAAACAATTTGATCTATTAAGCCCTCATTTATAATTCTTGGAAAAATGTTGGCCAAGCTGGAGTCATTTTCCCATTTTGTCAGAGGGTCTTCTTTGCTTGGACAGACTATACATTAGTGACATATTAGTGACACATTAATAGCATGGTGAACAATAACATGATCTTGTACGTATTTTCATCATGTTTTAATAATTATTAATTTCGATCTTTTTGCAGAAACCCGTACAACTCGTACTACAAAGCGTTGTTCGCGAACGGTGCGACGAGCGCCATCAGACTGCACCAACGTCTGCCAACGGTCTCCTTCAATCGCGCCTACCTCACCTCGCTCCTGCTCGAAGACAGCTTTCACTATCTGCTCTACTCGCTCATATTTCTCTACGTGTCGCCGGTGACCTGTATCCTTTTCTCAAAACAATTTAATGCGAGTTTAGTCTCTGAAAAAAGAACTGAATTGTTTTGGACTTGCCATTTTTTACTATTTTTTCCAAGATCTATAGTCTATAAAAAGTCTATAGTCTGGTCGAACGTAGAAGACATTGTGGCAAGTTGGGGAAATTACTGCAGCTCGGTAAGTATTGGTTCAACAATTTGAAATTTGGTCTCAAATTTGGTCTGCTGTTCCAGCAGAACAGCTAGCAAACAGCTGACGTCAACTCAATTCTCTTTAGCTAGATAGAATACAAACTATCAATTATTAGCAATCGCCAGGTCTGACTAGATAAATGGAAAAATACTACTATCTAATGAAATACATAATTCGTAATACAGACAATAATTGATAAAATT
Source organism: Sogatella furcifera (assembly GCA_017141385.1). NCBI lineage: Eukaryota > Metazoa > Arthropoda > Insecta > Hemiptera > Delphacidae > Sogatella > Sogatella furcifera. The sequence goes on along the minus strand of CM029557.1, from coordinate 20,522,226 downwards.
ATTTCAAGTTTATACAGTAATATTAAAAGTTAATTAGATAGATGACTTACCGTAGCTGCGTAGTAATACAGATGCAAACAGATGATTTGAAATTTGGTCTCAAACTGTAGATCGAAATTCTTGTACAATTTGAGAATAAATTGTAGAATTGAAAGTTTTTTTACAATTTGAGACCAAATTTATAATATTTGAACCAATAGTGACCGAGCTGGAGACGTTCTTCACTCAACATCGGTCAATATAGGTTTTAAAATATTGCATGGCATTGCAGCAAAAACAATTCAGTTCCAAATAACTACAGTTCCAAATAACTACAGTTCCAAATAACTACAGTTCCAAATACTAGTTTAAAAAAAAATACTAGGAAAATAGATTGAGCTCCTGGAGCTGAATCTTTTTCCCACCTACCTAAACGTGTTAACCACCATGTTGTTAGTATGAATCTTCTTTGCACCAATCGATGTATGTGATATTTTTCTAACAGAAACTGACTCCAACCAAATTTGGGGAAAAAATGGAGCTGAATCTTTTTTTGCTGCAATGCCTTCATTGAAAATTTGATCTCAAATTGTAGGAACCATTCTGATCTACAATTTGTGACATCTAAATTATGAGACTAGATCAGTTAGAACTAAGAGTTTGAACTCAAAGGCATTCGTTTCATAGACTACAGTGCACATTTATGTATAGTCTGTTCAAGAAAAGAAGACATTGTGGCAAGGTAGAAAAATGACACCTGCTCGGTCAGAATACTGGTTCAAAAATTATAAATTTGGTTTAAAGTTGTAGATCAGAATTTAACCTACAATATAAGACCAAATTTATAATTTTTGAACCGAGCTGGGAGCCATTCTCCCACCTTGCCAGAATGTCTTCTTTGCTTGGACAGTCTAATTGATGTGTTCTAATCTACATCTATGATTAATTTTCTTGTTGATTGATGTTAAATTGTGTAAATTTTTCCTGTTATTTTCCGTTAACAATGTTGATTTACAGTGACTCTTCTGCCAATTTTTCTCTTCTCGATGATCCATTTTGCCAGCTATTCACTTACACTACTAGACGTGAGTCCTATTTTTCTCTCATATTTTTATTACATAGTAATTGATGGGATTGATTCAAGAGATTATTAGAGCTAGATTACTAGATCAATTTATTAGAATTTAGTATACTAAATTACTAGCTTATTAGCTGATGTCAATAAGTTGGGCGGTCTTGTCTGTCGCTTGTACATGATGTAACCTACTAACTGGTGATGTAAAGCATCTAATGTCTTCAATTTATTGTAATATTATTATTATTATTATTATTATTATTAGCGTATGGCTTTATTTGGTGGGGAGACCAAAAGGTAATTCCACCTCGCCAACATAACCATGTTTCGCCAATAGGAAACATGATAGAAGTATTGATTATTTTCACTGTAATTTAGATTTTAGGAAGTCCTTCACAATTTAGAAAGTCCGAGAGCACTAAAACACAGGTCAAAACACTAATCCAAGACTGGAAAATTTGGAATTTTGTAATATTGACAACTAGAGTAAGGGTAAGAACATGTCAAAAAAATGAGGCTGTGGGTAATGCCGGGTTTTTCCAAGCACACTCAAAGTTGAGGGACCCTCAAATTTTGATGAACAGCTGACATTTCCTATGATAAGTATAGGAAATGTAGTAAAGTGTAGTAAACTTGAGGGTCCCTCGAATATGAGTGTGCTTGGAAAACCGGGCATTAGGGTTAGGCTGGAGGTTAATACTATACTATGATATAGGTATCATATTATGATATGATATAGATGTAAAAATATGTATATATATATACCGTGTATATCACTAACTTTTTCATATTGAATGAAAAGACAATATTTTGTCAAACCACAGATTAATTAAAAATCGAGGTACTGGCTTCAGCTGCTACACCATTATCAATCACTGGTAAACTCAAAAATGTTAACAAGGGTCCATAATGGTGTAGTATCTGTCTATGTGTATAACTGTATCTGTTTTTGGAGTATATCTGTTTTATGTAATATTTTGTTTAATGGTGTATTATCTTGATTTTTAATACATCTGTGATTTGACAATATGTTGTCCATTCACTCTTTGAGTAGTTGTGAAGGTGATGTCGGTGTAGTTATCCATAATAAATGAAAAGACAAGATGTTGTCAAACCACTACAAACCGAAATCTCGTTTTTTCTAATAAATCAGTGGTTTGGCAACATCTTGTCTTTTCATTTATTTGTTGTCCATTCATTTAAAATCGAGCTTGATTCTTGCATGAATTTTTCTAATCAGAATAGAAAAAAACAATGTATTTTACATATATTGAATGTATTTAGAAGTGAGGTTTAATTCTAAACAATTGTTAAAAAATTGATTTCAATCTATCTCATAATATTAGAGCAATGATGATTTCCGAATTAGGGTGTTCTGTCAATAATTGTTTCACTATTAATGTTATTCTACTAAATTGTGTTTTCCTGATTTTCAGACACTGGGACAGAACTCGTGGTGGGGAGCACGCCTGCTTATATCGCTGATTGAGTTTCAATCCAGAAACATTCTGCGTTTGATTGCTTTCTCGGAAATCATTCTCATGCCGTTCACTGTTATTCTCATTCTTGTGTAAGTATAATCAATATCTGTTTTTCACCCTAAATAAAATAAAGGTTATTACCAACAGAGTAGGTTGTTCCTCAACTGCCTGCCTGATATTGAACAAGATTAAAAACGGATGTGGCAGTCGTAGAATGTGACGTAGTTCAGAGCACAACTTCAAGTACCGTGCACATGCGCTAAAATATCCAGCAAAAAATGTAATATGTTGTTGATCAGAATTAGAACATGTCTTGGCCTCCACCACTTTTATAGTTACCTCGAATCAAAATAACCCATTTGTGATAACCTTTCTGTGTTTTTTCCAAATCGACAAGATAGCCTACTTGATGAAAAATGAACGAAACACAGTAAAGTTGGGAAGAAACCCTGATGATGATTCAGATTATATAATCTGATGATTATTCTCTTGAAATGTGAAATGAATTGAATCATAGCATCCTGTAACAGAAGGCCCTGTCCTAGTAAAAATACAACATTGCCCCAAAGGTAAAGTCTAACAATATAAAAGAAGTGAGAACAGATACAAATCGACATGCATGTTGGCTTAGTTTTTCTCTCTTTTGAGCATAATTTTTATGAAACAGGTTCAATAAACTTTTCGAATAGAATTGTGATTTCTGTATTGGGTTGTGATAGAATATATTAGCAGAAAATATTGAAAATTGACTAATTGTCTTGAGATAGCTATGATCTGTAGCAAGACAAATGTGAGAACTTTTTGAGTGGTTGTGTAGGTGGTATTGTGAAAGTTATCCATGTTGAAAGAAAAAACAAGGTGTTGTCAAACCACTGATTTATAAAAAAATCGAGATACTGCTTTTGGTTGTTACACATTCGCTTATTATCATTCTCTGCTAAACTGAGTAACCCTGGTAAACTGATGTCTTGTTTAGCAGAGATTGATAATGGTGTAACAACCAAAATCGGTATCTTGTATTATTTTATAAATCAGTGATTTGACAACATCTTGTCTTCATTTAAAATGTGGGAACGCATCTGTTAAGAAAAGAAAAGCTGTTGAAAACGCAGCCGATGGAAAATTGTTTTATGAATGCTTTTAAATGGACCCACTTCCCTACTCTACAGAGTTGCCACTTTTAAGGTCATTGCCTCTTATCAAAGGAAGCTTTGCAACAACTCAATAAGTAATATTGTAGCCTAATGTTCGATTTTGTGTTTTGCAGCGGTCGCGCCGGTCTACTAACACCGTTCATCTACTACCACTTTTTGTCGATGCGCTACAAGTCGATGCGTAATCCGTACACGCGCAACGTGTTCCACGAGCTGCGTGTCACCACCGACGCCTTGGCAGCCAAACCGGGCACACCGCCGTTCATCAGCAACATTCTACGTTCGCTGGTCGACTTTGTCGTCAAACTGTCGCCGGCCAGACAACAGCAGCCGGCGGCGGCGCAGTAGCGCGGCAAATTTGAAAACTAGTGCCGGTGTGGCGGCAAATTCAAAAATTTGTGTGTGTTGACATACCGCCCACACTGGCGAATGATGAAAATAACTGGTTATTTTGTAATTGGTGATTAATAACTGGTTTGTTGTTTGAATTAGAGGTTAAGCATGAACGATTTGAAACTAGTTTCTATAACTATTTGAATTTTGAAGTGGGAAATTTGAAGAATCTGTGTGCAAACTTAAAGAGTCTGGTCAGGATAAAAAGACATTCTGACAAGATGGGATAATGACTCCAGCTCGGTCAATATTGGTTAAAAAATTATAAATTGAGTCTCAAATTGTAAAACATAATGTTTTCTACATTTTGAGACTAAATTTATAATTTTTGAACAAATATTGACCGAGCTGGAGTCATTTTTTCATCTTGCCAGAATGTCTTTCTAGCTTGACCAGTCTATTTCGTACTCCACAGTGTTGAACTGTAAAATTGAAAACTGGTTGGTAATTTGAATCACAGGTTCCTGTGAACTTTTGCAGTTTATACAGTTTCACTGTATCTGATTAATTTTTTACCGTATCACAAATGTTTTGGGTGAAATTTATTATTCTAATTTCATTCAAGAAAAGCAAATGAAATTGATGGTTTTTGGTCTGTAATATTGTCAGTTTATATAATTGATTAAGGTAACAGTTCTATAAATTACAACTACGATAGCTGGTTGATTTTGAACTACAGTTGGAAAATATGTTCAATTCATACAGTTTTTTCACTGTTAATTTCGTATCACAGTTGAATAATGTTGTAACAATGTAAACTTGTTATTGTAGTCTTCATTCTTTAATTTGGACAGTTTTACAGTTGCAATTTCCACTTTTCAAAATAAATGTCCTCTCTAACTGGGTTATTTTCAATGACAGTTGAAAAAGGTTGATATGAAATCTCTATAAGAGTTTTGGCTTTCAATGTCAACAGTAAATACAGTTTTTGAAATTAACTGCTCTGTGAATCACAATATATTGTTTAATATGTGCAGTTTATATATTTAATGTTACTGGTTAATTTTGTATCAAGTTGGGAAATTCGTGTAGGTTATACAACTATATCACTGTATGTGGTTAATTTTGTATTGCAGTTGAAACTTGTTATCGGAAAATAAAAAATATAGAATGTTTATTCAGTTGTAATTACAAAAATTGATAATTGTACTCAAATGGTTCATTTAAAAATATCAAATAACAAATCAAATAAATTTATACTAATGATACTGCAAAGCAATTGAAATGAATAATTTAAGTTGTTGGGATGTTTATTGTAGTTGTTGAAAGCAATTATTTATTAATTTAATTTAGAACGAATTGAATGTGCGAAAAATGAGTATGTCCAAATTTACAAAAAAATTTATCAACATTTTATATCTATCAAGTACAAAACATCTTGTTCATTCTATATCACTATTGTATTAACATTGTTCATATGTTGGGTCAGTGTTTATTTTGATGTGGTATTTGAATTCTGTTTCCATATTTAACCTTTTTGGTTTTAATTATTTGCAAATTATGAAAGTTTTCAAGATTATGACATCTTATCTACATTGAAATATGGTTACAGTATTCAAAACCCCCATCATTGTTCATAACGAATAAATGGCTTTACATATCTAAATAATTATTAAAGTAAAGTGATTATTGTAATGTGTTGAAATATTGTGGGTTTTCGATTTAGATTAGTTGATATTTGTTGATTTCTAAGGTCCATATTGTTACGATTATAATAAGCACATTAAAAGTGAGTTGAAATTGATATTATTGTTGCAATTTCTTTAAAATTTTTACAAAAATCGTCTCTTCAAATTTTTGGTATAACTTATACTAGTGAACTCCCTGATTTGTATTCCTTCGCTTCTATTTAATACAGTAGTTTAAATCAATAGTTTTTTTTCATCCTAATATTTCCACGCTCCCTTCTTTCCCAATACTGAGTATTTTTAGAACTTTTCAAGGCATCATGTACTGTAGATTTGTATCTAGAATGTAACTTATTTAGCTTCTTCAAATTTTGCATTTTATTTTCTCCATCCATCAACTTTTTACAAAGTTATTTAGAGCTAACCCATAGACATCTTCTCCATTCACAGACAAGTTAATAGATTAAATCCATTCTTACTCTAACTTCAGATTCAATGCTCCTAATTCCAGTAAACAACCTATTAGATATTCGTTAATTTGCATTAAAATTTGTTTAGTAGTTTTACAATGGTTGTAGTTAAGTTGTATTGTTAGTTATTTTGGATTTAATTCAGTTAATGCAATACAGCTCGTATTATTAGTGTTTACTCTAATTCCTAGCTATTATTTTTACATTGTAGATTTTAATTAATGGGAGTTGATACTATTATGTTGATTATTTCATAAAACAGCTAGTGCATTTTTCAATATTATTAGATTGTTCAATTCAGATTTTGTTGGAATGAATGGGTGGTCGTGAATTTTGTCTGTAGTTTTGTGCAATCTTTACTTTAGCACCATTCCGTATATTATTCTGTTGATTTGTTGAATTTGTAACCTTTTTTGTTACATTGTTAAATGGTTTCACTGATTAAAACTTATTTCAACTGAGTTGGTTTTGTTCCGATTTATTTTAGCTTCTTTGAATTATTGTAGTTTTGTGCACGCTTCTAGAAACTATATTTCATTTCCCGTCAATATTGAATTGAACCTTTATTTATATTTGTAGTTTTTGTAGTCATTTTGTATTCAAATATCAGTAACAGCCGAAGTAATAAAAAATCTAGCTCTTTTTAGACGTCAATTCAACCAAACTAACTATTCAAGTTTTAATAATAATTATAATTGATTTGAATCTCCATATATTGCCATATAAATAGACAATGGACTTCTGCAACTGCAATTATTGACCAATGTAGACCTACTACATAGCAAGCAAGATCCATTGAATGAAACTGTTCAAAAAACTGCGGATATCGCTTGCTATTTAGTGAGTTACATTGGTTAATATTTACAGTTGCAGAAGTCCTTTATCTATTCATATAGCAATAAATGGAGATTATAATTAACTTTAATTATTATTAAAACTTGAATAGTTAGTTTGGTAGAATTAACGTCTAAAAAGAGCCAGACTTTGGATTCTATTGTGTTCTATTCTCTTAGAAGGGTAGGTGTATTAGTCTGTCCAAGCAAAGAAGACATTATGCTGGCAAGATGGGGAAATTACTCCAGCTCGATCAATATTGGTTCAAAAATCACACAATTTGGTCTCAAATTGTATAATACATTCTGATCAACAATTTGAGACCAAATGTATAATTGTTGAACCAATATTGACCGAGCTGGAGTCATTTTCCCATCTTGCCAGAATGTCTTCTTTGCTTGGACAGACTGTTCGATTAATTGAAAGACTCATGCCCGGTTTTTCCAAGCACACTCAAATTTGAGGAACCCTCAAGTTTACTACATTTCCTATACTTATCATAGAGAATGTCAGCTGTTCATCAAAATTTGAGGGTCCCTTAACTTTGAGTGTGCTTGGAAAAACCCGCCACTAAAATATTATTATTGAAGAGACTCCAATTCAATCACTTCTTGAACATAGAATAGCTGCCTTTATTTTTACCTGGGAGGCTGAAGTTAGGACGCAGTCGGTCCTCTCTTACACTCAACCCTCAGGAGGATGATTTTCACATGGTGTGAGGTTGGAAGATATCTTAGCACGAACATCATCGATTTAGTTCCAACGTTCGCCAACAGATAGCGGAATACTTCACTCTGGTTTTGTAGTATTACTGACGCCAAAAAGCTGGGCGATTTCTTCTCTCTCTTTTCTGTAGCCTATGAGATGTAACCTGCTAAAAGCTGATGTAAAGCATCTATTGCCTGTTATAGCTGTCACCAAAAAATAATGCGGTTTCGTCTGTCTCTTGTACGTGATGTAATAACCTACTAACAAATGATTGTAAAGCGCATCTATTGTCTCTTTTGATTTCAAAACATCGATCATTGAGACATTACTAAATTGCAATTCTAATTGACAACATCAGCTGTTGGAGAGCACAAGGAGCAGACGCGAAACCGCCAACTGATACTTTTACTGAAACTTTTTGGCGCCAGCTGATAGCTATATGCTTCAAACTGAACTCTGCTCATTCACCTTAATAGCCCTGTCCACTTGGACTGCATTTACACTTTCAAACATTTTGAAGATTCCCTGATAAGTTGATGTGTCAATAAAATAGCAGAAACTTGAATTTTCAAAAAAAAAAACAGGTAATCAATAGATCTAAGGATTGAAATATTATAATTGCCAAAAAAGCATATTTATTTCACACAATATAGACAAATTATTACAATAGAATCTAGAATTTCCCCTATGTTTACAACAGATAGACCGTCTCCGTCTTTCGGAGGAGACGATAAGCCGTCGGTCCCGACTACCTAAAAAGTAGTCGTCATCTATCATCCATTCCATTACCCACGCACAAGCCTATGAGCTTATGTGGGCTTCACCCTCATAAACAAATAAACAAAATAAACAAATAAATAAGATAATACCGATGTTGGATATATAATCGGCTCAAGCATTCTTATTATATGCTTATCAGGAAAAAATCTGTTTCTTAACACTATATAAGAGGAAAGTAACAGTAATTGAGATTTCATCTACTGATAATATTGTATAATATTACATCATTTAACTGTGTGTCTGTGTAATGTAAAAAACTTAACAAATTCCCATGCATTTTGCATCATGTTGCATCAATCACAGTAAGTTACCAGAGTAACTGTGATTCCCATGCTAGGAATTTTTCAACTAGGGTAAAGTCCGCTCAAGCTGAGAAGAACCTTCGTCACAATACACTTTACATTGTAACGGCGTGTCTTCTCAGCTTGTACAAACTATAAATCAAGTTCAGGGAATTCCCATTCATGTTCTATTTGTCTCGAATTGATTTAATTCAATCCCATTTTCAAGTAATGTATTTCCAATTATTAAAATAGATAATTTCTTGAAGTTGATACAAGAATTACAACACCAAAATAAGAAGAAATATGAACAATTATTTTAAGCTTGCACGTGTCAAGCTATCTATCCTTGAGGAAAAGGAAAAGCTTCAAACTATTGGGAAACTGAGGAAATTGAAATGAAACTATAACAATAAGATCTATGCTCTATGTCCATATGTGTCATTCTTTGAGATCCACCTTTATTCTAACGGGTTTTTACCGTATAAATAGTTTTTTACTTGGAAATGTTTATTATTATATCAATGTGTGAATCTAATAATAGGTAGGCCTACTGAGGAAATATTTCATGAATCACTGTGAGATTATTTTTCAACACGTAATACTAACGGTATTTTTTATTGAAGATATTTTTATAAGTAGAATAAATAATACGTCATAGATTTTTTCAAGTTAGATATCAGTAGTAATCAATAATAGAAATGAACATATTTGGTATGATGTAAGTTACAGAGATAATAATACGATTTCAGTGTGACATTATAAGAATATGTCACACCTTAACTGGTCAGCATGGTCAAAATAATCATATTTTTATCTCTTTCATTTTTATGCAGAAAGGAACCAATCCACAAAAATGGGAAAATTTGTTTATTGAATATTCAAGATGATAAAACTCATATTATTCATGTTGTGAAAAATGGAACCAACCCATAGGTAAGTTACCGGTACCGTATAGTAATAACTGTTTCGGGATAGAAAATCACGGGAACCAGCTTTTCCAATAATTATTAGAGATTTTGGTAAGCTAATGCAGAGTGGAACCAAGAGGCTTGGTTCCTTTCTGTGGAACTACTTTTGACAAAATTTGGGTGTTTTGGTTCCTCTCAGTCAAATTCAATAATATCAGCTGATTCTTATTGTAATGTCTTACAGCTGATCCATTACGAATAAAATAGTCTGCAAAATTAAAGTGTAATAATTTATGTATCAAATTGGAATAAAAGTGATTTATTGCTTTGAATGAATTAGTGAAATAATGAAATGAGTAACGAATGAAATAATTATAATCTTAGAGCCACCAAAACATGGCAATATAATTTCAAATGCCTAGATGGCTCTGATATTGTTCATAATGTCATTATTCCAGCAAATTGAGTTCTCATGTTTTTTTGGAAATAAGAATTAATCAGCTGACTCATTTTTAGTGGCGCCGGCGGTCTGTTGATAGTGAATGTTTGATCGATGATTTGTTGACGGTTTGGTTTCCTTTTAACCTCTTCTCTTACTCTTTCTTCTCTTCAATCACACTCTTCTTTCTCTTTTAATACCTTTCTTCTCTCTAATCAAACTCCCCTTTCTTCCTGACTCTCTTTTCTTGCCTTTAATCATTCTTTTTTGTTCTATTTTCTCATTCATATTTCCTCTTCTATTTTCACTTGCTCATCACAGTTGCTTTTCCAATATCGTCTTTGTTTTCTCCTAATCACAATCTTCCTCTCTCATTTATTTTCATTCTCACTCTTTCTTCTCTTCAATCACACTATTATTTCCTCTCGTACTTTCTTTCTTACCTTTAATAAGGTACTCTCTTCTCTTTAATATCCTCACTCGTAAGCTATTATACTCGTCTTCTTCTTCAATGTTTACCTTATATGCTTGTTCTCTCTTAATCAAAATTGTCCTCTCTCAGGTACTTTGCTCCTCTCTAAATTTCTTTGATTCTCCCTCACTCTTTTCTTTTTTTAATCACACTCTTTCTGTTCACTCTTACTCTCTTTTTGCCTTTCATATCACCCTTTTCACTTTTATTTTCCAACTCTCTGGCTAATCACAGTCTTCTCTTTCAATGTCTTCCTTGCTAGTTCTCATAATTCCTCTCTTATTTTCTTCTCTCCTCCTTTCTTCTTACCATCTCTCTTTCTTTCTCTCTCACTTGCTTCCTCTCGTCTTCTCTTACTATCTCCTTCGCATCAAAATAACTCTTTCCTTTTCTACTTTCTTACTACTCATTTCCTCCCATCTTTACTTATCTCCAATCACTCCGTCCTTTATTTTCACACTTAAACTCGTGCTAATAATACATAGGAGGTCTGTTGCTTGGTGTGTAATATACAGCTGATGCCAAAAATTTGGGCGGTTTCGTCGGCTCCTTAGTGAGCTCTTAACATCTCCAACAGCTGATGTTGTCCATATTACAGTTGTTATTCAGCTATGATGATGTTTTTGAAATCAAAAGAGACAATAGATGCTTCATAACATTAGACTTTCTCTGTTGGTAGGCTACATCAGAGCAGACGAAACTACCTGACTTTTTGGCAGGTCGTGGAAGCTGAGAAGATACGCCGCTACAATACATTATTCACATTGTAACAAAGGGTCTTCTTCGCTACAACTAACTATAGAAGACACGCGGTTGTAATGTAAAGTCTATGTAGCGGCGTGTCTTCTCAGCTTACATTTCAACAGCGTATCTTCTATAGTCCGCAGTAGCTGGGAAGACACTCCGCTGCATCTAAAGTGTATTGTTTCGGCATGTCTTCTCAGCTAGCGCAACCTGTACCTGTACTAAGAGGGGGCAGGCACCGCAATTCATGCGTCATTCTCTGTTTATTACCGTCTAGCAGACGAATTCTACCTTCAGTCCTGAGCGGGTAGTCATTCTGACAGCATTCCGTTCCTTTCTAAACACTTCAACACCATATCCTCAAGTGAATTTCGTAGTTAGTTATTCCAAACACTCTCACATACAGTTGGAGTAAAGGTGGATAAGTCATTTCGCACTCACAAGTCGAGAATAGGTGGAAAGTTACTTCACAAACATAAGTAGTTACGGATAAACTTCAAAGTCACCTACACACACAGACATAACTTTAACTTTGACAGACATTTGAGTTACTTACACACACAGAGACATAAGTTAGTGTCGGTGAGAGAGAGTGTTAGTGGAAACCAAAGTGAACGTGATTGTAATTCCCGATTAGTTTTACAAAAGTGACGGAATTGTCTTCTAGAAGGATTGTGTTGTGTTTTCGATAAGCTTCCTCGGATCAAAGCAAGACTTCTGTGTTGTTTCTTGACAGTTTGATAACGATAATTTTTGTGGAATAGTAACGATAAATTTGTTCACTACTTTTCGTAAAGTTTGAGAGATTGTTGAAAATTTTTGGGAAATAGTTATTGATAACGATTGTAACTTGATAATAATTTGTTTATTACTTTTCGTGAAGTTTGAGAGATGTTTTAGTAGGTGCATCAATTTTATTAGGTAGATAATAACAATCTCTTAACGGTGAAACTCTTTTTTGAAAGATAATTAATAATAATTCTTCATAGTGCCGGTAATTATTTGTGTCCGGTACTTGAGAGAAATCAGAGTGTAAAATTGTTATAAAATTGAATAACACTTATTACTCATCTGCTAATAGTGAGACAATTCTCTAAAGTTTGTTGAGACGATAAAAATAACTGAAAATGTCGTTATCAGTCGCCAGTGTTGTGATAGTAAGCTGTTTGGTTTTTGTAGAAGTTCTTATCATCGTGTCTGCCGAAAAGATAACGTTTCCTGATAGGCTCGATTTCCTTGGGGTGAGTTGAATTCTTCTCAAATTTCTTGTTCTAAATTTTTTTCTTAGACGAAATATGAAACTCGTATATTTTTCCGAATCTGATCTAGAATATCATTCATTAGCTCATTTTATGATTACGTTATTCACAATCAAACATGTAGGCTAATAGTAGCCTATGCTAACTCACGTAAGAGTATTTCGAGATAAAAACTTCACTGGATCTCACTCTAGCTTACTATTTTTCTTATATTTAGCCTATCTATCTACTAATATTCTATTCTTTATAATTGTTTTTCAATATGTATTCATATTTTATTATGTATTTGATCTATATTTCAATTTTCTTATTGTGTGAGAGCGTTCTTGAGATTTTGTAATTGAATTTAGTCTCCCATTTTACAGCTTTACTATTTTTGACAAGATAACTCCGAAACCTATTAGACTAAAGTGATTAGTTTAACTTGATAAAAGAGCAATTTATTTGTTAACAAACTGATGGATCTAGAGATCAACAATAATAAAAAATATTGTATTTAAAACTCTAATGCCGGGTTTTTCCAAGCACACTTAAACTTGAGGGACACTCAAATTTTGATAGAACAGCTGACATTTCCTATGCTGAGTATAGAAAATGTAAACTGTTAAATGTAAACTTAAGGGCCCCTCAAGTTTGAGTGTGCTTGGTAAAACCAAGCATAAGATTTAAACACATAGCGAGGCTTTATTAGAGCCAGTATGGGATGGCACACTTACATGAATAGGATTATAATTAAAGAGTGATTCTTGATTCCCTAGACTGTTATAAAAGTCATTCACCAACTGCCGTAATGTTTGGCGCCAGCCAAAGCTAAGCTGAGCTCAGGTAAACAACAAGAGAAGAAGAAGGCTCCAATTTAAAAAATGATAGCCCATGATTCAGACAGTAATTTTGTAGGAGACTTCCTCTCTAGCTATAAAAGTGTGATCGAGGAAAGAAGACATTCTGGCAAGATGGGAAAGTGACTCCAGCTCGATCAATCTTTGTTCAAAAAATGTAAATTTCGTCTTAAATTGTAGAAAGCATACAATGCTCTACATTTGAGATCAAATTCATAATTTTTTAACCAATATTGGTCGAGCTGCAGTCATTTTCCCATTTTGCCAGAATGTCTTCTTTGCTAGTCGATCAGACTGAATCCTAGATGGTCTTTTTTATCGTATATTTGGTGGAACCAAAATGGATGATGCATCAAGGGTATACTGTAGTCAATGAAATAGCCTTGGGCCTTAGTCACACTGTTGCTGACTGTCCAAGCAAAGAAGACATTCTGGCAAGATGGGAAAATGACTCCAGCTCGGTCAATATTGGTTAAAAAATGATGAATTTGGTCTCAAATTTTAGATCAGAATTTCTTCTGCAATCTGAGATCAAATTTATAAGTTTTGAACCGATATTGACCGATTTGGAGTCATTTTTCTATCTTGCCAGAATGTCTTCTTTGCTTGGACAGACTATTTGTTGTTGTTATACGTGCCACAAAAGCACATCATTGATTGACACAATTATTATTGGCGATAGCGCATACCTCACCGGATGTATGTCGAGTTTGTCGTCATCCAATGCTGTTTGGAGGACGACAGAGTGGCTGAATGGTTTAGAAACGACTCAATATTTATTATACAAAAGTAATTTGAAGATAGGTTACATCTTAATCATTCATCCTTTGCTTAAAATACTTGGAAACCAAGTCGCAATTGTAAAGAAAGAATAAGGAATGGGGATCGTTCTAAAATTGAGAATAATAAAAGAAATTAGAAAAAATTACGAAGGTGAGGGAGGATGAGGAGGAAGAGTAGCAGAGGAAGAAATGGGTATAGTCTGTCCAAGCAAAGAAGACATCCTGGAAAGATGGGAAAATGACTCCAGCTCGGTCAATACTGGTTCAAAAATTATAAATTTGGTCTTAAATCGTAGGAAACATTCTGATCTACAATTTCAGAACAAATTTATAATTTTTCAAACAAATATTGACCGAGCTGTAGTCATTTTTAATCTTGCCAGAATGTCTTCTTTGCTTGGACAAACTATAACAGAGGTGATCGCACTAAAATTTAGGATAATGAAAGAAAATACAAGAAAGGGTGGTGAATGAGGATAGCCTCAATAAGGTGAGTAGAAGGAAGAAAATTCCTTTTAGCAGAAGAAGGTAAAGAAGAGGAATATGAGAGGATGATGTCAATGAAGAGAATTCGGAGGAGAAGGAGAAAAGAAGAAGAAAAATAAGTAGGAGAGAATAATAAGAAAAGACAATGAAGGCGAAGAAGGATGAGGAGGTGATAGAGTAGCGAAGGAAGAAATAATAGTTATAGGAAAGGAAGATGAGAGGATGATGTCAATGAGAAAAATGGAGAGAAAAAGGAGGAAAGGTAACGAAAGCAAGGAGAAAAATAGAAAAGAAAAAAGCATGGAGTAATTATAAAGTGAAGAAGGTAAATTATTATTATTAAAATTCGATTATGATTAATTACATATAAATTCTAATATAATTACAGGATTCCTTCATCACTTTAATTAACAAAACACAAAAATAACGTTACCAATAGATGAGATTCTATTATTATATTAGATTCATTATATGAAAATTATACTAGAATAAAGATTAATTGCAAGAATTCTTCAAGGGAAACAAATCATAAGCACAAATTCTTGTATTTTTATTTAGGAAGCTAGGAAATTCATGATATAAAAGATATCCTAAATTATACATTGAATTCAAAGTCGAGAAGAAGCAAGAAAAAAGTAACAAATACTTGAATCAAATAATGGATAAAAGCAACTAAATAGAAGTCTACATTACAATTTTAGAGTAGAGGATGAAAACAAGTCAATGATAATTAGATCAAATGACAAATTAAACAAAACAGAGGAATCTAATTCTACAATTTTTGTGTCACTTGATTGATAAGCTATTATGAGTCACTCTTAGAACGTGTTACTTTGCGAAATTGTCACAAAAATGGAAATTTTTTTCACAAAAAGTAATCCATTTCCAATAAATAGTAATGCAGTAATTCAACAGTTGAAGGTCATGGCGTCATACTTGAAATCACACAGGAGAGTTTGAAGCTATTTTTGAAACATTACTAACTCTGTTGAAATGCGTGCAAGAATAAGTAAAGTGTCAAGCAAGAATGATAAAGAATGAATGGCATGTACAATATAGGATATATTTGATATAAATGGAAAAATTTTGAAAGAAATTATTTTGGAAGTTTAAACTATAACTTCAATAATTCTAGAAATGGAAATGGAAAGTTTGTCAAAATGGAAAACAAAAACCGGAAATGTAAGATGTTTAATGAATAATCATAGCTGACACCATAAAGTTGGACGGTTTTGTTTGCTCCTTGTGCGCTCCAGCAGCTGATGTTGTCAATTAGAGTTGTAATTTAGCTATGCCTAGATGATGTTTTTTCAAATCAAAAGAGACAATAGATGCTTTTCACCAGTATTTAGTAGGTTATTACGTTAAGTACAAGAGGAAGAAGGAAAGAAACTATTTGGCTACAGTCATACTAACAATAATTACATTATTATTACAAGTTCTACAGTTGAAAAAATATACTATACCGTATACAGTTATACTCCCTTACAAGTCAGTATAATGTATTGGAAGTGTAGCAAAAAATTGAGACATAAAACAAATTGAAAGTACTGGTACCGTAAGTTGAGGCGTAAAACAAATAAAAAACTCTTTGAGTAGTTGTGAAATTGATATTGTGGTAGTTATCCATAATAAATGAGAAGACAAGATGTTGTCAAACTTCTGATTTATTAGAAAATCGAGATACCGGTTTCGGTTGTTACACCATAATGGTGTAAATGAGAAGACAAGATGTTGTGAAACCACTGATTTATTAGAAAATCGAGATACCGGTATCTCGATTTTCTAATAAATCAGTGGTTTGACAACATCTTGTCTTCTATCGAGATACCGGTATCTCGATTTTCTAATAAATCAGTGGTTTGACAACATCTTGTCTTCTATTGAGATACCGGTATCTCGATTTTCTAATAAATCAGTGGTTTGACAACATCTTGTCTTCTATCGAGATACCGGTATCTCGATTTTCTAATAAATCAGTGGTTTGACAACATCTTGTCTTCTATTGAGATACCGGTATCTCGATTTTCTAATAAATCAGTGGTTTGACAACATCTTGTCTTCTCATTTAAAATAAAAAATTGAGGCAAATTGAAAGAAAGTTGAGGCATGAAAAAAAATTTAAGCATAAGACAAAAAATTTATTGTACTTGAACATATATTGAGAATTGAATACAATCTACCTTCCAATTTTAACCTTTGATGGAATTACTTTTGATCTTTCTTCTAACGGATTTCTAATGGACTGATAATAGCTGAGGCATTTGGATCATATAGTAGAAAAGTAGGACTACCACCTTACATTTCAAACGGTAAAATCATCGAAAGTGGAATTGATTTATCTGAATACAATTCTTCACTGACAGACTTTTATTGTTCAAATGAGTGTATTTCTTCAAGAAATAAATATTTTTATACATATCAATATTTTTGTGGCCTTGCATGTCTCTTGTACTTGATGTAACCGACTAACAGCTGATGTAAAGCATCCATTGTCTTTTTTATTTCAAGAATATCATCCAGATTTCAGGAATAGAGCTAAATAACAACTCTAATTGACAACATAAGCTGTTAGAGCACATGGAGGGAGCAGACAAAACAACCTAATCTCTGGCATCAACTTTACCTACCGGTTGAAATTCTTCATTGCATTGAAATTAATATGAAGTCCTTATATTATTACCGTATCTTAAATCTTTATAATTTATTTATTCATTTATTTCATTTATGTACAAATATACAAGATGAGGAAAGAAAAACAGACTATTTTAATAATAATGAAGATTATTCCATTATGATTAAATAATTGATGTTGAGAAATAGGCTACCTACGTCAATAAATTATTTTTATTCTGATATCATTATTGGCTCTGGATAGGTTTGATTGAGACTTGGGAAAATTTAATTAGTTATCTACTGTGAAGAATTCCAACAACGTGGGTAGCACGACCTTGGAAGTCTGTTGGTCGTAAAATAATAGCGGAGAAAAGAAAATAAATAACAAAGAATATCTGAGGTAGGCTTCAAACATTGATGGAGGTACGGCATTATGCTTTGATGTGAAAAAAGTCATGATGAAGGATTCTGTAACATGTTCATCTAATAAATTATAATGCTGTAATGCTGTAAATTATAATATAAGTTCAAGTAATTCTTGAAGCTGAGAGTTCAAGAAATTCTTAAGAGAAGGATCCTGTACCATATTTGAAAGGCTCAGAGAAATAATGCACATAGTCAAAAAAAGTAAATTTATCGAATTAATTAGTAAATGCTAGCCATGAATGGAAAATTGAACTACCGGTATTCTATTCACAATAAGATGAGTCCTTTTATACTCATTTTTTCACATATAAAACCCACACTCAGTAGTAGCCTATATGTATTTAAGGATTCGTTTTTTAATTACTTTAGAGGATTTACTAGCCTATACTGTAATGAATTACAGTTAATTTTGTGTATTTATGTATTACTCTTGATGAAATTGAATTTGATTTGAATATTTTGACCTCCCACCATACCAAAGCATTTCAAACTGCCAAAGCAGAAAGCAAAACTGTCAAATCAAATCATTTATTGTCAGAAAATACACTTATGTATCATAACAACGTCGTTAGATTTTTTTAAATCGCGTACAGTCATCATAAAATATCCAAATAAGTGACATTAAATTTTAATTTTAAGTCAGCTGTATCAAAACAATTCGTTTAAATCAAATAAACATTTATCAATAATAATACACTTCACACATTTATCAAAACTATTCACTTCCATATCTTTTATATTGCTGGGCAGTTTATTGAAAAGCTTTATGAACAAATATTTCCAGTTCTTTTGAAAACTTATGTAACTATAACTGTTTGATTCTCAATTTATTATTTTTGTACCATATTCATGTGTGTTGTAGTTTGTTGAAAATTTAATTGATGAATATTTCTCTTCTCCATCTTGAAGCTGGCAAACACAAACAAAGATGGCAGATCTCTGATCTAGTATACCTAATTCAATAAATAAATATTATATTATAACTTACAATGTTCATTTCAATAGCTAAAAATAGCAGTAAGGAAGTTCAAGGTTATTTAACAATATAATTTCCCAGACCACTCGGTCAGGAAACATAAAAACGTGTAACCTTTTATTGAATGTTATCCTTATTATCCTTTTCCCCAGGAAACAAAGTGAACGGCGTCATTTTTTACTTCAATTGTCATAATTGTATCCTTTTATACGTCACAACTACAAATATTTGTCAATTTTTCCGTTCTCGTTTAATGCTTATCTTTTTAAAATTAGATTCTTCACGTCACCATCCAAAAACTATACGTAACTTACCGATGACAAAATGAGGATTTAGAATACATAAAATTAAAACAATACAATAAACATGGATGATGAAATCGAAATCCTCCTCAACATCTTGAAGCAATAACATATAACAAGCAGAGCAGGCCTACACTTTTTTCGAGCTAAGTTGTACAATATTAAGAAACATTTTGTCAAGAAGTAAAATATTGGAACAACATGAATTAGAACAGAAAAACTCGTTTGGCATTGTCGAAAAGAAAATGGAGGTTTCACAGTTCATGAAATCAAATAAAATAAACAGGCTTTAACAAAAAGTTGAAAGCTATGAATTAAAAAACTGTTTCGTTAGATATACGATGCAATAAGATGATATTTGCTTACAACTATGTAATAATATATAAAAGATAATATTAAAATGTCTATTAATAGATGAAACATGTTATGCATGAATGAAAATAATTGAAGAAGGTACTGAGATTATCATTTAAAATAAAAAACAGTACCTAATTAAGTAGCCCTGAGATAAAGGAAACATAAAAGATAATAATATAAATTCAAATTTTTGAATTTGTATGATATTAATAAAATAAATAGTATCACCGAAGTATGGGGGAAATAATAAAAAATCATGTAAGGAAACCCATAGAATTGATGATTAAAATTAATAACGATCAAGTTTATATTTATAATTCAGACAGAATAGATTACAATGAATGAAAGATTACAAAATTTAATACAAATGTTAAGTTCTTAATTATCTCCAAGCCTAGAGAGTAGGCCTAGGCTATAGTATATTGAGAATAATGAATGAATAATTTAGATCTATTCCCTCTGAATAACCACGTCATTCTACACAGATCAACGTCCTGTGAGAAAAATAAGGTGCGGCAGTCCACAACTTTATCAGGTGAATAAAAACTTGAAAGTGAATACAACTTTGAGTGCGACACAGAAGCGTGAATCATCAGCAAAGTATTGATAACAAGTAGGCAGGCCAAGTATAGTCTGTTCAAGCAAAGAAGACATTCTGGCAAGATGGGAAAATTACTCCAGCTCGGTCAAGATTGGTTCAACTATCATAAATTTAGTCTCAAGTTGTAGATCAGAATGTTTCCTACAATTTGAGACCAAATTTGTAATTTTTGAACCAATATTGATCGACTTGTAGATATTTTCTCATCTCGTCAGAAAGTCTTCTTTGCTTGGACAGACTGTGAAGGTTTGTGCAAGCTGAAAAGAGACGTCGTTACAATTTAAAAAGTATGAGATTGCGTGTCTTCGCGGCTTGCACCAAATGTATCAATCTGTAGGTGAGGGGTTTCCTGTTTAGAGTGGGATGTTGTACGGTAGAGCAACAGGTTGATTAGTTGGCGCAAACTGAGAAAACACTCAGTTACAATACTTTTACGTTGTAACGGCGTGTCTTCTTAGCTTGTGCGAAGTGTATCGTGGCTGTGAGGATTCCCCTCCACGAGGTGGAGTAGACGTCACCGAAATTGGCGGTTGGCGAATGTATTTTATTCACGATAGCTCTCTCAGGACAGTCTGAAAGCTGTCTACGAGAGTGAAACTGATCAGCTGCGTTCGTTCTCTAAGTTGTATACTCTTGGAGACCGCTCGCCGACTGTTTTGACAGAGCTGAGTGTGGATAACAATCATGTGCCGACCGCCAGCTATTTTGGCGTATGCTGAATATTTTGATTGGGAAATCCGCAAGTTGTTACGTCATTTTGGCATTCAAACTTCATAAATAATATTAATGTCGACGCTTGAAACTTGGAGTACGTGGAAAATTATTACAAAAATCAAAATATAATGCTGAATGTGATAAGAATATATCACTTTATTTTACATGTTATATTTACAAACTTGAAATTGAATGAAAAGGAACTAGAAATTGAATGGAAAGGAACATAATTTATTGTCACGTATCGAGAAACATTATAATCAAAGCTAATTTTATTACTTTACAATGAGTTCAATTTAACATAATTTGAATTAGAATTCACATTTATACAATTGGGGGGAGGGGGGTACGCTGACCCAAAATTTGAAAAAACTGAAAACACACAACCCAAGCAAAATACAATGGATTATTATCACTCAAGGCTCCAATCACTCGGTGAACAAAGTGTAGAATATTTCCTACGTCTATTTATAGAGTGTGTCTCTTATCATTGGAAACATTGGAAGAGCTCAATATAATATGAAACATGCATGTTGAAATATATTCGAGCAACATTATTCAGCGATATTTCAGCGATATTCAGCGAACATTTCAAAGCTGTAACTCTATGCTATAAATAATAGTGGAGTGAAAGGTTTGAGTAGGTTATTAATTAGAAGCCTAAAAGCCGATGGCCTTCCACGTCTTCCTCAATTGGATTCTTCTCATTCTATAGCTCTTTGTCGCACTTGAACTGTTGCATATTACGTGGAATGTATCATTTATTGTACCGTATCGATACGGTATAAGGAATAAGTGGCTGTATTTCTATTTATTAATGATAAACTATTTTGGGATTTTCAAAAGTTTTACTCACAATAATTAATGAGCTCAAAAGGTGATTTAACTTTACTAATAATAAATTTGTCCGATATTCATGATGAACTGATATTCATGATGAACATGATATTCTTGATGAACTTATTGTTATCTGATACTTGAATCATCATTTAAGTATTGATAACAAGTAGGCAGGCCAAGTATAGTCTGTCCAAGCAAAGAAGACACTCTGGCAAGATGGGAAAATTACTCCAGCTCCGTAGATATTGGTTTAAAAATTATAAATTCTGTCTCAAATTGAAGAAAACATTCTGCTTTACAGTTGAAGACTGGACAGCTCTGGGTAATTTACTCATAATAAATTTGAGCTCAAATTGTAGAGAACATTGTGCCCTACAATTTAAGTCTGGATTTATAATTTTTGAAACAATATTGATCTTTTGGAGTCATTTTTCCATCTTGCCAGAATATTTTACTCATGCAATAGATTTATTTATTCAGTTATTTACAAATTAATAATACTTAATGGTAAGGATCAACAGGCTTAGGCCCAAAACTGTCCTTTTTCCAATTTAGAATACAATGAAATGAGTGAGAGATTTGAATTCATAGAGATATAGATGAATTATTTTTATATAGGGCACCTGAACTCACAATAATGATCATTTTTATTTCAATATTTGATCTCATTACAAGTATTTCAAAGTATACTCATAAGAATTCATTCACAGTAGGCTAGATTCGCCAGTGATGCTATAATGCAATAGATGTGTGAAATGTAAGTTACTTCTATCTTTGGAATGAATGAAGTTTCATAAATAATAAATTGAGAAGTTTTTGTATCATAAATTGATTTATAACTATAGTAGCAAATTAACAATCATTGAAGAACTTTTTCAAAACTTCTCAATCTCTTGAACTTGAATACGTTAACTCCATCTTTTGAAAAACTCTTCATTCGTTACAAAGATAGGAGTACATTAGCAAAAGCTATTTAAAATAAAGTGCTTGACACGTATTAGTCATTATTAGGTTCAAATTGACATTTTTTTCAATATTGTTTTTCGCTTTTTTCAGTCGGAACTCAATGATGAAGACGACTCAAGCGAATCTGCAAATATTACAGTGAGTAAATAATAAGATACTAAAATAAAAACTGGTATTTTCTGGAAATTAATTGGGTACTGTATTTCTCTTTCAAGAAATGACTTTTCCATTTTATTTTGATGAGATTGACTGGAAACTGAAAATTATTATAAACTTATTCAAGTTTGAATACCTCTTCTTAAGAAGAATTTCGAAGAAGTATCAAAACAAACATGCTTATTATTGAATGAAGGCTGAATATAATTCAAATTATATATATAATATTTATTATCACATTAAGCTATGAATGTTATGATTCTCTTGGTACCTTAATGTAAAATTTAAAAAAAAAAACACACAATCTGATTCTTTTGGTACCGGTATCAGAAAGTTATTCCACTAGAGAGACTAGTCTATGGGGCTCTTTAAAGACTTTATAAAGTCTTGCACTAGCCCAGAACATTACTTTCATGAATTTTTGTCCAGTATGTGATTTGACTGGGTAATATATCTGATATAATAATGATCTGGGTAATGTAAATCATTTTATGGCTTATATGAAACAGTTGAAGAGTACAAGTTATTTACCATTAACAATAATTACCAAACAAATTAAAAATACTCACTCTTAGTGGATTACTAGATTAAGGTATTATTTTTAAATGTGTCATATAATTTTATTATATTCATGTTCAGGCCTACTTAATTTTTATGCTCTTAAATTTTAATAAGAGTTTTTGAAAACTATTAAGAAAGAATAATATTCCATTTTGCATTTTAATTTTTATTGCATGTGACATAATTCTTTCCTTAAATAGGATTTATGATTGATATCCATATTTCCATTTCATAATACCTATTGAAATTTATTATTTTTCAAATAATTTTCAGGACCTAATACTTGGCAGTTCAGAAGACTCAGGAGGGGTGAGTGTATACAAAATTTTCAATCACAATTCAAATTCCAATTCAAGATATAGGCTCTAAATAAATATAAAAAGAAATCACTTTGATTTTATCGAAATCCCAAGTATTTATTTTATTTTATTTAAGTGGCATTTTTGTGATTTCGATTTTTATTTATTATCGCATACATTGATTGTAATCCTAGACAAAAAAGAATTATTGAAGATATAGGTCATATAAGTTAGGATATGGGTAGTAAAAAATCCTTTGTCTCTTTAAGAATTTTTCAACGTTAAATTCTGTATATTAGCGGGGATTCTAATGTGCTGGTAGGCTATTATCATTGACTATGGATATAAGTCAATATCCAGAGTCAATGTCAATGACCAGAGTCAATATTGATGTAGTACCGTATTGCTCGAGATTCAATCACATATAATCATATTACTGATGATTGAGATTATTCAAATTAATAAAAATGACAAAAGTATAGATTATGGAACAAAATAGGAATAAATTACATAAAAAAGGAATAAAAAAGTATTGAGAAAAGGTGCTGATCGCTCAATGAGTAGGCTACGGTTGCCTACTTTAATAATTGTAGGCAACATTCTGATCTACAATAATTTATCTCAGACATTATTATTTTTTACGCATATTGACCGAGCTGGAGTCGTTCTCCCATCTTGCCAGAATGTCTTGTTTGCTTGAACAGACGACTATATATATCTCCCAAATCATTTCAATTTCATTATGTATATGTTCCAATGAATAAATGAAATGAAATATCTTTTTCCAGATACCATTGGAGGTGGCAATGAAACTGAACAACGTCAATAGTATGGATGACTTCTATAAAACGTTCCAAATGCCGCAAAGACGAGTGCCTGTGGTCTCAGCTGGGTTTGCCTCAGGTCTTTATGGACTTGTGAGTAAGTTAAGGCCTTCTTCTCTCATCGCAGGTGACTAACCATAACCATCACTTCATCAAAATATTTTTGATAAGCTTTTATACTAACACTAGCCGGCAGGCTCGCTTCGCTCGCCTTCTCCGCCTAGCCAGGGGGCTCCGCCCCCTGGACCCCCGACAGTATCGGCAGTATAAGTGAGTCAAACAGGCTCGCTTCGCTCGCCTGCAAGACCTCTGTCAGCAGTGTCAGCTGAGACAAACAGGCTCGCTTCGCTCGCCTGCAAATTCCGTTCAGAAGGGATTCGAAATTCATTGAACACAGCATTTCTAGACCTAATCTGGACCTGTTTACCAAATTTCAACATATTCTGCCAATTGGTTCTCGAAAAATCTAAGAAAAACTCCAAAAATAGTAAAAAGCTAATATTGAGCGCAACCTTAGGAAGTGTATTGGACATAGTTTGAAACTTGATTCAATATCTTCCCAATTAGTTCATCTATAATCTCGCTGAACCATTGAATTTACAGTTAGGATTGGTCGAATCAATGCGGAAGATATGCAACCCGCAATACATATACAATTTTGAAAACCTGGTTACTGGCGTAATCTTGAACGGATTTCAAAAATATTTCAACACAACATTTCTAGACCTTATCTGAACCTGCCTACCAAATATCAACATTTTCTACCGATTGGTTCTCGAAAAAATGAAGAAAACTATAGAAAAACTCAAATACTTGGCGTATCCTTGAAAAGTTTTTAAAACCCGTTCTTAGCGCGCGTCTAAACGTCCAATAGAACATCCTGCCAAATTTGAACGCATTCGGTTCAGTGGATTTTTAGTTCTGGTGATGAATGAATGAATGAATCAGTGCCATTTCGCTTTTATGTATAGAGAAAAATGCGAGTGTAATGCAGAAAATGAGTGAAATTATTGTTTTATCATGTTAGCTTAGTAATTGAGCTTTTATGACAATAGTTCAGAATATTTCTTCTATAAAAGTTCAGTCTTTATTATTAATTTTTTTAGAGTAGACATTGATGTAGAACCTTACCATACTGTAAATAATTTATGAACGTACAACTTCCATTGAGTTTTTATAAATGTTCCATTAGTTGGATGTCCAATTAACATATATCCCATAAAATTTTTATGGAAAATCTATATTATTTTGAACTGCACTGATCAGTTTGTTTATTGACTTGGTAAAATTCTTCATTTTTCTTTAATATCCAAGCAATTCATCCTCACATAAATCACTAACAACGTATCATTTCCTAACAAGTCTTTTTCGTTTCAATGTGAGTGTGAAGTTAGTCTCAGTTCTGAGTTCTATCCTCTTTGGATTATAATTAGTTTTTAGGCTACTTTTTTCTGACGTATGATGAGATAGATGACGACTACGGTATATGTTTAGGTAGGGCTCTATAAATCTTTATAGGGCTTATAAATCTTCTAAGGGCTCTATAGTCTCAGACTTATATATCTACTAGCCGGCAGGCTCGCTTCGCTCGCCTTCTCTGGACCCTTCCTGGACCCCCGCCAGTATCGGCAGTGTAAGAGTCAAACAGGCTCGCTTCGCTCGCCTGCAAAACCTCTGCCAGTGTCAGCTGAGACAAACAGGCTCGCTTCGCTCGCCTGCAAATTCCGTTCAGAAGGGGTTCAGAATTTATTGAACACAGCATTTATTGACCTAATCTGGACCTGTTTACCAAATTTCAACATTTTCTGCCGATTTGTTCTCGGAAAATCTAATAAAAATTCCGAAAAATAGTAAAACGCTAATATTGAGCGTAACCTTGGGAAGTATATCGAAAATTGTTTGAAACTTGATTCAATATCTTCTAAATTAGTTCATCTATAATCTCGCTAAGCCATTGAATTTACAGTAAGGACTGGTCGTATCAAGGCGGAAGATATGCAACCCGCAATACATCTACAATTTTGAAAACCTGATTACTGGTGTAATCTTGAACGGATTTCAAAAATATTTAAACACAACATTTCTAGACCTTATCTGAACCTGCCCACCAAATATCAACATTTTCTACCGATTGGTTCTCGAAAAATGAAAACGCAGAAACTATAGAAAAACTCAAATATTTGGCGTATCCTTGAAAAGTTTTTAAAACCGTTCTTAGCGCGTCTAAACGTCCAATAGAACATCCTGCCAAATTTGAACGCATTCGGTTCAGTGGATTTTTAGTTCTGGTGATGAATGAATGAATCGTGCCATTTCGCTTTTATATTAGAGATTGAAGTTAACTAAGTTCTATCCTCTTTGGATTATAATTATTTTCTGACGTATGGTGAGATAGATGACGACTACGGTATGTGTTTAGGTAGGGCTCTATAAATCTTTATAGGGCTTATAAATCTTCTAAGGGCTCTATAGTCTCATAGTCTTATAAGTCTTTATAGTTCCTAATGGTTAGGCAGTCAGGACCGACGGTATATCGTCGTCTCCTGCTCCTCCAAAAGATGGAATTGGTCTTTAGATTAAATATTTAAGATGCTGTGTCTCATTAAGTGTAGCCTATCTATTCTTGTATTCAATGGAAATACAGTACTAGAATGAATCAAACTTATAAATATCAAATACAACTTACAATATATTATTGCATTCAGCAATAATGAGAATACTGAAATAAATCAAATACAATAGATATTATCAAAGACAATGTACCTACCAATAGAGTACCTAGGTAACTTAGTTAGTCAATGATATTACATAGAATACTGAATTTGCAAGAGGTGACTCTCTTGACCCCGTCAGTAGCTCTGAGGGGGCTTACAATGCTTACAGCAATGATCAATGCTTGTTATTTACGATGGAAGAATCGATACTGAAATGAGCTGAGCCTGAACTCAATGTTTTACTTCAAATTGTCTAATTGATATTGATAGATATAATTCTTAATTTTGTATATTTTTTCAGGCAGAAATGGATCACCCAGTGAGCAAAGTACGGCGTCTCAGAGCGCATTAGTTCAAAGAAGTGAGTTCTCTTTAATAAATATGAAAAGACAAGATGTTGTCAAACCACTGATTTATTAGAAAATCGAGATACCGGTTTCGGTTGTTACACCATTATCAACCTCTGGTAAACTATTCTATCGTCTTCAAAATAACAGTTCATCTATGATCTATGTAATCATGATGTGGAATACTTAAATTTAGCCTACAAAATGAACTGTTCAGTTAGATCGAAATAATGATTGATCAATAGATGTTTAAAATAAATTATGAGATCAAATCAAATCAAAATTTTGCTTATTCACAGAGTAAGACATAATTTACAAGTTGAAATGAAATAATAAGATGATAGAGAACAAGTCTGTGTGTATGGAGGAAGGGTATATCTAAGTATGCTATAAGGCTGAGGACGCACTGCCGGTGGGTAGAGCCTGGAGGGTGGAGGTAGTTGGTAAATCTATAGAACATACACACCATCCACAGTAATACATCGTACAATGGTATGACGTCATACTGTTATTTTGAGGTTATGTTGTCCATATTTAAGAATTTCAAGATGGCGGCTGAACACATACCATTCATACGATGTATTACTGTGGATGGTGTGTATGTTTATAGATTTACCAACTACCTCCACCCTCCAGGCTCTACCGCTGCAGTGCGGCCTCAGCCTAAAAGATGAAGAAATTTTTAATTCTAGTCATGAAGGTGATAATAAATAGAACAAAATCAATCTTAAACCCAAATAGACCTACTAATTGATTAAATTACTATTATTTTCTGTAGATCATTGACTGTCTTCTCGATTCAAAAGTGATCGATTAATACATCTAATTTTTTAATTTCCTATTTATTTTCCCAACAGATGCAGCAGTAATACAGCCCGAATTTGCGCCCTGTAAGCCTGAAATTCGTGCTGTGGAAATTTTCAAAAAAGGCAGCAGCAGCAGCCGTCATGTGGTACGAGTGCCTTCATGTATTCGAATCGAACGATGCGGAGGCTGTTGCCAACACGAGTTGCTCAGTTGTCAAGCTTCTGAGGAGGAAATTGTCAATTTTGAGGTGAGTTACGTTAATTTTTCTAATGAAAAGGCACAGATTAATTAAAAAAATTGAGATCGGTTGCTATAGTCCGACCAAGCAAAGAAGACCCTCTGGCAAGATGGAAAAATTACTCCAGCTTGGTCGATATTTGTTCAAGAATTATAAATTTTATCTCAAAGTGTAGGAAACAATTTGATCTACTATTAAGACCACATTTATAGTTCTCGAACAAATATTGACCAAGCTGGAGTCATTTTCCCATCTTGCCAGAGGGTCTTCTTTGCTTGGACGGACTATACCCGATTATTAATCTACTAAGCCCGTAGAGATCTGGTAAACTCAGTTTACTATAGAGATTAATAATAGTGTAGCAACCGAAACTGTTTTCTCGATTTATTAAATAAGTTTATGGTATTTTCATTTGATATGGATAACTACCACAATATCACCTTCACCACTACCGTTGGCCTATTCAATAACAAGTCTATTTATTTTTTGTACTATATGCTATACCAGTTCGCTCCAAGCAAGACGCGCATGAGCACATAATAATATGAATCCTCAAGTGGTAGTGATTTATTTAATGCTACACTATAGTGCTACTCATATAGTGCTCATATATAGCTACACATAATGCTACTCAATAGTGTGGAATGAATATGAAACTGGCAACCAGCTGGTAGGCCTAGGCTCTTCATGGGCGGTTTTGAGCCATTGACAAACAAACAAACACTCAATAGTATTGTTAATTATTGGTATTGGCGTTACCAGCAAGATAAAGAGGATGTGAAAAGAGAAAACTGTGAAAAATGTGTAGCCTAATATTGTCTATTGATTTTTTAAAGTATGATTCTTTGATTCTTTCATACGATTTGAAGTTCTATGAATGCAAGCTTTCTATCTTCTTGGTATTGTTCAATTATTTCAAGGCTTTTTGCTTCACTAATTTTTATAAAAAAATTATGTGACTTGATAATCTCCAACTATTAGACAGTTCTAGCAAATGAATAATAATAATAATAATAATAATAATGACGAATAACTATAGAAAACTACAAATACATGGATCTATAATTATAGATCCATAACTACGCCTTATTGTGAGCCTTTAGCTTGTTGAATTTAATCATTATTATGAATGTTTAAATTCAATATTAATTCATATGATATTTTTCAGGTGAACCTATTCACTTACGGGAATGGTGGCTTCAACCCGATTGGCAAAGAAATTGTTCCAGTTAAAAGGCATCTGAAATGTGAATTCAAGTGTAAAGTAAAGAAGCATGTAAGTACGATTTATGTAAGCTACATTATTTTTTGAACAATACTTTTTCACTTCAGATTGATTACCAACATTTCATTTCATACAAAGAAATCAATTCAATTAGACTGCTTATTACTTATTATATATATATATATATATATTATATATAAGTTCTCCAATATATATAAATATATATATATATATATATATATATATATATATATATATTGGAGAACTTTTGTGCTACAATCAATCCAAAAGGAAATTGATACATAACTTACCACTAGCAGCTCGTCATGGATCAAGAAATCTTCTTCAATAATTTTTCTCTAGATTATAATTAATTCGAAACTTGATTATTATATTATTACAATTATATATAGATAATAATTTTATCATGACAATTCCCTGCTCTGGTTTATTATTTTCCACCCGAAAACAATTATCTGTTTAAATAGTATTCTATTCTCAATAGAAGTTGGTTTTTGAATAGGAATAAATTTATCCTTGAATAGTATTCAATATAATTTAATAATACTTTTATATAGTATGGTAATTTTTTGTAAATATTGTTAGTAAATGGGCGGAGAATATATATAAGTAATGGGAATAAGCCTAATAAATTTAGGCCTGCCGGCGCACTTTCTTATACCTGCATAATTGGATAAATAATGATAATTGAATGAGAGTATAATCCTATATATGGTACCACGATTTTTGTGAAGATACACGCTGTAACTTTCCAATTTTGCATTTTTATTTCTAATTCCTTCTGTTTCTCAATTCTCCATAACCAGACAGCATAATTATAACAAGATATTGACTTTTATTCTTCAAACTCTGTAAGAATAGTACCGTATATAACTCACGACTTTCCTCTGAGTGTTTTTGTAAAGATAGATTTTTTAAGCTACTCTTCAAACAAATTATGTAAGAGTACACTGTTCCCTGAGTGTTTTATGTGGAGACATTGACTTTAGTAGGCCTAGAGAGAAGTCATTTTCAGAGTGTTTTTGTTAAGATTTAAAAAACTTATCCACTCGTCAAAAGAATTCTGTTAGAATAATATCATTTCTCTCCTGGTGAATGTTTTTGGGATGATCCAATATTTATTTATTATTATTTATTTGAGTATTTACTTTCATCCTTCAAATACTTCATTTTAATTTTAATTTTTCTCAATTCTCCAGCACTGCACACCAATGCAAGATTACAAGCCGAAGGAATGCAAGTGCCAGTGTCGGAATACTGACGCAAAAGAGAAATGCCTAAAAGAGAGCAAAGTGAAACTGTGGGACCCCAAAGAGTGCACATGCCAATGTAGAAAGTTTGCCGAATGCAGTTCAGGCGAATTCTTCAGCAATTTGACTTGCTCGTAAGTACAGCTACTTAATAAAATATATATATTTATTTGACCATATTCTTGTATTAATCATCAATACAATATCAAATTATTCATCTCATTACATCAAATTGTTTGGGAATAATCCCACTTGATAGATAGTCAGGTCAAGCAAAGAAGACATTCTGGCAAGATGGGAAAATGTCTTCAGCTCGATCAATATTGGCTCAATAATTTTAAATTCTGTCTCAATTTTTATGAAACATTCTGATGTACAATTTCAGACAAAATTTTTAATTTTTGAAACAATAATAAGTGTGAACGAGACATTTTTCCATCTTGCCAGAATGTCTTCTTTGCTTGGACAGACTATATATAGCCTACTTTGGACAGACAGAACTCTGGTATCATCAAGTCTATAATATTCTCAAGTTTTGTTAATATGAAAAACTTGTGTTTCAGACTTAACAAGTCCAATTAATTATATAAAATACTTGTGATTTATTTATTATTTATCCAACTATTTCATTTACGGTAATTCATTTATGTTCTATGCCAAAAAGTTTCATTTTAAAATCTTCCAGCTGAGCCAAAAGGATACAATTCAATTTTCCTTTAAATCTATTCTAACTTACTATCACCTCATGAAAAGATATATACTTGCAGTACACCTCATGAAAAGGTATACTTGCAGTAGGCTACTTTCATTAATATAGTAAAGTATCATAGTAATAATTCCATTGATTTAGGTATTTTCATTGATAATTAATTTGTCTGTATACGCTATACAGGTATAACCACAATCAGTCGTACCTATTTGTAGTTTATATGAATAGCTTTTTTAAATTATTCATCTCATTGAAAGTTTCCCGAGCTTCATCAAGGAAACACATTATAATTATAAATGTTTCCAATTCTTCTGTAGACCAATGAGAATCTAGTTCTAGAAACATTATTATTTGTTTGACTTAAATAAAATAAGTTTATTTTTCTCTTTTAGATGTGAGCAGATACACAGCACAGGTTCAGAAGTTCAGCTGCCACCAACTGCTGTTGATGGAAATCAAGATGATTACAACTATTATAAATTAATTCCAAACGATCAAAATCAGAAACAATAAGCATTAAGCTTGAAATACTCCACCTTTAACATCGCAGATATATCATGTAGGCCATATAGATGGTAGTCAGAAGATTATTATTAAGGTTTCCCTGTATAATTCTCCACTCCTTTCAATAATCAGAAGAGATTCTCACAAGCATTGATGAATTTCTGGAATAAGTTTCAGGATTATTTAAGATTTCCTTATACCTGTTCTCATTCCATATTATAAAAGGTTATCATTAGAACCAAATTGAGTAACTAAATAATTTTGTAAACAAAATATGATTTTTTCGAGCTTATTTTATATTTTATTCCTTTTTTCATTTGAAAAAGTCATCAGAAGGGTTTAATTTTCAGAAAAAGTGAATTGTCAATAAATTAATCAAACTTCTTGCTACCGGTAATATTTTTATCCATTCCATTATAACAATCGAAAGGATCAAATTTTTTGAATAAGTTGTTGGTCAAAAAATTATCTAAGATTCTCTTAAACTTGTTTTTATTCTGTATTCCAAGAAGAAATCAAATTATTAGAATAATTTGGCAGTTGAAAAATTATTTGTGCTTTTTATCAACAGTAGCCTACATTACATGATAATAATTTATAATTTCGTAGCTAACAGCATTTCTAAAACATGACTCATTATTATTCATTCAAGACAAGTAATTAATCAAATACAGTAGGTTACATAGGTAGATATTTATTGTTGTATATTCCAATAATTGAATATTGACCTCTAATTATTTATTTCTTGGGTTTATCCTAGCTTACAGCCTTTCTTGAACATGATATTTGACTCATAATGTGAACTACTCCAGTTCTTAATCAAATACAAATTTGTTATGTATTTTATTTGAATATTGACCACTATTTATTTATTGTTCAGTTTTTAGTTATATGTCTTGTATATAAGTTGTATAAATGACTTGAGTGTGATTTTAATTTTAAGAATGAAAACTATCTACTTATCACATTGTAATTGTATTATGTAGATTAAGATAACGAATGATAGTTTTATTAAAACAGAGATGAATATATTATTGTTCTATGTGTAAGTTACGCCTGTGTTGAATCTATTGAGATTTGTAATTATTGTGAAAAATTAAACATAAGTTATCACGTTATATTGTTGATCATTGTGATTGTACCGTATTCACTATATCATTTTAATATATAGGTACCGTAGCTGGCACAAAAACTCGAGTAAGGTGGTTGGTGAATGACTGTTATTAACACTCAGCTCTGTCAGGACAGTCTGAAGCTGTTCTCGAGAGCAAATTAGTATCATTTGGGTCATTCTTGTTTCGATGACTCTCGCAGACTGTCCTGACAGATCTGGGAATCAATAACAGTCATTCGTCAATTGCCTTAATTTTTGACATCTGCTTGCTTTATTATGTGATCTTTCAGAAAAGATAATTTTTAAAAAAATCACCACGTATCTTAAAATCTATTGGATATCTTAAACTTCCTTTAGGAGTCTACAGTGTAATACAAAACAAAGGTAACTTGTTAGTAAAAATAATTTAAATTCACGGTACGGTACCAGTAAGTAAGTTATGTGTTTTTTTATAAATTGTGATGTATTATTACTATCAAAACTTCAACGGTGATTTGAAAAATATTAAGCACTACCAAGTCACCTTTTTAATTATTAATTATTAGAGAATATAATAAACAGAAGAATTAAAAAGTAATGATATAAGGAAATACTGGGTTCTATGGAATAAATGAAAACTACAATTAGATAAGTATTACAAAAATATATTTTATTACGAATGATGGTAATAATAATAATCTATTATATTCATAACTTGGAATAAAATTTATAGTTCAGTAACGTAGATAATTATCAAACTTCATATAGTTATAAAAAATTAAAATTTTCAACTTTTTACATTGTAATAACTATTATAAGAATGTTTCATACATATACTTCAAATCAGTCAGGTCCTACTGAATTTATGTTGATCTCTTTCATGAAAAACTTATATTCTACAAATAATAATAAACTTCATTAAAAATAACTAAAAAACAACTCAATTAGAAAATAACTAAAGATCTTAACTAAAACTTAATTAGAAAATAAATAAGAATCAACTTGATTAAAAAATAACTAAAAATCCATAATCTTAGTGTATACAGCTTTCTCAACGACTGAATACTAAAAAAATACATTTTTAAAATCCTGAGGTAATATCAAATTTTCATGAAATACTGTAACTCCAGTCCTTTAATACCACTGTTGGTTGCTCTTCTTCTACTTCACCTGGAAACTATTATTATTCTAGAAACATAAAAAATAATCTTCTCCTGAATAAAAACGCATGAACAATTCAAATTTCTTGAACGTCAGTCCGTATTTTAGAAAGTATTTCTAGACTTCTTGACTTTTTCTTCACTTGAAAACTTATTATTCGCTAGAAATATTTTTTGAAATAGTCTTCTAAAATCAGCTTGTGTCAATCTTTTTTAAAATCTATTATTCCTAATCCCTCA
The DNA here is from genome assembly GCA_017141385.1 of Sogatella furcifera. NCBI lineage: Eukaryota > Metazoa > Arthropoda > Insecta > Hemiptera > Delphacidae > Sogatella > Sogatella furcifera. The sequence goes on along the minus strand of CM029557.1, from coordinate 20,487,565 downwards.
CTTATAAGATGACAAATCTTCCGATAATAAAAAATTATATCATAAAATGAAAAAAATTCTAAACTTCTGTCAGTCTTTTTGAAATCTTATTCCACATCTCTCCGTTCAATTTTTGCGACAATCTCCTATCACAAAATCTTCAATATTAAAAAAATTCTAATAAAATAACTTAAATATTCCCCAAACTGCAATCACTTTTTTCGAAATCTCATTACTCACTCCTAACTTACAAAGCGTTGATTTTTCCAATTAATTCCCATCTCACGTCGAATCTCCAATGCAAAAAAATCATCTAATAAAATAAAAAGAATTCCCCATACTTCAGTCATCAGTCTTTTACGAAATCTTATTACTCATCATCGACGTCCAATTTATTAAAATCATGTAACAGATTCCTAGCACAAGAATCACCAATATACTCGATAAACTTAATCTCATCAGTAAACGTGATAAAGATAGCCTTCAATTTTTTCTCCCAGATTCTGCGTTTGTACCCAGGTCGCGCCTCCTTGCCCAGAAAAAGTTGCGCCCTTAATTTTATCACCCTCGGCTTCACTTTCTCTTCCTCCTTCTTCTCTTCTTTACCTGCTTTCTTCAAAATCTCATCAACATTTATGGGCTGCTTGTGTTTGACTGGAGCTGGGGTGAAAAAGTTCGTGAAATTTTCTAGAGTGGGGTTGTTATTATTTGTTTCTTTGTTCATATGACAATCTTTTTCTGATGTGATTTCCTTGGTAATCTCATCACCAGTTTGGAAATGAACTCTTTTTTGTGTGATCACTTGTTTTTCTAAGGCTGTTTCCAAATTTTCCGATTGAATCTCTTGGTTTGCCAATCCGTTATCCAATTTTTCCGATTGGATCTGTTGGTTTCCTAATCCGTTTTCTAATTTTTTCGATTGAATCTCTTCGTTTCCCAATCCGTTTTCCAATTTTTCCGGTTGTATCTCTCGATTTTCCAACGCATTGTTCGATTTTTCCGCTTGGTTCTCCTCATTTTTCAAACCATCCTCCATTTTATTCGCTTCCTCAGGTGTCATATCTTGATCTTCCCTATTAACCTTCAACTCAAAACTATTCTCAGGCCCACTGATTTCAAGCAGACCGTACTTTGAGATGAGATTCTCGTCTTCATTACTAACTAATGAGGAATTTTCCAAATTTTTGTGATTGTTTCTCTCAGCACGTAGTTCATCAAATGAAAGTTCATCAGTAGCATGACGTTTTCTCAAGTTTTCAAGGAATAGTTTAGCAGATTCCATGTGAATTTGACCATTAGTTGACAGGTTGGTTATATTTTCCGTTTCCATATGAACTTGCCCACTAGTTGAGTGGTGTTTCATATTACTCGTTTCCATGTGGACTTGTCCATTAGTTTGCCTGGTGTTTTTTTCCGATTCCATGTGAACTTGTCCACTAGTCGACTGTATTTCCGATGCAGTAGTGTTTGATATGCTCCACCGATTCCATGTGTTCTGGTCCATTAGTTGACTGGGTTTTTATATTCTCCGTTTCCGATGCAGTAGTGTTTGATTGCTCCATATCAATCTCCATGCTTTCTTCACTTTCGCTGAACTCACTTTTCTCCTCCATTGCAACAATGGACCTGTAACAGAGTAAAATAATATTGAGAAGTGATTATATTGTACAAAATGCAAATTTAAATAATCACAAATCAGTTTATTAATAAATACGTACAGAATAATATTCATAAGGAGTCCCCTACAAGACTAGGCCTATCCGTCTGGGTGTAGGGGGAAAAGCTACACACTATTGTAGGAAGTTTATTGTTTTTTTTTCAGTTTTAGGCCCGCTTTATATAAAGCTTCACTCAAGTAATATCTGATTCTATATTCATAGTATACAGAAAGCTGTTATGGTACAGTATTTGAGACTAGACCCTGATAAACAGCTTTGGAGGAAGCAGACCCAAGTACCAGCACATTCTTTTCAGCTTATATAAAACTGAATAGATATTAGCAAAACTATATAAGTTATTAAAATGAACTTAGATTTTTAAAAGAATAGCCTATATATTTCACTATGAAAATTAATAATAAGTTGAGGAAGAGTTATTAGATATTACAGTTATTGAACAACTGTTGGAACATTATCAAATAATCAGCAATTAAAATTTTCAATGCTATTAGTAGGTTACATCACATACAATAAGAGACAGACGAAACTACCTAACTATACTTGTTGAGCTCAAAGAGGTTTAGCAAGATGAAGTTTTGGAATAAAAAAGCTTGTATGTTTTACATCAGCCATTATAGTGGGTTACATCATGAGGTACGTGTACTACTACAAGAGAAAGATATAACTATAGATATATGAATCTGCCCAACCTTTTTGCGTCAGCTATAGCTACACATATAGAGATTGTATAATCTGAGTACCTATATACAAATGGTCTCGATCTCTAGCTCAAATTCAAATTTTTTATTCGCACTTCCATTCATTTGCATAGTTTTTACAACATGAAAATGATTTCTGCATCGATAAAACTATTTAAACAAACCTACTCAACTATACACAGTCACAAAATGAATAAATCACAAAAAATGAAATATGTAGCTAATGATATGAAGCTAAACCCAAGTGGAGATTTACCCTTGGCTAAACTTGTTTAAACCTACCTGTGATTGGAGTAGGGGGCGATAAGGTTGAGAAACTGGACAACGTTCCTTGACCCGTCGATTGTTCTGCCAAACCACATCAACTCCACATTTTGGCTTAAAGCTTTCATCAGCATTTTTCGATCTTGGTCCACTGCTCGACAGTACGTCTTGGCTACCATAGTGGGCCAATGGGGAGATGTTACTTCTGTGTTTATACTGCAACAACAAAAATAAAATACATTTGTCATGGGTGATAGAAAATATCAAATACCATTTGTCAAATTTGAAAGGATAAAACAAATACTGGTAGGCCTACATTTGTCAAATGTCATAAAAAATCTAATATAGAAAAATATAGCCTAATATGCATGTTTATATGACTATAATTGGTGAGAAGACCCTCGTGGGTAGGTTCCAACTTGTCAATAAGTAATATTTATTTATTTATTTATAATATTGATAAAATACTGGTCACCCATCCAAGAGTAAGAGGCTGCCCAGTGTTTGTGATTCAACTACATGATCACTAAAGGTATAGGTCACCCATACTGGTCAACCATACAAGATCAGTTGTTACTCAGTGCTTGATTTCTAAAAAAAATGTATGGGAGCGGTGGGTGAACTGGCTCACCAGGGCAAGGGGGTTCCGGGGGCCCTCCTCCAGGAAATTTAAAAAAATCTCACTTGAATTGGAGCGTTTTTAGCAAATCTGGGCAATGTTTTTTTATAAAACTTATTAGAAATTCCAGGCATTGTTGATATTGTAGAAATGTGTCATAATGAAATTAAAAGCTTACATTAAGCTATTATTTTGTAAGAGTTCTACTTTTTTTGTCAGATTGATATGACCAGGGTGGCCATGTCCTGTAGTAGCTATACCATAAATAAAGTATATAATTGAAAAAGTGTAAGATAACTTAATTTTTCAAATTTATAAAATGAGAATAAGGTTTAAGCTTCATTGTGATCCTTCACGTGACAGACCTCATTTATTGATTGAAAAAATAAAGTTTAGTACCGGTACAGAGACTGATTACCTACCTAAACTCTATAGTTTTTAGTAAGTTAGGTAAACGTTAAAATTATAATTCTTACCATTCCAGAAGACTCATTTTCTGATATTCCTCGTCTGATGAGCTTGATGAATTTCCCATCCTGTAATGAAAAATAAAAAGTAATATTTTTATTCACTACCTAAGCTTACATTTATGTCACAAAATAAAAATTTTTCAATAAAATCTTATTACTATGATTAGTTTGTCTTAGAAGATAGGTAATTAATTCCGCGCACGCTGGGAAGAAACGCGATCACAATGTACAGTGTATTATGATGGTGTCTCTTCTCACCTTGCGCGGACTATACCGAACTGCATTGATCGATCGAGGCTTCATAAGCGATTTCAAATTATAGACTTTTCATTCCTGTTTTAGAAATTTTAAGTTTGAATGATAAAATATTAGGAATGGAGAGATTATCATAATAATGTCATAGAACATAAGTTTTGATCGTCAAAAAAACTATTCAGATTTCCTATATAGTAAAAATTTGACAGCTTTGAAACCTATCTTGTTTTTTGAAAACTGTTCATTATAAATTACAGTTATACAGTATACTGGAAATCCAAATGGATTGAAAATATGGTCTCATCATACAGAAAATCAATTAGAAATTGAAAAAATGAATATTACGCTTAATTTAATACTATAGAAAGTTGAAGCTAGTTTTTGTGTCCTCTAGCCAGTAAAAAACGTTCAATTCTTATTTCGTTAAAAAGAAGGTAAGTTACTGAGTTTAAACAATTTTTAAGGAACTAAAAATATATATAGTTTTCAGGGTTCAGTTTACAATAATTAATAATAAAGCTGTAATTAAATAAATACTAAACTTATATAAATGATTGATGAAAGAGTCAACTTACTGAAGCTGACGGACGTCCATTTTAGTTCACCGCCAAAGAAACAGGAAGAGCTCAACTATCAACTTTCTGAAAAAAATTGGCATTGGAGTAATAATCAAAATTTTAAGAGAAATAAGATCTGAAGCTAGATAAGAGCTATAAACAATGATAATTTTAATCTTTAATTTTTTTTTCAAATTATATTTTCACTCCGCATTTGATGGACATAATAAGCTAAAACGATCATGATGGCATTATTTTGCAAGAGTGGATCAGTGGAGAAGATAGAGGTTAGGTCATGCTTTGATTTTGTTTTTGATGTTTGAGTTCTTCAAATTAAAAACAATTTTTTGTAATAATCTATTCAATTAATATTACTTCTTTGTGCTTTATCCATAAAAATTTGCCATTTGAAAAAATCTGAAAGTTGAAATCTTAATTATAGCTAAATTTTGATAATTTCATATTAAAAATACAGTAAATAAATTTCTTATTGTAATTTTGACAATACTATTCTTACATACGTAGCCTACCTAAGCAGACGGGCTTGAAACTATTCTTTCATATTTATTCAGTTCATTAATAATCAATGAAACGACCTATTTACTATCAAAACATTGTTATGAATCACTGCCTATATTAGGTAATTGTTTGCTAACTTACTTTGTTATTGTCTGTGAAATAATACTACTTCAAATTCTTGAAGATTACTGATTTTTCAAATTGAATTAACTTACAGCTATCTAGGAACAATATGATGACTTTCTAATCTATCATTATTCAAGATCTTTTGAAGTTATGATAAGCACTATCGCCAGCCTGTCAAGATCATTCTGTCAAACAAGAACAATTTTTCAAGCTAATAGAAATGTCTGGTACGTACTTAATTCCTTTGATAACGCACCCAGGAGGCCAAGCAATGGTTTCTGTCAAACAGGCTAAAGTTGAATGAGGACAAATCTCAAATACTAATTTGTTCCTTGAAAAACGAAGATGCTGGGAATATCAATGAACCAGTAAAATTATTGGGTTTCTGGCTTGACAAAAAGTTTAAATGGACCACACATATTACTCACACATGCCTGAAACTAGCAAGAGTTCTCCATCTTCTTAAGAAACTAAGGTATGTGGTCACCTTGGAGTACTTGATGACGGCATACTTTTCTCTGTTTCATAGCCACGTAATATATGGAATCCTTCTCTGGGGACACGCCTCAACAGTCTCAGATATTCTATTGTTACAGAAAAAAGCAATCAGAATAATCACGTTCTCTGATTACCTCGAGCACTGCAAGCCATTGTTCAGAAGACTTAGAGTGTTAACAGTATTTAGCCAATATTTATACTGCTCACTCCTACACATGAAAGACAAGGTAACAAACTTGAAAAAGAGAAACGACATTCATACCTACTTCACTCGAGGTAGAAAAGAATTGGACATACCAAGAACGCGACTTGCATCGACCCAGAAGAGTTTTGAGGTATCGGCAATGCGACTCTTCAACCAACTACCTGAATGGATGAAAAACATGGAAACCAGGAAGTTCAAACACCTTCTAAAAGAATATCTGATTCAACGACCAATCTACACACTGGCGGAACTCGTGGACGAGCCCTTGTTCTCGGAGACGACCTGCTGCCGACCAAGATTCTGAGGGATGGAACCCCCCGGATCACCTGACACAGTCTATCTGGTTCTCCCAGACAACGACGAAGAACTCAAGTATCAAGTAAGTAAATTACTAGCAAGATGGCAGGTTAGGCAATGTTGTCCTTGTGTGCATCAAAATATTCGCTCATCGACTCATGGTGTAGAATGGGTTTTTCTTCAACCATGTCACTATTTTCACTTTGAAATCACTTCCTTGGAGATTCCTCACATTAGCAGGTGGGTCGTTGAACAAGCAAAGGGAATACCTTTTCTGGTATAATATTTTATTTCAACGATTCCAACTAACATAGTTCAAACAATTGTTTAGGGTATTTAATTATGGTAAATAAGTAAATAATGCTACGTTATCAGCCGTAGCCTTTATCAAACATGTAGGCTACCTATTTCTGAGATAAACTTTATGGCCACTAACAATGTTGAATCATCTGTTGATTAAAAATTAAATGTCAGGGCCTACATAGATCTAATCTTGTGAAATGTGTTGGGTAAAGGTGTCATTCAAGCTCATTCACTGTCAGTTCGGACTGTGACAGAAAAATCTGCAAGTCGAATAATAGAACTGTCAGGACAAAATGATAGTGGATATAGACACTTATCAGTCGTTTACTGTAGCATGATTACTAATTTTTGTTCAATTTTCATATCTCACATATGGAACTTAATAGTCTGTCCAAGCAAAAAAGACCCTCTGGCTAGATGAGAACATAACTTCAGCTCGGTCAATATTAGTTCATAAAATACTGATTTGGTCTCAGATTGTAGATCAGAATGTTTCCTACGATTCTGGCCAAATCGATAATTTTTGAACCAATATTGACCGAGCTGGAATCATTTTCTCATCTAGCCAGAGGGCCTTCTTTGCTTGGACAGACTATTGCTGTCAGGATATAAGTTCCATATTTGAGATATGAAAATTGAACAAAAATTAGCAATATAGCTATGTTGATGGGTATAAGATATAGAATACAAATAATTGCAGCAAAACAATTCAAACTCACACAATTTAATCATCAATCCGAGTAATGTATAAAAAACGACATACAAAAATATACAATGAGGTAACCTGTTGTTTATCAATATAGTCGTGTAACAATAATGGTAAAGTAATAATAATCAACACACACAAAACATAAACTCAAGAATAAATTCATCAAAGATTCCAAAAATGATTCTCAAGTTGGAAATTGAGGATTCATTGTATATTTTTTTCAAAATTAAGAGTCTTCTTTCAAAAAATTAAGAGATTTCTTTCAGATAATGGGCCTACATTATGAAGAATTGAAGCTCTCAACCTAAAGATACCCCAAAGATATAAAGAAAAATATTGTATTGCCTTGAACAATACTGTCATTTAAATTCACAAAATTATATATTTAATATATCTGTGACCATTTCAACAAAATTCGTAATCCTCGTTCATTTTTTACAGGCCAGTGGATTATTTGGTTTTCAGTAATTTTAAATATTACTAACTTAAGTATAAAGATTACGACAGCATTATGGCAAGCATCGACGTTATCTAAAGTCTTTACAACAAAATTAGAACCAAAAAGGAATCTAAATGAGAAATTGGATCTACAATCGAGTAAAAACACTCATAACTTGGTATATAGATAGCTAAAGCAACAAACTTTCGAAACTTTAGCTTGAATCATACTTGCATTCAATATCGTTCATATTGCTGGAATTATATTGTAATACTAAACATTTCTCCCTTAAAAATTGGGAATTCAATTCTTGAAGAGCAGCAGCAATCAATGAAATACGCTAAGAAATAATATTTCTATAAATTATAATATTATTTTTGGTACAAAATTATGAAAAACTTCAAACCTAACGTGGAATTTATACATTGCGACTCGATCTTTGATCCTTATTGTAATATTTTTTCAGTAAACAGGTATTTGAAATAGTTTTGCTAATGAAACAATTAGAACTGGCTTACTTTTGAAACAAGACAATTTAAGTCCCATTACATTTCACAAAAAAGTGATTTCTCAATACATTTTGTTGATATAAAATAATTATAACTCATAATCGGACTAAATGCACTAGATTAAAGATATAAATCTTGACTTCAATCAAAATTAGAATCTTGAACTCACTACTTTTAAGCTTAATACTCAGATAATTGCAGATAATGGCGATAATATTTTTGATTGACTTAGTTCCATTCATTCATTTCGTCTATTCAACTCACTTTGACTATTCGTAGACTATTCTCACTTAACCGTAGTCTACTGATATAGTCAGTTCAAGCAAAGAAGACCCTCTGGCAAATGACTCCAGCTCGATCAATTTGGTTCAAAAAATATTGATTTGGTTTCAAATTGTAGATCAGAATGTTTTCTACAATTTGAGATTAAATTTTCAATTTTTGAACCAATATTGACCGAGATGGAGACATTTCCACATCTTGCCAGAGGGTCTTCTTTGCTTGGACAGACTAAACTGATGTCGGTTTCTTAGTTGTTCATTAGTGAAGGGAAAGTACCGTAACAATTCACTAAAGGGAATGGTCTACATCCACTGCCAGTTCGGACAGTGACAGTCAGAAACTGCAAGTGGATGGGGTGACCGGCAGTCCAAATCAGCTGTTCACAATCAATGATATTTGAAATTTGTCAGCTGATTAGCAGTATCACATAGTACATAAATCCTGGAGATATAACGTCCTCTGTGATTAAGGAGGATCATGTCTGTGATAGTTAGCATGAAAACATACTGTGCATGATTAAACTGTCAGAGCATATCGACCCTTCAAAAGGTAGGTTTCCATTCAAACTACAAAACAAGGGCACATGTCGGGCACAAGATGCAATAGAATCAAGGAGTTGTATAGAGCAACGCACATAGGTCAGCTGATTTTTTATTTGCGTTGCTCCATACTACTACGTAATTCTATTGCATATTGTGCCGACATGTGCCCGTGTTTTGTAGTACCGTAATGGAAACCTACCTTGAGCAGAACATGAAAACCTACCTTAAGGGTGGATGGTAGTGGACAGCAAATTGCCGAACGGTAGAATTTTGCTCCATAAGAACAATGAAATTTTTATCAATCTCTTTGAGCAGATAGAGCCTCTATTTATGGACAGAACTTCGCGTTCTCTATAACATTGGAAAGATAATTTAATTCTCCAGGGGCTGCACTTTTCACTTTTTTAAATTTATCTCAATAATCAGAGTTCAATAACTTTTTATTTAATTAATAAAACAATAATTATTCAACTGTTTTTATTGTAAATAATTATCAAGTACCCTTTTTGAATTATTTTTCAAAAAGGGTATTTAATAATTATTTAAAATAAAAACAGTGATAAAAGTAGCTCTGAGATTAAGGAAACAATTATTTAAATACGGTAAACTTAAAATAGAAAAATTACAAAGTCCAGCCCCTGGAGAATTGAACTCTCTAAGGAACGCGAAGTTCTGTTCATAAATAGAGGCTCTCTCTGCTCAAAGAGATTCATAAAAATTACATTGTTCTTATGGGGCTTGATTCTGCTGTTCGGCAAATGGACAACTTTTACTACTCACTCTTAAGCGGAATAAATGGTTTTTGTAAAGTTAATCTCCATTCACTAATTAACAACTAACCAACCGAACAACACATTCAACTCGCTTAACCTAACCTAACTAAACGCGCTACAGTATGTTATCCACTAGACACAATTCAGTTCGACTGGAAAAATATCACGTCCTCGGCTATAATCGATGTCGTACTGCGGGCGGTTCCCTGCTCGTCCTTAATTTCGCCATAGGACAGTCGGCCGGTCACGTGAACTCGTTGGCCTTTTTTCAAATAGCTGTAGATGGTGTCACGCAGGCCCGGCCTGAATACACAGATACGATGCCATTCGGTTTTCTGGCTGAAGTCGCCTGTTGGGAAAGATTGCATTTGATTATTGTTACTTTTAAACGATTGTATTGTATCTGTTTGTATAATATTTTTATCTTAAATAATTGTATTGCAGGCAATACCGATGATTACCCCGACACATAATATAATTATAGTGGGGAATCATTTTTATCTTACAGAAGTTAACTATAATATTGAATGTATCAGTATCTGAAATTTGGATGTAGGCTATTATGTGATGATTTGACTGACAAATAAACTCCTCTGGATGTGTTATTCAGCATCCAGAGAAATTATTATTATTCACGTTGGTGTATTGAGACTCATGTTTTAAAATTTATCTTTTCAAATTTCATCTGTATAATAAAATATGTTGATTATAATCTTAATACTTATTAAGATCAAATAACTCAAATCAAAGTAGGCTACACTTTGTGATTTGCCTACACTTGAAAATGGCTTTAGAACGCTGAAACATGTTGTGAAAAATAAAAATATTTAAAAAAAGGGTACTTTGATTTGAATTATTTTAAAGTTTTGATTATGATCTTGTATATTTTACAGATTATATGTTATTGTAGAGATAAACTTCAAAACATGAGGCTCGATATAGTCTGTCCAAGCAAAGAAGACCTTCTGGCAAGAGGAGATAATGACTACAGCTCAGTTAATATTGGTTAAAAAATTATTTATCTAGTCTCAATTGTAGGAAACAATTGTGGGATAATTCCCAAACAATATGATGTAATGTAGTGATGATAAATAAATGAATGAATAGCAAAATCAAACACATAGCTGTGAAGCTAAGGTCTCACTGAAGAATGGTGGAGGGTGGATGGTTTATCTATGGAGCATACAACATCCATAGTAATACATCATATATGCAGGGGCGGCTACAGACTGGTCGAGCAAAGAAGATATTCTGGCGAGATGAGAAAATTACTCCAGCTCGGTCAGTATCGGTTCAAAAGTTATAAATCTGGTCTCACATTGAGGAGCAGATTGCTTTCTAGAGTTTCATACCAAATTTATAAATTTTGAACCCATATTGACCGAGCTGGTGTCATTTTTCCATCTTGCCAGAATGTCTTCTTTGCTCAACCAGACTATACTGTCAGTGTTGCACGGTTGCTCAACCACCAAAATTTTGGCTGTTATCGTGCAGTAATTTATAAATCTTGAACTTAATAAATCGAAGAATAATATACCATTAAATAATAGAAATATTGCATTGATGAAAGAATTGCAAGGCAGGATGCGCGCTCTAAGCAGTAGTAGAGAATTAATACAGAGTCAAATTGAAAGACCCTAGCCTAATTATATCAATCAACAAAACTTGAGAACCCTCAGTCACACTGATATAGTTCGCTTATTCTTAGAAGACACGCCGAAACAATACACTCAACATTGTAACGGCGTATCTTCTCAGCTGGAGCGAGCAATTATTATTTTTATTTCTCACTGTGATATTTTAGATCAACTTCTATTATTCCTCTAATACATTCACTAACAATTCAACTGATAGTTTCAGAAAGACTCTCTGGACTAATTAGATGGATTATTGCAATAGATGAAAATAATATTGATTAACTTACAGTATATAAGAACATATTGTTTCAAAAAATATATAAAGAATATTAATTTTTTATGAATCACTGCCACTTTGTAGGTATTATATTAATGTATTGACTGAATGCGAAAATCGTATGGGGGCTATTAATATTGAAATCTGTAGGATATAACTACGATTTTTTCATTCAGTCAATATATTAATATTTATACCTAAAAACTGGCAATGATTCTTGAAAAACAGTATTCTTTATATATTTTTTAAAACAATATATTCTTATATAATCAATATTTCGTCTATTGTAATAATCCAGGGAGCCTATTCAATTAATCCATCTTAGTTAATTAGTCCAGGGAGCCTTTGTTGAACTATCAGTCGAATTGTTAGTGACTCAATAGGAATTCATCTATAAAATCACAGTGAGAAATAAAAATAATAATTGGTAATTTCTCGCTCGAGCTCGAACAGTTACTGTTGTCAATGCCAACTTATGAGTGGCCAATGACATTTATATGAATTGAAGTATTACAATATAGGGGAATTATATTTACCTGAGTCATACTTGTAGTTTGTATTTGTCGCTAGTGAGAAAACTACCACTGGATGTTGTTCTGTTCCTCTTTTCTGTGGATCTGCGCCCACCCGGCCCAGCAGAGTTACTTGGTTGATTGCTGTTAGAAAGAAAAAATTAGGTTTTAAAAGAAATATCATTGTCATTTTGTTATGAGTTGTTTATGATTTGGAATCTAAAGAGACAATAGATGCTCTAAATCAACTGTTAGTGGGTTACATCCCGCACTAGACAGGCGAAATGGCTTTTTTGAAGTCTCTCAAATTGGAAAAAAACGTTTAAATCTCCGTGGATAATTTCAAGAAATACCACAATTTCCCATCGAGGATGTATGATTATTGAGGTTATTTTGCCGGTGGAACTTTCTTTTAGGACTTCCCACCAAATATGGCATACGATAATAATAATTACAGACTCTTTTCATTGATAACAATAATTATCGTTGAATTATTTTAAATTCATTCCTAGAAATAGAATAAAGTTGAGAGCTTATCCATCCTTCACTCATCATTTTTTGTTTCCAATGTTCGATCTATGCCTAGGTGTACCGGAGAGATCACGTTAATGCTTACCAAAAAAACAAAAAGAAATACAAATCGACTACAATTCTCATAATTATATGAAAATATCAATAAATAGTAAGTAGGTAACAACTTTGAATAGAATAATCTCGACTTTTAGTAAAACAGATGATAAAATTTTTTTGTGAAGCTCCACTTTAGTCTTATCTATTGAACATTACAAAATTGAGTTCAATAGGTAAGGTACTCACATTTCTCCACACGTGGCGTGTATTCAGAGTCGTCGGCAAAACCTCTAGATCGTACCACACATGTAGGCACTCTTCGGGTAAGTGAGAGTATCTGAAATGAAATTATTAAGTTTGATTATAGATAGGATATAACAACAGTATTTGACAATAATTAGAAGAGATTTGGAAATACTAAACGTAAGTTAGTCGTCATCTTCCATTATCACCCCTCTAACGGGATTCTGGCGGGGTGGAGGGAGCGGCTTCGGCTTAGCCAGTGTTGGTTCGGAGACTGTGAGTTCTGATTGAGAATTTATGGCTTTTGGGCCGGTATTGGCCGGGTTGGAGCCGTTTTTCCGTCGTGCCGGGGTGTCTTCTTGGCTTGGACGGGCTGTATAGTAGAGTGAATTTGAAACTGGCAACCAGCTGGTAGGCCTAGGCCCTTCATGGGCTGTTGTGCCAGACATACATACAAACTGTCAAGTACTTACCTTCTGTACTTTTGAGTAGCATTCCTAAGCGACAGCTCGAGCAGCGCAGCTTAAGCTGCACGTCCATAGCTTTGCTCATTTTATTAGTTAGTAGCCTAATAATTCTAGAGATGGGACGGCTCATGAAAAAGTTGCACATCTCAAGCTGTCGCTTAGAAATGCTAACTCTACAAAGCCAGAAATAATCCAGCGCTTGGAATATGGGCTAAAATATCAAATAAATATATGATTATTATTCCGAAACCACTTGACTAGAAGTAGACACTTTTCTTCGTGATAAAACATCTCTGTAAGTTAGCAAATTTTTTCACAATCTTGTGAAAGAGATTTCAGCTTTATCAGTCAAGATCCGCGTTTTTTCAAAGCAATCAATTAACATAATTGAATATTATATTACAATTTTTATAAACTATCATGTCTAAGAATTATATATTACAAGAAAATTATTAATACTTTGTTTCCTTTGAATTCATATGCGGTGTAGAAAAGATTCTGAAACTGGCAAACAAAAGCTTAAAATTTGATAAAAAAGCAGGTGAAAATTGAATAGAATATGATACTTACCTTTGATGTCAACATAATTTAGGAAAATAAAATACTTATTAAATAAATCACTTATTTGGTGGAGTCAAATAAATAAACGTGAACGGTCAGGCTGCAACTGCAAGAACAAAATTTATAACCTCAAAAATGTACTCACCTCCTGTCTACTACAACTGGCAAACGGAATTGGGTTCACCCGGCGGAACTCAGTTTTGTGGTAACTGGATTTACTTGTGGCCTGGTCGATACTCGATAGTCAGAAATTCAACTTCGAAAATAAATCTCGAATTTACAGAAATGAAAACTGCGAACGAGAGCAACAATATCGCCTGTTTTGTAGGATAAAATTCAGTGTTTCATTTCATTATTTATCCACTAATCATTTGTTTGGTAAGTTTCTGTCATTCTTCTTCCACATTTTTTATACTAATATTGTTCAAATATTGTTTTATTTCACATAGAATGCTTGTTTCTGATCCATTGAATTCACATTGCCCGTTTAGGCTAGGTCCCAAATTAGATCCCGGAGCTAAAATCTAGGATAGAAATATTAGAATCTTTCTATAATTACTGGGAAAGTGTAGTTCATCAAAAACATCCATATGCATTTTCATGTTACGTCGAAATAACAGACATTTCCAAGCCATATGGGTTGACAAAACTGGGTTAGGTTATCATTACAGTAATTTGTTGGAATGTTGCTAAGCATGCTTGCATCTTGGATCCAAATGTTCTATTGATTTCATTGTAATAATCCTTTCAAACCAATAGATTTTTAAGGTCAACTCTTAATAATAGATTTCCAAGTTGAATGATTCTTATTTGGTTATTCTGTTTGCAGGGAAATAACATTGACAACCTTCTCCAATGAGAATCCTTTGAATTATGGCTAACAAAAAACTGGACGACTGTTATTTCTACTACTACTCTACATGCTACAAGGTAAGAATATTTTGGCATTATTGTTATTATTTTATGCCACTAAGTGAGGTAGGCTACTTCTGGGAGTCAGAGTGATTTCATCATAATCTATACAGAGCTTAAGTTACTTGGTGAAAAGACATTAGTACTGTCTGCCAGGATCATTCTCATAATAACTTATTGATATTGCTTTACAGGGGGACGGCTGTGCTTTCAGGCACGAGGAGAATGCTTTGGGGTGTGAAACGGTGTGTAGCAATTGGAAGACAGGCAATTGTCAAAATGTCCACTGTCCATACAGGCATATGTTATTGAAGGTATGTTACTTGAACTATTTAGTATAGTCTGTCCAAGCAAAGAAGACATTCTGGCAAGATATAAAAAAATTACTCCAGCTTGATCAATATTGGCTCAAAAATCATTAATTTGGTCTAAAATTGTAGATCAGAATGTTTCCTACAATTTGAGATTAAAATTATCATTTTTGAACCATTATTGACAGGGCTGAAGTCATTTTCCCATCAGAATGTCTTCTTTGCTCTATCATATTATAAAATACACTGTACATGAAATGGGCGAAATACATTCCACCAACTATTGAAGCATTATGTACAGAAAAAAGAGATTGAATCAAGCAAAGATTTATATTTTTCAAGAGTACTCCACATTTTTATCAGAAATTGTCTACAGACCTGCTTTTATTGTTTGAGAAAAGCAGATTTTTAAAATTTGTTCAAATGAATACTCCTTATTTCTTTTGGATTATTTGTGCAGATTAAAGAGATTAAATTAAGAGATAAATTATATTCAGATTCTTCAAATTTTCAGTAGAGATTGTTCAGTCTAATTAAGTTACATGTTTTATTCTTGGATAACTTCTGATTTTAATTAATTCTCCCTTTTTATTGTAGAAAAACAGGAAGACAATTCCGTGTTACTGGGAATCACAGCCTAATGGATGTCGTAAACCGCACTGTCCGTTTATGCATTCAAAAGGAAAACCAGAAGGCAGCAGTCAAGACACTCGTGAGTAAATTAATAGTAATAAATCAATAAAGGCTTTTTAAAATTCTTTAATTAATGCAGTAGTATTTGAACTTCACAATAATATTCTAATACAGACGTCATAACGCTAACGAAACTGGCGCTTGGCTAAAATCTATTAACAATGCTCAGCTCTGTTAGGAAATTCTGAAGGCTGTCTACAAACGTGAAACAGTTGAGCTGAGGTCACTCTCGATTCGATATCCACTCGCAGACCACTCACCGACTGTCCTCACAAAGCTGAAACATTTATAAGAGTCTTTTGTCAACCGCCAGCTACATTTGCTTTATGACCGATATCTTTTGCTTAATATTCAAGCAAAAAAAAAGCCTAAGCATAATATTCATTTATTCGTGTCACAATTTTTGAGCATACAGGGAAAACGGACCCCCAAAATTTCTCCCCAATTAATTTCTTCTGTAAACCTTCTAAATACAAAATTCTCTATGATTTTTTTCTGAATGAAAATTGTGTAAAGTGGAAAGTGTGTGAAATGGAACATATCCTGAATTTGGACAATATTTGATCAATATTGGTGTGGAAAAATTTTTGGGCTAACGCCTGTTTTTTCTCTCCTTTCACTGTATCAATTAAGACAATTGAAATACATTGATAATTCTTGAAACTCGAGGAAAAAAATAAATGAAACTGAGAAAATCCAAAAATGTTCATTAGAAACTGATTAGCAACATAAAAAATGCCGGCCCGGTTGGCGCAGTGGACTGGGGCGTCACAACTTTCAGTCTGCTAGCACTGCCTGGTCAGGTTCTGGCTGTTTTTCACCTCATCAATCACCTTTGCACTCATAATAATTTCTATTATTAATAAATTATTATTTAGCTTAAAAACTTAGTAGATACTAGTGACTTTCACTTTGACAACAGAACTCACGATTTTTATGCTTGTTGGACGCGTTTCGTGGCACTGAGCCACATCTTCAGCATACAAGGAGTAACTAGATACAGTATCTAGTATCTAGATACAGTACTGAGTATCTAGTTACTCCTTGTATGCTGAAGATGTGGCTCAGTGCCACGAAACGCGTCCAACAAGCATAAAAATCGTGAGTTCTGTTGTCAAAGTGAAAGTCACTAGTATCTACTAAGTTTTTAAGCTTACTATCATCAACAGTTCAAGTAGGATGAAGACAAAAGAAGAAATTATTATTATTATTCATTACCCACGCACAATCTAAAATGCTTATGTGGGCATCATCCGTAATTAAAAGAAATTGAATGGAAGTATTAGAAAGATCGACCATGATAGATCTTCTTTCTAGGATGATTGAATTGATGTGACATCTAGAAAAAAAGTTGAATACAAATACCTGAATTCATAGATTTTGTAAAGTTTAATTTCTGGTATCTGCTCTCTACTCTTTTGCTCCTGGTTTTTAAATTGATCAAATTTCGCGAGCAATAGTGAGAGCAAATTATGTTTATTCTCCCAAAATCATTTCAATTTGATTATGTTTAATTTCATGAATAAATTTGATTATGTTTCATTCAATGGATAAATTTTATCATGTTTCATTGAATGAGATGAGATTTTACAAGACTTTTAACTTCTTTCAATCGCTTTTAATTTTAGCAAACGTCAGCGGAAGTACAAAGCCGAGCCCAGGAGTGATGCCTAAAAACATAGCAGTCGACTCGATGCACGAAGGTTTGAGAAGGCCGAACCCGAGTACTCTTGAAAACGACCTCAACTTCGCAAGTCCGCCCGTTGACCCCCTGGTGGTCAAATTCGAAGAAGGTATGCGATTATATTGAGCTAGAACAACGATACACTACCTATCATAATATAAGATAAATTTATAAATAAATTGTGAACGTGTGTAGATTATTATTTTTGTGAGAATTGGAAAAGTTCAACTATAAGAGTTACAGAGACTGTATAATTACAGTGTGGATATTGTTTCTATTCAGTTATAAAAATTACAGTTACTGTATGATCACAGTAAGGCCATTTTTTTATTAAACTAGACTTACAGAGACTGTATAATTTTATTATAAAGTGGAAATTGTCTCAATCCACTATAAGAGTTACAAATACAAGACCTGTAGTTACGGTTTGTCCATTGGTCTGAAGTAAATTGATACGGTACCGTATTGAAAATCTCCAAGACCGATATTTTGACTATGATGGTTTGAATCTGAGTAGAAAATGATTCAGCATTTTCTTTAAAGGTATTCCCAGTGTTTTATTTCAACATTACTTATCTTCACATTATAAAGCTCAAGAAATTGAAAAAAATGGTATAGTTTACTAAAATGTGCTAATCAATCAAAAGTGGGAGACTCAATGACCACACTGTGATTATACTCTGTATAAAAAAATAATAACTGTAATATTTATGTTTGCAATATATGCTTCATCTAAGTGGCCCTAGGTTTGTTTCCTGAGATTAGGGTCCCATTAGAGTTTTGAATCTGAAATAATAAAAGCCCAGGTGAGATTATTATTTTCACTATTACCAGGCCTATTCTATAATTAATATTTATAGAATAGGAATTTGATGGAATTTATGAACTCTAAAGATTATTTGAGCAATGTTGAACATTGAAATGTTTTATTTTTATCCTAAAATTTATCTATCTTCATTAAATTAATCATACAAATAAAAATCGAAAAGAAATACAGGCAGTAGCCTAAATTCTTTCAAAAATCCTAAATTACGTTATATTATACATAGTCGACATTTTGAGTTCAAGTTCAAATTCCTGTTGTAATCAAATTATCAAATCCTTACTCTCAAAAAGAATGATTCAAGAATGAAAAAAATATATATATAGTTATAGGCCTATCTCCTTTTTTGAGACAATGATTTTGAAGCTGATTCAATATTATATTCAATAGTTGAATATTTCAACATTAAAAATGTTTTTTAGTTCAATACTATTAAAATAAACTTTATAAATTGTTCCGAAAATTCGCAAATAAATCATCTTCTTTCACTTTATTTTATAGTTGAAAATGATTTTTATAATCCTATCACCATCTATAGATATACCTCTCACGATCAACAAATAATAATAATTGTTATATTAACAATTTTTTATAAAATCTGTCCTTATATTGAGTGAATAAATTAATATTAGCGCTAAGTAAATTGAAAGTTTGAATAGTACTATATAGTCATTATCATTACACTCATTCACAACCCATTCATAAAGTTTGATTTTATGAATGAAGGTTCAATTGTAAATGTAGGTTAGCTAAAGTATAAAGATAATAATTCACTATTGCCGATTCATTAAATACATTGAAAAAAAAAAACTTTTTCAAATTTTTAAGGTCAGTTTCAAAGCATTACATTAGTTTCATGTCTGAATTAAAGAATTTTATAAGATTATTTGGTTGTGGCTACAACTTGCTACTACAGTAATACTGTAATAATATTATCAATCTCATATCTATTTATGAATCTCTCAATTTATGAAGAGAATCTCAAATCAATTGAAGTTGGGACGAATCTTAATTACAGTATTGATAAAGCAGGCCCATAACAAAATTTGCAAAAAAATGACGAATTTCTGATATGAATGCTCGGCTCTGGCAGGACAGTCTGGAAGCTGTCTACAAAAGTGAAATGGTTCAGCTCAGGTCGGTCTCACAGACCGCTCGCCGACTGTCCTTACAGAGCTGAACATTGATAAGAATCATTTGTCAACTTCCAGTTCCATTGGCCTGTGCTATATGAGATTATTATGATTTATTATTCTCAACTTTTAGTATGATTGAATTCAATGTAGTGATGATATTCATTATTAAATTTATGATGTAGAGAAATTTTAATACAAATTCATAGGTTTTGAAAAGTTTTCCTCATTGTCATTTTACTAATCTTGCATAATTTAATAGAAGTAGTATCTATTATTCATCCATTTTCATGTGTGGTTTCGAAATATTCGATATTCTATTTCGACTAAAATATGTAAAATCGAATTAAATACAGTTCTTGAGGTGTATTTTGTAGATGAGAAGAGCTTTTGTTGGTTTTCAAAAGGTTTAAACCTTTGTTATTGATTAAGAGTGTATTTTTCTTTAGTTTCGTCAAAATATGATGTAATTATTGTAAGTATATGCAAAGGAATGTACAATTTTGAGTATTGGTCCCAAATTTATATAATGATACAGTGAATAAATTGTAAATGCTGAATGCTGAATATTTGTGATTTAAATGATATTTTTCAATCTTTCCTCCATTTGCTCATAATATATACTAGTGATTTTATTTAGAAAATATAGCATTTACTTTTGTTTCTCAATCTTATCAAACTTTTAATCATCTTTTAAAAAAATATTTCTGCTGAAAAATTATCTTGGTTCAATATGCCGTATTTTTTAATGATAATGATAGTTCCCAATGCAAATAATTAATTGTTGATAATACAGTATCTCTAGATTATCGTTATTTGAAAAGTAACAAGAAGTTTTTTAATGTAGCCTAATTTTTTTCTAGAGACTGGATCCATTTGAAAGAAAGAAATCAATTTATTGTGCTCAAATAAACTTCAGCAATTTTTGTTTCGTTCTCATTACCTTGTGAATTGATTATAATTGATTATTTGAAAAATGAGAAAAAGAACTAAGCTTAATATTAAATAGAGATTCTTTCAGAGAGTATAAGATGAAGTTTCAATTGAATTATTTCTTTTTATTTTTGTATTCCGGATGATGCCCACATAAGTGATTAATTTTACTTGTGCGTGGGTAATTATTCATTATTTAGGTTGAGAATAGGTAATATAGTTCTTGTTTGATTAGAATATATTGAAAATATGAAATTTAAATTGTTATTATTTTATAATTTATATTAACCGACGAAATTATTATTTTTTAACTCAGTTAAAAATTATTTCTAATCTTCTTTTGTTTTATCCTTATTTCCAGTAGTTTATAATATAAAAATACTATTCTATTTACAAATTTAATAGATTTCAAATAGGTTTTGAATCCAACTAGAAAAGATTGTAATTTGAAATAATATACTATCTATGATTGGAATGTATAAGCAACTTCAAATTTCTATTGTATTCATAAGCTATGTATTTAATTATTTAACAAACATGTTTTCTAATGAACTACCGTATTTTTATACTTCATATATTTATGGTGCAATAAATGAGCTCTTGTAACAGTTTCATTGTTTGTTTTTGTTGTTTTCGAGTATACTGTGTATATTAGAGTCTGTCCAAGCTAAGAAGACCCTCTGGCAAGATGGGAAAACGATTTAAGCTCGGTCGATATTGGTTCAACAGTTATAAATTTGGTCTCAAATTGTAGGAAACATTCTGATCTACAATTCGAGATCAAATTTATAATTGTTGAACCAATATTGACAGAGTTGGAGTAATTTTCCCGTCTTTCCAGAATGTCTTCTTTGCTTGGACGGACTATACATTCACATACGGATTTTTGCAGATTACAACGAAAATAGGCGGTTGGTAAACGACTGTTATCTATGCTCAGCTCTTTCAGGACAGTCTGAAAGCGGTCTGTGAGGGCGAATGGTTTAGCTGAGGTTGTTCTTGACTCGCGGACTCTTTGTAGACCGCTCGTCGACAGTCCTGACTGAGCTGACTGTTATTAGCAGTCATTTGCCAACCGTCAATTCTTGAAAATAGTGAACTTTGATCTTATTTCAAGTGCATTGAGTGCATATACTACTTTTAAAATATCAATGAATATTGATATCCATTCATTAATATAGCTTACGCAAAAAGTTGAGTGCTTTCGTCTGCTCCTTGTGCGCTCCAACAGCTGATGTTGACAATTGTTTAGCTATACCTAGCTGATGGTTTTGGAATCAAGAGACAATAGTTGCTTTACATCAGCTGTTGATAGGTTAAATCAAGTACATTGAACACACGAAACCTGTTAACTTTTTGGCGTCAGATATAGCTATTTTTTAGATGGCATTTAGCAATTGAGTTATTTTTTGATGTTCAATTTAATTTTTCCATGATAACAAGTTATTCATGGTATAGTTGTTTAAGGTGAGAAGACCCGCCAATGCAATGTAAAGTGTATTGTAACAGCGTGTCTTCTCACCTTGCGCAAACTATACTAATTTAACTATTGTAACCATAATCGTTACTTATTTTTTACTGTGGTGATTACCAAATAATCTCTCATTGCCCACATAATTTGTTGATAAATTAGTATCTAGGTCAATGGGGGGGAGAATACGGATCAGAGTTGAGTTGATTTAACCTATAACTTTTAAGTGTGTTCCGAACCACTGCTGATCCTCTTCGATGATGATATCCAAAGGAGAAGACCTCGGAAATGGTCACCCGTACAACAGGAGCAGAAGGTGGACGTTTCTTAGCTTCAATCACACCAAATGAGACTTGACAGTTTTGATTTGATCAGAGCTGCTGAGGAACTGAATCAAACAAAACGTTTTGTTTCTGCGGTGTGCATTGTTTCGCCTACTTCAATGATGACTATGTTCTAAGCAGCCAACTTGAGAAACGAAATTGTTTTGTTCTATCTTGATTATCATCTGTAAAACTTTCTTTCTTAAACTTTCATTCTATTTTCAATATAAATTGGACAATATGAACTCAATTATCTGTGTTTTCATCCAATAAGTATATTGTATTCTTTCTAGAAAATAAATGAATAGTTAAAAATGAATAAATTGTTTTTGTGGCATTGGTAAAATGTGAAAAAATTTGTTTTATAATTGAAATGTAATAGATTAATTTAAGTAATTGTAATAAATTCAATAGTTTAATAAGTTCTTCTGATCTGCAAGAATACGCTTCAAGGACTTGATAATATATTTATAATTTGAAGTACCTAATTTGTCATAAAAATAGTATGTTTAACAATTATTAAACAGGAGACTTTGAGTATTTAATATGATTGATCAAATAAATATTTTTCTGCTAGTATAATTCTATCTTCTATTTGTATCTTAGAGTTATAATAACAGTAGTTTCCATCTTGTATTTTAGAAAAATAAATTTATCTGAGTATAATAGCGTTGAAAATATTGTAATGCTTCAATGCGTACCTTTGACATTTTTATATTTTTTGTAGGGATCTCTGAAAATCCTGATTGCAAGATAGACCAAAATGATAATACAATAAAATGAGTGAAAATATCCTCTGCAAATCAATCAAAAGAAGATTCAGTTTCTGTGTCAATACACAGGCCAAAAATAGTTCTTTTACGTTAAATTTCCTTTCATCTATTATAATATGTTTAATACGTTTGCCCAATAAGTTATTTACTAAACGAAAATATAGTTCTGTCGATTTGAAATGATATGTTACGGTATTCTACTTGGCTTAGCTAAAATTTGCATAAATATCCATGTGAAACAATCCGTTCTTTTTCTATCTATGTATCATTTCTTACTTCCTTATAATTTCTAGGGTTTGAAATTATGTGAATTCAATAATAAAATATATTCAATTTTACAAACATCTCTCTTAGATTATTCACTAACTATGCTTTGATTGAATCTGTAGCTTTCTCTATTTCAGCTAATATAGATATAATTGATTAGGACAAGCAATGCTTTAAATTTTCTAATCACATTAATCCATAATTCAACTTGACATTACCTGCTAATATTTTGTAGAAGATATTATTTAAAATACATTCAATTGGTATCTTGACTGAATCATTTTCAAAGTACAAAACTGCTATCAATTAATTTACCTCATAATCAACCTTCCCCATTCTTATCATAATCATGTTTACCCGTGTACCCGATGCACAAGCCCAAGGCTCACATGAGCTGCACCTTCTGGAATAATCAATAATCATTCGAATTCATAGTTTCATTCTACTGATGAATAGTTGTGTGTTACTGAATATATATTAGTTTAGCTTTATTTATTTCAAAGTATAAACATATTTTATCTCCAGTTTTGTGTATTCTTGCAGAATCAGATAATGAACTAGACATTCCATCGCCATGTAAATCGGTCGCAGTACAAAGCCAGAATAAATCCTGGGTGAAAACATTGGAAGAAATCCGTCTGGAGAAAATCCAAGAACTTTCTGCAGCGTTCTACAGTTTCACAGAGGGAATTGAAGTGCAAAATCCAAATCAGGAGCCGGGGAATGTGATGATGGATGTGTTGAATAAGGCAATCGTCAAAGATTTGGGTGTTTTGACAAAGACAACTAACAGGACGCTTGTAAAATCTACAGTGAAAAGAAAGTCAAGTGAGGATGGTGATAGTTTAGGGTTTAGGGTTTTGACTTTGGCTGAGATCCGGCAGAAACGCCAGAAGAAGAATCAGGTTCAGGAGCCGGACTCAACTTCAGAGACTGAGGAAAAAGTGACTGCGGATGTTTTCAGTGATGATATGCGCATTGAAGAAAGCAGCTCTCAAAGTCGTATCTCTGGAGCAAGTAGTGCAGTTGTTCATCGGGTCATCAACATTGGAAAACCTTTGGAATCATCAGCTACTAGTGGTTTCCAAGGGAAGAACCCATCTGACATTCAGAGTCCAGAAGAATCTTCTGATATTGATGTTTCTCACTCAGAAATACAGAATATCATCGGCTGTCAGAAGTTATCACAAGAAAATGTTACCAAAAGTACAAATCTCAATGTGCCTCAGAAGGGAATGTCCAGCAAGATTTCCTTCCAGGAATCCATCAGTCCAAAAAAGGTGGATCAGTGTGAGGATGCTTCTAAAAAGTTGAAAGAAATCAATGTGGTGAACCCTTTACAGCAATCAACCAAAGTTGCAGATGATGATGCCTCTCAAATTCAGAAACTTGGTAGTGTCAATGTTACCAAACCACTCCTCCAAGATGTTTGCCTACAAAATCAGAATGTTGATGTAACATCAAGGAGTCAACAGAATGTTGAAGCAGCTTCAAAGAATCAACAGAATCCTGATTTACTTTCAAGAAGTCAACAAAGCGTTGATGTACCATCAAGGAATGAACAGAATGTTGATGTACTTTCAAAGAATCAACAGAATGTTGATGGACCTTCAAAGAATCTACAGATTGTTGATACGCCTTCAAGTGTTCAACAGGTTGTTGACACACCTCCAAAAAATAAGCCAATCAGGTTGAAGAGAAACATGAGGCTGAACACACAAGAAGAACAAGATCAAGGTGCTGCTGATTCAGCAAAAAGGCCAAGAACCAATGAGGCAAGCTTCTCATTGAATTCCAGCCAATCAGATGAGTTGGACCAGAGTAACTTATCAAACCCTGGAGAAATGGATACTGATGATATTCTAAATGGTATTGATGAACTTCTGGGTAATTAGGTATAACTTGATTTTGAAATATTAGGCCGGTAATATTTATTTTATATGAAAGGAGATGAAGATATGAAATGAGATGTTTATCTCTTATCATAATTATGATAATACAAATATTAATGTGTAATACTGGCCTTATTTCCTGAATGAAACAAATTCAATATTTGTTTAGCCTTGCTAATCAATTGTTTATACTTGAGCAAACTGGTTATAAGCAATGACAATTTAAAAATTGAATTTGAATTAAATTGAAAATTTGCGTTTGAAACATGTTGTGGATGGTGCCGAAAATTAAGGTGGTTCGCAAATAAATGATATTAGTCATCAGCTGTGTCACGACAGTCTGTGAGAGGTCTTTAAGAGCATATCAATTCGAGAGTTTGACGGCAAGAATTCAAACTTTCTGTTGCAGACATCTTTAGACTGACTGTCCTGACAGAGCTCATCAATTATAACCGTTATTTACCAACCGCCTTGATTGAGGTGCATCTCTTTCAACATAACAGTAGCTTCATATTTTAAGCCAAAATTGTGTCTTAATAATTTTTTCAATAACTTATTATATCCTAACTTATGATATATTCATTTGCTTGAAGTTTTTTGTATTGAATAGTTTTAAGTATCGAAGTGAACTGTAGGGTAATGAAACACCAATATTTTTCAATGAACGATTTTCATTCACATCTTCCATGGTTATTTAAAATAGTGACATGATTAATGCAATAATATTTAGACAAGTAAAATAGTAATGCAATTGAAAGAAATTGCAATAGTTGATAGTATGGAATGTAAATTTTAGTCCTCACCTAGTAAATGATGTGATCTATTATCACAGTACAATTTATTCTCAACTGTTCTTTAACTAGATAATCACTGGATTACCTATGAAATTTCTAAATACTGTAGTACAATTTATTTATCAAACTAATGTATTTTTCATCTTGATAATTACTGAATTATGTATTCTATCTCTAAATGAAGCTATGATAAACTTTATCTAAATGATTTATATGTTTGCACCAGTGTGAATTCTGTAAACTTATTTTAATTCATATTGAATTGTTCAAACTTGAAATTTCCAGTTGTATATTTTTTAAATGCATGCACATATTGTTATTCGATTTGTGAAATTATGACACGACTCCTGTACTTTGAATAGAGTGTAATTTTTGGTTGTATATTCATTAACTGCTTGTATATAACATAACATTTGGACTGAATTTCTTTTTAGTGAAATACTAGAAAGAATTTATGCAATTAGAGTAGATAGAGAGTTATAAGCTTGAACGTTTGAGGTCATTTTTGAAAAGGATATTCTAGATTAGATTTTCTATTATTTTTTGTCAATTCATGTAAGTTACATTGATCATGTGTATTGTGATCAGTTATTCAATATTACACAAGAAACAAGTAAACCGACTTTCTAATAGTTTCGAGCTGGTAGACAGCAATAACCCATTATCATTGATAGACAAAGTCATAGTTTTGATCATGATTTTTTCAGTCCATTAATTCAAAGCTCAACTCTGATAAGCATTTATTTTTTCGTTGGATTACTCAAGAAGCAATTTCTATGTAATAAATCTGTTCTATGCATAACATTGTCTTTATTTGACCCAGCCACCATCATTCAATCCTTATTTTCATATTCAATATTTAAGATATTTCTTTATGAATAGGAGGAGCCTTCTAATTATTAGATATACGTAAATAGATTCAAGATTTTTCCAATGTGATATCCTCACGATTTGAATTTTTATATATTCCTGTCTTCTGATGCTTTTGAAGTCACTAAAATATCAAATTATATGTAAATTGAACCGAGGAATATAATAAAAATCTTTTTAAAGTAGCAAATACATTATAGTTTTTCGTAAACGCAAAAATATATGTTCTTTCAAAAGTAACTTACTCGAGATCAAGGTAATTATATTGTATCTTGGAACACGACTCAAATGATTCCCAAAACATAGAAAAATTTATTCAAAACCTTCATATTTTTCCATTACGTACGTACTCCAGTGTAAAGGGCTGTTTCTAGATAGGGGTTGATTTCCAGATATAAGTTCATGAGGTATAGATGTTAGATTTTAAAGATAAGTTACATATAAATCAGCGGGAATTGATATGAAAGCTTCTGACGCCGAGACTGAGAAAATATTTTTGGACAGCATACGCTATCTAGTAGCAAAATTAGAAACTACGTCAAAAAATTTTAAATGGCTATCAATAGACAGTCGTCTGGTCTTTTTCATGTAACTTATTTCTAATGCATTCAAAATCACTAAAATATCAAATTTTATTTAAACTGAATCGAATGAGAATGGTTTCAGAGTCGATAATTGTATATCCCCTGAACGGGTGCGAATTTCGGGCAACTAATGACATTTAATTGTTCCTCTATCCATGGTCTATCATCCCTGCGAGTTTGGTCAAGTTTGGACGATTTTTATTTTTTTCGCCAAAAAGAAGCACGATGTATAGTCCATGGTTTTTAGCGAAATTTTTCAAAAAATAGATTTCGCTCAAATTTGGCATACTTGTAGAACTTGAAGAGAGGAACAAGAATATGCATCGTTTTTTGAAAAATTCGCTCCCGTTCAGGAGTTATGAGCAATTGAATATTGCTTATTTCACATGCTGTTTTGACACATTCCAATAAATTACTTAAAAATTGAATATCTTCTGAACGGGTGCGAATTTCGGGAAACTGATTACATATTCTTGTTCCTCTTATCAAGGACTATCATTCCTGCGATTTTGGTTGAATTTGGACAACTTTTATTTTTTGACCAAAAAATAGCATAATTGTACACTTTAAAAATGTATATCTCCTGAACGGGTGCGAATTTCGGGCAACTGATGACATTTAATTGTTCCTCTATCCATGGTCTATCATCCCTGCGAGTTTGGTCAAGTTTGGACGATTTTTATTTTTTTCGCCAAAAAGAAGCACGATGTATAGTCCATGGTTTTTAGCGAAATTTTTCAAAAAATAGATTTCGCTCAAATTTGGCATACTTGTAGAACTTGAAGAGAGGAACAAGAATATGCATCGTTTTTTGAAAAATTCGCTCCCGTTCAGGAGTTATGAGCAATTGAATATTGCTTATTTCACATGCTGTTTTGACACATTCCAATAAATTACTTAAAAATTGAATATCTTCTGAACGGGTGCGAATTTCGGGAAACTGATTACATATTCTTGTTCCTCTTATCAAGGACTATCATTCCTGCGATTTTGGTTGAATTTGGACAACTTTTATTTTTTGACCAAAAAATAGCATAATTGTACACTTTAAAAATGTATATCTCCTGAACGGGTGCGAATTTCGGGCAACTGATGACATTTAATTGTTCCTCTATCCATGGTCTATCATCCCTGCGAGTTTGGTCAAGTTTGGACGATTTTTATTTTTTTCGCCAAAAAGAAGCACGATGTATAGTCCATGGTTTTTAGCGAAATTTTTCAAAAAATAGATTTCGCTCAAATTTGGCATACTTGTAGAACTTGAAGAGAGGAACAAGAATATGCATCGTTTTTTGAAAAATTCGCTCCCGTTCAGGAGTTATGAGCAATTGAATATTGCTTATTTCACATGCTGTTTTGACACATTCCAATAAATTACTTAAAAATTGAATATCTTCTGAACGGGTGCGAATTTCGGGAAACTGATTACATATTCTTGTTCCTCTTATCAAGGACTATCATTCCTGCGATTTTGGTTGAATTTGGACAACTTTTATTTTTTGACCAAAAAATAGCATAATTGTACACTTTAAAAATGTATATCTCCTGAACGGGTGCGAATTTCGGGCAACTGATGACATTTAATTGTTCCTCTATCCATGGTCTATCATCCCTGCGAGTTTGGTCAAGTTTGGACGATTTTTATTTTTTTCGCCAAAAAGAAGCACGATGTATAGTCCATGGTTTTTAGCGAAATTTTTCAAAAAATAGATTTCGCTCAAATTTGGCATACTTGTAGAACTTGAAGAGAGGAACAAGAATATGCATCGTTTTTTGAAAAATTCGCTCCCGTTCAGGAGTTATGAGCAATTGAATATTGCTTATTTCACATGCTGTTTTGACACATTCCAATAAATTACTTAAAAATTGAATATCTTCTGAACGGGTGCGAATTTCGGGAAACTGATTACATATTCTTGTTCCTCTTATCAAGGACTATCATTCCTGCGATTTTGGTTGAATTTGGACAACTTTTATTTTTTGACCAAAAAATAGCATAATTGTACACTTTAAAAATGTATATCTCCTGAACGGGTGCGAATTTCGGGCAACTGATGACATTTAATTGTTCCTCTATCCATGGTCTATCATCCCTGCGAGTTTGGTCAAGTTTGGACGATTTTTATTTTTTTCGCCAAAAAGAAGCACGATGTATAATAGTCCATGGTTTTTAGCGAAATTTTTCAAAAAATAGATTTTGCTCAAATTTGGCATACTTGTAGAACTTGAAGAGAGGAACAAGAATATGCATCGTTTTTTTAAAAATTCGCTCCCGTTCAGGAGTTATGAGCAATTGAATATTGCTTATTTCACATGCTGTTTTGACACATTCCAATAAATTACTTAAAAATTTAATATCTTCTGAACGGGTGCGAATTTCGGGAAACTGATTACATATTCTTGTTCCTCTTATCAAGGACTATCATCTCTGCGATTTTTGTCAAGTTTGGACGATTTTTATTTTTTTCGCCAAAAAGAAGCACGATATAGTCCATGGTTTTTAGTGAAATTTTTCAAAAAATAGAGTTTTCGAAAAATATAAAGCTGAAATAACTATATTGACTGGAATCTTCAAGGATTTCTGAATAAGCTACACCGACAAATTATACATAACTCATTTATTTCATTTCAATAAAAAATAATTTTACAATCTTTCACTTCTCATTAAAAAATCAAACATTACTGTAACGAATGAAACTTATCAAATTAGATACATACATGTAATTTTTCACTTGTAAAATGTCACATCATGTTATTGATATAATACAGTAGTAAAACTGCTCATTATATTAGTATCATTCAATTATTCATTGTAAAAATATGCAGACTAATAAGAAAGTAGGCTACTAAGATGAAACTTAATTAAAATTATACAATGAAAACAAAACTAGTAAGTTAAATGGAATACTGGCCAATAAAGCGAATATAATATACATTGTTAAGTATTATCAAAAACTCTAATCTTCTTCCTTATCTCTAAGGAATGTATGCTTGTCTTTAATATTATAATAAAATGTTATTTTTAGAAAGAACGATTCAGCAACTCTTGTTTCGCTTTTCTATAATAATTAAGTTCAACTTTTATAATGATTGAAAATCGAAAATCACGCAATACACATCTAAGCAGTAATGTCATGAAGATATCGCCTATTATAATAATTGTACAAATAGTTATAAGGTGAAGAATAAGAAGGAGAATTAGAAGAATGAAAGTTTTTTTTAAACAATAGAAGTGAAACAGAACTTTCAAATCTGTTAATTCAGGTTTTTTGAAATTTTGAGTCGAAAATGTTTCATCAGTGATTTGTTAATGGGGTAATTTTAGGATTTTTTTTTCATTCAAGCAGCAAAGTGCAGTCCAAGCAGAACTTTATAATCAAAATACGATTTTATTCATTCTAAAATTAGTGTTAATGAAATGTCATCATTAACATGAAACGTTTCTCAAATATTTTTAAAGACAAGAAGTTTTAAGGACCAATCTAAAATGTTTCTAACATGGAACATTTCCTCCCCAAACAAAATTTTTGGGAACAATTTTTTTTCCAAATCCAATCAAAAACTTAAATTATGTGCATTGAGGCTTGAATGTAGTATATTGTCAACTATAGTTGATGCCAAAGTTAGGCGGTTTCGTCTGCTCCTGCTGATTTTGTCAATTTATTAGAGTTGTCATCAATCTCTACCCAGATGATTCTTTCGAAATAAAAAAAGACAATAGATGCTTCACATCAGCTGTTAGTAGGTTACATCGTGTACTAGGGACAGACGAAATCGCCTCACCTTCTGGCCTCAGCTATAACGTTATCATTATCACCCCATTAAAATATCTCACAACGTTTATTATCATTATTTTTCATTTTTTGCCTGTAGTATTATCAACTGTTCGCAAAAATATCATCATATATTTTTATTATTCACTTCAAAAGTAGAAACATCAGTCTTAGAATACAAGTTTTTTTATTGAAAGTATAATATTATTCTCATAGGCCTAAAAACAATACAATACAACATAACACTTGTGCTTTACGTTCTCTTTTTATCATTATTCAAATACATATTACATCAATAAGAATACGTAGATTACATTTAAATACTATAGTAATACAATGTCAGACCAGAAAATAAGTTTTCAACTAATCTTATTTGAGGAAACGGAATTTTCATTATAAAAATCATTAAATTCAGATAAAACTACACAACTCCATCTTTGTTACAAACAATCTCTAAAAACTTACATTTTTTCATCAACAAAAAGGCCGATCCA
Organism: Sogatella furcifera; assembly: GCA_017141385.1. Lineage (NCBI taxonomy): Eukaryota > Metazoa > Arthropoda > Insecta > Hemiptera > Delphacidae > Sogatella > Sogatella furcifera. The sequence continues at coordinate 20,455,845 of CM029557.1, read as the reverse complement.
AGTTATGAAGTCAATCTAGTTTTTTAGGTCACACAAATTTCTTCAACAAACCAGTGACTTCTCAATCGATGTATTTAAACATGTCTCCTTACAATATCGATATTAAAAGTCGACCTCAACTACCTTGATATCGACTCTCGAACGGAGTCGATTTTGAGCATTACAAACAGAATTATTTTATTCTTCACAATCTGTAAATTTGTGTAAACCTGTAATGTTTTTGTAAAATTTGAGTAGTCGATAACACAATGCACAACATTACTTCTCTCAGTTACTTTTCGATTTGAAAAATACACTTCTTATTCAATTTAGAATCTTTCAAACAAGATAATGAACTTGAGAAATTTCAATTTTAGGAAGAATTGAAAAATTAAGCTTAGTTCCAGCTATCATCAAAGATACTGTAATTTTTTTTGAAAAATCATGAAAATATTTCCAATCAATCTCATTGTTTCTTATAGTAGACTACTATGATATACAAGTATTTTTTGAATAATATGAAAATAACTTGGCAAGAAGTTAACCAAAAAGTAATTGAGAGTAGTACACAGATAGTTAAACGTTAAAAAGTACACAGACTAGAAAAGAACACTTCTCTTAAAATAGTTCAACATCATTAGCCAACAAAAATTTTTGTACCAAACTGCAATATAATTCAAACATCGTTTAAAAATTTATAAATTTAACCAGATACATAACATTGAGGAAGTTTGAAATTCAACATGACTTATTACAACCAATCAAATACGCTGATAGATCGATGCTTTTTGATAGATATTAGTAAAGTTTTAACACTTTTGTAAAAAATTATTGTACCTCTTGTCCAATTTATTTTCTTTTCATTTTTTAGCCGATTGTATCCACAAATAAGCTACAATTTTGGGTTAGAATTTTTGAAGAAATTGAAGGTGAAAGCAAAGCTTGAAGATTTGAAATTGAAAAAATCTAATTTAAATGTGAAAAACTCAACTTGAAATTTTTTTTTTCAAATCTTGTCATGAAATTTGATGCTGGTTAGAACCACAAAAATATTGAGAAATTCTCTTTCAGAATCAATTCCATGTATTTCATCAATGGGTGAATTGGATTGAAAGTTTGAACACTTCTTTCCATTATTACCGCCTGGGAACTTATTTCATTTACTTAGGTATCTTCATGTATTTTAACTGTGTTATCTGTAAAATTATTAGTTCATTGTAGCCCATTAGTGTGATACATTTTTTAATAAGTGTATTTTGTAGTTATTGAATATTTTCTAGTTCATTGTCAACCAGGATTCAATTATAAGAGAAGCTAATCATGGTAAGAGTTTGAAGAGAATATGATATATGATCGGTATGTATTATTGAGCAAATTTCCAATCAAACAATTGACTTTAATCTGATAGTGATGTATTTTATATACGGAATTTCGAATATACATGTTGACAATACATTTTATATTATTGTATTACTTCTTTTGGAATGAATTGGGTGTTTTAAAACAATGAAGTTTCATTTTTTAGCATTGAAAAACAAACAGAAAGACTTCGACTTTTATTAAATATTTGTGTTGACAGCTATTTCTAGACTTGATTTTCAAGCGGAAAAATTGTTATAGGTAACGTTTTCTAGCTTGATTAATATTGATTTCAAAACTTGAACAACAATATCTACAATATCATAAGGATACCGATTCTAATTTTGGCACAATTTATAATATTATTGGAGATTTTTATTTGAAACAGTATCACTGTAGAGTTCTCCATAATGAGCTTAGAGAATCGATTTAATCCATTTTAATATTGCAATTTTTTTTTCATTAAAACCGAGGTTGATGTGATTTTTCATTTTATAAAGAAAATGTTCATCAAAAACCAATTTTATTAAGCTATTGTCAACATGTTTTCAATATATTATTCTCATCAAACAGCATGATTATTACTTTATGGACTGGCATTTTTTTGAAAATGGTACAATCAATTTTTCAAAGCGTTCTGCAAAACAGCAATTTGTAATACTTTGCAGTGCAACTGTAATTATTTAAAAGCGATCGATTACATTACAGAGTTACATTTAAAAACCTGGCTGAAGGCAATAATAATAATAGTAGGATATGTTGGAGACAACTCAACTACAAACTACAATTTTAAATTTAACAATTCTTAAATCTTACGTCACACAATATAACTTGCCAAAACGACTTACAATTAATAATAAACGTAGCACACATCAATAATAATGATATCAACTTGTAGTATAAAATATCGGCCGTACTTCTTTCTCACCATCAAACATTTTACTTGTAAAATTATCATTGTTATCAATCTACAAAGTATTTAAACAAACCGCCGTGAAGAGCGCCGCAAAATTTAAAAGAGTGACCAATCGCCGTGATGAGCGCCATCTTTGGCGGTAAATTTGAAATCACCGCTCTCTTCGTTCCATTTTAGTAGATTGATAACATATTAATCATTAATAATTATAATAATGGACACACTTACAACCACACGAACGATTAATCTTAACAATTTAATTTTCAATGACAATAATAGTATAGTTCCATGCTAAAACAATGAATTTAAACCTTGAATGGACAATATTCAAGTTTAAACAAGCCATCTGTACTAGGAAGATGGTCCCATGAAAAGGTATATAGTGTAATAGTTGAAAATCTGGATTTTTCGGTATTTCACTGGAAGATTTAGTAGAGAAAAATATTCTATGATATATTGTCTTTTACAAAAAAACTAATTACGTGGAAATAGATTTAAGTATAGTGTGATGAGTGAGAAAAGGTTCGATAAAGAGTGGTTTTTTTTAGAAATATGATTGTAATATCGTCGTCAGCAAAATCTTAACCGCAATAGAAAAATAATCTACCACAAGTTGTAACTTTGCTCTAGGCCTATCATCTACGACAACGTACTATATATATAACTTTCAGCTTACACAATTAATATTGTAAAAATACTGTCAACGAGAAACAGCAGCATTTATATTTATTTTGCATATCGCAAAAGCATCAACAGTAATTGAAATAATAATTATTATAAGCAGCAGTAGCGTCACACATGGAAAAAGCAGCGAAACCCTTGGGCAGACCTTCCAAAAATACGTCACAACTACAGTCTAAAATCTACTACAAAATTGCTTACATATACTAAATGTAAACAGACATACTTAAAAGCGGACAAATCAAATTCTACGGGTGTATAAACTAGGCTACTACAAAAATGTAAAAAAATAAACTCCTAGTTCTAAATAATAATCAACGGGTCTGAGCAATAATAAATCAATCAATCGAGAAAAACTTACACCAATAATTAAAGAGGATTGTCAAAATATTACATTAAACAATGGGTTACTTAATTGTAAATGACTCGGACGATTTTTAATCCAACGATGGCTGTACTGAAACATTTGGTTCAGTATTATACTACCTCCCCTCATAGTTCATTTCATCGTTTGAAATTAAAAAGTTGACTAGCATCTAGTTCCAAATACACAACTCCCTCCTTCTCTCCTTCTTCTTTCTTTTCCACCCTTTCTTACATCTCCTTTCCTTCTTTCTTCTTCTTAGAAATCCGTGCATCAGTACACACGAACATCAATTTGAACCCAGAGAGATAGTTAACAGCCCTCTGGAGCTCTCAGTTCAATTCTAGCCGATATACAAGTTACATGGCTACACTTGTCAACATGTTGTGCAGAAAATCCAACCAATCAAAGGCAGATTTCATAAAATTCTCTGTCTCACTTTATTTAGCCTGTAAATAGGCTCCTCTCATTTTCTGTCTCTGTCATGGGTATACAGTCCGATATGGTTCAAACCCAAGCTATAGTACTCAGATTTTCTCTGAAACTAAGCTTGGTTTGATCTTCCCAATATGGATCTATCCATTCATAACTAAGGAAGTACTTTGTACAACTCAAATTATGACGATAATATCGAGGCAACTAATCATTCCATACCAAAACTTCATGGAAAAGAAATAGTTTCAAATACTATAACTGATCATGGTTTCTATAAACTGAATAAGTCTTATCATAACAATATTATCATGAGCATAAACGACTTGATAAAGCACAAAAATCCATTTTTGTTTGTCTTTTTTGAGCACCTCTTAATGAAACATTTCTGTTTGAAGCTCTCAACAACTTCAGCACAATTGTTATTATTATGTGCGTTGTACATGTTTCCGCAATTCTTCAAAGTTTCATCTCTCTGTACTTCAAACTTTAATGGTGCCTTAAATTCAAAGCACCGACTGTGCAACAGGAACAAAATAATGGCAAATTTTTACTGTCTTACATACTAGATGCACTAATCTAATTTTACAATAATGATACACACACAAAAAGCAAAATATACACGCCTTTCTCTTTCTCTCACTCTCTCTTTCAACTTAGCAATAAACACTCCTGGACCAACCAATGACCAGCTGTATTTTAATAATCTGATGATTTTTCAGAGCAAGCACTAAATTGGGACAATCAGAATTTGGGACCGTACATTCTTGACCACTGAAATATTCAATTAAAATAAAACCATTTCTTCAATCGAGGAATAAATTATACTAGGATAGATCAATAGAAACATATGGGATCAATAATATATTGATATCATTTTATGGTTTTGATTTGTTAGGATATCCTTGAGTAGTCCCACCTTGCAGTAACCGAGTTTTCTCTCAATTAGAAAGTAATATATCATGTACGGTAAAATAAAAAATTGAAAGATAACAATAATAATAAATATAAAAAGATTGTTTGTTTTCAAGAGCTTGTGCGTTAAATTAGTATTGAAAAGTAGAAGTATATCAAAATTATCAGTTAATGGAAAAAACAAAATGTAGGTTATGTAAAACATTGGTCTGCAAGTAATTAATACCAGTGGATATGAAACAGAATAGATAATCTACTTGTAGGCCGTTAAAGTATTTAAAAAAAAGTTTTTCAAGCGGTCAAAAACTGCACGGAACCCAAATTCTTTCAACTTAGCCCTAAGCACACTCCACTACATTAAAAAATCTTACTTCACAATAAACAATTCTGAAAAACTTCAATGCTAAATACAGTAACTTCAACAATTTATTATCAATACAAAACTGTAACTTTATTTTATATCCTATGGTGAAAAACGTTAACCTTGAGAGAAGATTGTTCAGAGCTTTAGTTTGGATAAAAAGTAAGACAAGGTGATAGAAGATATTTTTAAAAGAATCCTGTAGTTTTTTCGTGAATTACTTCCAGTTTTAAAGATAAACTCGTTGCAATAGATCAATTTATTATTAAATTTGTTGTCTTAGTCTAGTTGGGGCTGGAATTTGTTGAGTGATTGACTGTTTTAAGTTTGTTAAGTTAGTTGATATTGATATAGGTATAGTTCTGTACCACTGGCAGAATCAATTTTATCTATACTAAGATAGAAAAGATAAAATTCATTCTATTTTTTAGATCCTAAACGTATAAGGCATGTGCTATTCCCTGGTTGAAATGTTTTCATTTTTACATGATTCCATCAATCACAATCTAGAAACTTTTTGAAACTGTTTTCACTTATTACAGCACTGTCTTATGAACATTAAATTTTACTGGACAAAAATCAAATAATTTTTCAACAATTCAAGGTCACCATGGAAGTTGTCAGCTAAATAAAATTTGGAGGCTGACGCCATCAAAAGCCATACCGTACTTGCGTGGGTCATGGCTTCATGGGAAGGTTTATAATGAGAAGACAAGTTGTGAAAATATTCTATGAGAAACCAAACAAGAGATTCAATTTATAATAGTAATCAATAGGGTATCCAAAGTACCTAGTGATACCACAATTGGATAGAGACAAGTATATTAGTTAAAATGAAGTAATTAATTTTAATAAGTGCGGGTATATTTGTTAAAATCAAGTCAGTAGTTCACAAAACTATAATTAAATAGCTAGTGGTCAGGAAATCAGTTAAATTTATAATGTCAAGTTCGCTAGAATCATGTTTTACATGAACTGCTATTTGGAATAAAACCTAGAAAATATTGAAAAGTTGATTAATATAGTTACTGTAAATGAAATGTGTTTCTCACGAAATATTAAAATGTTTTAGAAAATTTTGATAAAATTTGCTGGAAATTTTTCATTGAACATTCTGCAAAAGTGAGAATAGAATAATAGAAGTAGGCTATGACTTTAAAGAACAAAATGTGGACAATTTTTTAAAAGGAGATTGACACGATCTTCTTGTCTTTATCAAATTAAAACTTTCAGATTTAAGATGTAACTCTTGTTTTTATAGCATAAATTTTGTAGATGAATTCAGTTCAAATGAAAAATTGAAGATGATTTTGGAGAATTAAGAGATGGAAATGCAAAATTTGAAACCGCTTTAATAATATTTTTGAAGAAATTAGGTAAACATTTTATTTTCAAAAGAAAGAGTTTGAACTCCCATGGTTTCCCATTTTTCAAATTTTGGCAAACTATTCGTGATACGAAAACTTGGAAACACAAGAAATAAAAGGGTCGGTTTTAACAGTCTTAGACCAAAACTCCACACCTGCAAGTAGGTAGGCTACTATACTCAAAATCTAGTCTATTTTGTTGAAGTTTTCGTTACTTTCTTTTTCATCTTGGCGACTACCAATTATTTGAAAATTGGGTTCAGATTGTGTGAGTTTCATTAATTCCAAATCTTTGCAACAGGAAGGCAATAACCATAATCACAGACTTGTTATCGAAAGAAGGGGAAACTTTAAAGACAGTATTCGTTATTTATGTAACTTACCAACTTAGCATTACAAGTATTAATAGAAAGAATAATTATTACCAGTGTTATTGTTACATGACAAAGTATGTCTGTCAATGCGAATAACAAAGTGGAATTTTAAAAACAAGTTTTCACAATTTTTTCAACTGTAACATTAATTGTGATTTGAGTCTTAACAAGTTTCAATATGGAAATATAATATTTAATATTAGCGAATGTGAATGTCATTGTACAATGATTATAATTATTATAATAGTTAAGTTATTAATATTTAAGGTTGGTGTTAAATTTTAAAGACTAAACATGCAACTACCGTTATGTACTTCACTCTATATAACATACACGTTATCACTTAAAAATACTGAGATAAAAAATTAAAAATTTAAATCTTCAAACTTCACAATCTCAGACTTTGTTTGTATGTATTTCTTATGACATTAACTTCTAATCATTAATCTTTTTTTGTGTAATTTTGTCTGTTTTTCCTTAAATCGTTAACGTTAACCACTAGAAACATTGAGGGAATCTAACAACAAATACTTTTCAAGGTATTTACAAGTTACAAACCAACGCAATCAATACAACATTTAGTAAACTTGAAAATTATTCACAGCGAATATTACCATTGATATTATTAACACACAGAAAGTTACAGACAAATAATCTATCACTCAATCTTATAGGAAACTCACTTGTTGAATTTAGAAAATGTCGGGAAATTATAGTGCTTGGCAGACATTGAAAATATAGTCTGTCCAAGCAGAGAAGACATTCTGGCAAGGTGAGAAAATTATTCCAGCTCGGTCAATATTGGTTCAAAAATTTGAACTGTAAATCAGAATGTTTCCTACAATTGAAGAACAAATTCATGATTTTTGAACCACACTATTGACCGAGCTGGAGTCATTTCCCCATCTTGCCAGAATATCTTCTTTGCTTGAACAAACTATAATAATTATTCAACAGCATCACATTATCATTTCAATCAATATTTTACAGTTCACAATCAAACACGAATATTTCAAGTAGTATTAAAGTCGATCAAAAACAAACAAATTTCCAAGGTATTCAACATACCTTCCACACAGAACGTTCAAGTCCACACTTGTATAAAAATAATTTTCTCAGTATTGGTCGACGACATACGTAACAGAGCTCTAAACATGTTCAGAAACATTGCAAAAAAAATGTAAACCAGTTCAATATATTATCTGATTTTCTAAAACGGTCGAGCCTATCTATTTTTGTGGAATGAAGCCGAAATTAGAACACACCTCCCTCCAAACAGCTTTTCACAATAACACCTATAATATTATTACAATTCATTTTTCAACAATAACAACATATTTCTTCCAGAAACGAAACAACTTTTCGTTATCTTGTTGTAGGTACGCTCAACTATGTAGGTAGTATAGGCTATTTATTATTATGTAGCAATTTACAATGAGATGCTATTTTTGCAGTGTTGTATTGAAAGAATGACTGTGAAGGGTTATTACTTGTAAGTGTATTTATTATAATAAATATATTACTATTTTTATTTGAAACATTGAAGCGATATGATCTGAAATTCAAATTCAAATTTGCACTAACAAACCACTACTGATAAGAAGCGATTATTGTTGTTGTTGTTTATAGCAAATTGATGTGAGTTACATTATTTTGATAAAATTACTTGTAATGGCTCAATTATTATTTAATCCTTATCCGATTAATGAGTAAACAGATTTTGCAGGTTTTTTGATTGACTCATAAACACTACGAAAAGGCTAACGTGTTCCCTAGTATAATTGACATAAGAGTGATATACAGATATACTTTCACTTAACCACATGGAAGGAGGTATATTTATATAAATATGTGAGTGTATAAATATATATTATTCATCTATATGTATATAAAACGTAATATGTACGTTTTGGAGCGCAAACAATCTTTCCAAAAAGTGTTTTCTCAAGGGCAGCTGCAATAGAGAAGCTAAAAACTTTTATCTTATAATCAGCTCTAATTGTTGGCATGACAGAAAGGTAGTCTAGTCAAAACAATAGTAATATTTCCTTCAAAAGCGCATCTACAAAAATTAATTTCTTAGTTTATTTGTCATTTAAAGGTGTTTAAATCAAGGCGATCGACTTGTTATAGGGTTGGTCTCAAATGTATCATCTAAGTGTATCATCTAATGCACTACAAAAACACTGACAACTTTTTACAATACAAAACCAGTTCATCTGTAATACTACTATAAGCAACTCAAATTTCCCAACTCTACTATTGTTATACACAAATTTCAAGCTTCAATACAAAAATCAACACCAGTTATAAAATATCCAAAATTTTACTGTTTATTCATTTTATAAATTGGAATCCTACGAGAAATGTTTCAAGTTTTATTATAGTCCGTTCTCTTGATGAAAAGGAGATCAATTCAGAAAAAAAGTTAAATCAAAAGTTAGGAAAGTGTAACTTTGTTTTGTTTTTTTTCTGAAGGTGAAGCTTACATGAGCTGATAGGCTTGTTTTCTCTGTTGAACAAAATTTGTGTCGGTTGTAGGGAAATATTGGTAATTTTTCATTTATCAACTCATTTACCCATTCAATTTTTCAATTATGAACTCATTCACCCACCCTCACGTTCTCACCCAACCCTCATCGTAGGCTTTCATGGATAGTTTCAGTCATAGTTAAATAGTTTTCCAAAAACTTGACTTACCAATCCAATGTGAAAAACCAATACGAATTGGAACACCATGAATCCCCAAGTCCAAATTTAGTCAATTTTTAGCAAGGTGGATGCTTCAGGTGTTACAGCATGCTTTCTAAGTCTTGCACTCAAAAATCGGCAAAAAAGGACTTATGAGGTATTACTGTATTTTGACGCCGAACCTTCAATTTGGATGAATTCATGAGACTCGTAGGGAGTCATGAGACATGATTCATAGGGTAGGCTCTGCAAATATCGGTAGGTATCTAATCTTCTGTTTACCATAAATTGGAGAAGAGAACCAAAATCAATTATACCAGAATATCCAAACGGATGAAAAAAACTTAACAGCGGTTCTTTCCTTTCAAATTTGAAAAATTGGGACCCTTATTACTGTGTATAAATGGAAAATAATTTTTAGTTAGGTACCACAATCATTATTACACATATCACCAAAGCTATCAAATGACTTTCATTATTTGTATGCTGGTACTGAAGATCATTCATCAAATTCGTTAAATTCAGGTGTATAATTTGTACAATAAAAATGTAGAAATAATTTGTCCCATGTAAGTCAACACAAGATTTCCTTTTTCAACATCCAAACAAACATGTTAAATGTTTATAAAAGGTAACCTTTTGTCAAGTAATTGGACAGTGAAAGCTGCAAATAAAATTAAAAAGCCAAGTTGAAAAATTGGTCAACTATAGATATTCTCATTAGTTGAAAAACTAATACAGTGGTTGTATAGTCTAGAAATGAGAATATTTATCAGCAAACCCATTTTTCTATTATAGAAAACACCAAAAATAATCTTCTAGAAACTTAAATAGTTACAGTATTGTCTCATTGGATAGATTTGATTGAGTATGAGATTTAGACAATAAAATAATTAATCAACAAAGAAGAAGAATGATCAGGAGCACGGAAAGTCATTGGATATCATTTATGATGATTTGAGAATGATGATCAATTATTTTTCACAAGTTAATCATTCATTAATATTGATTTTCATACAAGATTCTCAATGAAAAGTACAAATCCCCTTTCAGAAGAACTCAGAATAAAATATCCAATACAAAGGACAGCACCAAAAATGCTCAATATCTTTTCAGAATAAAATAATTTTGAATGAACTATATAAAAGTATAGTATTCATGACAATTTTTTAATCAAGAATTTTTTTCATCGTCCAATTATTGTAAAAATAGCAGAACATTTTCTCTTATTATCATAGAGTTGGGAGGCTTAACTACAAATTGACTTTCAATAAAGCATTGTATTCAGTTTTCATTCTTACTAATGATGGTGTTATATTATCTTAAATTGGTGCTTTTTTATCAAGGAAGCTGCAAAGTAAGTATAGGCCTAGCAGAATTTCAGATGGAATACTATTTTCAAGCCACTACCGTATTATAACTATTACATCCTAAACTCATCATACCTTATGGAATTAGCTTACAATATACTTAAAAAAGCCGTTTCTCTCAAGTAATCTACAAGTTGTGCCCGAAGAATTTTTATCTGAAAAATAGTTTCTAATATTATTAGCATTCTTTCAAATTTAACAATTTTGCCGTCATAGATCAATACAATATTATTGGGTAAATCAAAAAATGAAAGCTAGTGCTCAATCTACTCGTTGATACTAAATTTTTTCGATCAGCTGATAAAATTTGTGTGCAATTTCTATCCTTTAAACCTCCTTATTGTCTACTCATAAGTATGGAATTTCAACAATATCACTGTTACAAAAAATTCTTTGTAGTTTCCTATAATCTATTACTTCAAGAATGATGATAAAAAATTGAATTTTTTCAAGTGATAATGTAGAAAATATTATGACAAGATGTGATTCGCAAGTTATTCGTGAATAAGTTTATAATATACTACTAACAATGATCACTGTATATATTGAAAGGCAAGTTAGTGTTTTAATTCAGTTTAGAGAAATAAACCGTTTGAAAAATGGAATTTTTCTGGTGTACGATCACTACTAACACAATAAGTGAATAAAATATTAAACAAAATCCCATCACCTAAGCAAATTCTACGAAAAACACTAAGAACCATAATGGAAAACACATATTATTTACACTAATTTAAGACAATACTTATTCCCAAATGCATCGCTACAATAAACTACAGTTAAAACTTAACCCGAACTTATTGAAAATAAAATATTTAAATATACTTAAAGATGCCTGCTATTAATCAACCAAGAACAATTAATAAATTTATCTGAGAGTTTTCAGAATTATAATAAGGGGAGATTCATGAATGACTAGAGATAGTGTCCCGTGTGCGTCGCTACTTATTTTAAAAATAATTGATAACTTAAAATTCTTGAACTGTTCAAAATAATGAACAAAATCTATGCTAATGAGGAAGGGAAATTGATTAGTGAGGAAATATTAGATCTTAAACTAAGAGACGTCTGTCCAAGCAAAGAAGACATTCTGACAAGATGGTAAAATAACTCCAGTTCGATCAATATTGGTCCAAAAATTATGACTTTGATCTTAAATTGTAGATCAGAATGTTTCCTTCAATTTGAGACCAAATTGATAACCTTTGAACCAATATTGACCGAGCTGGAGTCATTCTCCCATCTTGCCAGAATGCCTTCTTTGCTTGTACAGACAATATCAGAAGTACCACCCTGTTTAGACTACTCTAGGTTAGTAAAGATAGGAAGAGCACAGAAAAACCAAAATATGAAAAATTACCGTATATTAAAAAAACTAAAAAACAATTACAACAAATAATAACTGCAAAACAAATTCTCAAGTTACATAGTAATAAAATAATTTAAGAAAGTTCAATAGCAATAATAAAACATGAACAACACAAGTAATAATAATAATAGTTGTAATAAAGATCGAAATAATATTTACTCATTACTAATCCTTAAAGTAAAGTCCATGGATTTATTCCAAATATATAAGTAATACTTTTTATCAATAAATGCAACAATTGAGAATACGAATTCCTCTTTCAACAATGAAATCAAAACTTTTTTTCGAATATGGATGGAGAGTTAAATAAGATCATTATTATCTAGTAAAGATGAAAGATCTTGATTGTCTCAGTTTTGGTGATTTTAGTAGAAAAGCATAATTATTGTATTGTTATAAATGGAATGAGTGGAAATGATTATAAAAAGTACGAAAATTGAATGAATGCTTGGTGATGGCACTGAACATCAATGAAAAAGTGTTATGAAAATTTAGAAAAAGATCAATGAAATCAAAACTACAACTTAATATTATATAAAAAAGGCAGTCTTGATAGAGATATTCATGGAATAATTTGAGAAAAATTATGAGGTAATTCAAGTGTGTTCAATGAATCTATTATGAATAAATTTCAGCAATACTACAAGTACTAGAACAAAAATAACAAAGAAGAAGGAGAAAGAATATTGTTCAAAAAGCGATATCTAAGTCAAACGAATACTGATACAATCAAAGCAACAGACGTGCGAAATAATCTACATGTTCTAGCTACACTACGAATCGAAAATTAAAATTTCAACTAAATAAAAAAATACTAATTAGAGTGTTTTCAGCTATCAAAACAGCAGCAAGTCAAGGGTGAAAGTTATTAGTAGCTACAGGGCGGCAGAAACCTCTTCTGACAATGTAGATATCTACAAAGATATCTCCTGACATTTCCTCATTATGTCGCTTATCCTCCTCATCAGATTCCCTCATTAAGCGAACAAAACAAAAAAACAAAACACAATTTTATATTCGTTTTACATATTATCTAATGGATAAATAGAATAACAACAAAGAAATAATCTGTACTAAATAAAATAATCAAATACAGAGAAAACATAGGATAAAATTTGTTCCTCCGGAAAAAATGCGACAAATCAACAAATTCTGGTGACTAGGTGCGAAGAACCGCTCAACAAAATTAATTATTGTAATTAATTATAGTAATTATTATTGCCAGCACCGATTGGATACAGTTACTGAATAATGTATATATAGGTATACACTGCAGGCATCGGTAAACACTGGTGGAGAAATCAACAGTAGGAAATCATCATTCAATCGGTCAATCTTAATTAAACACTATATATATGCGCATCACAACAAACAACTATTGTGATGTAATAAAATACTACATCAATACTACCAACTACTATATAATATAAATTCAAACTAATAAAATTTTTGTAAAAAAAACTAAACAAATAGACAAGCAAACAAGTCTGTCGACTGGTCGAAATATTTAAAACCAGTTGCACAAATAATATTGTTGTCATAAAAAAAACCTAAAATAAAATTAAAATTCTCTCTCTCATCATCTTAATAATTATAACTCCCAGCTAAATGTATAAAAATAGAACAACAGTTTTGTTCATAAGTCTTAGTTCCATAGAGAATGCTAATTAGTGTAGTCTGCTCAAATCCTAATCAATTTTCGTAATAAAATAATAATAATAATACTTGATCTCATAAGCAGTATGAATGCTGGCTTAGAAAAGGTTTTACAATTTATTAACTTAAGACAATTTCAATCAATAGAGTAGGCTACAAAGATTCTTAAGAGTTGAGGTTATCATTATAACAAGACAAAGGCAGAGAATCAAGACCTAATTTGGTCGACAAAACACTTTTCTCCAGCTTCTGTTTTTACTCTAGGCATATACCACAACCACCTTTCAACCGATTAAATGCCTTCTTTCAAGATTGAATCATTGTGGTAAAACAGTGAAACATGCCTACAGTTATTTGGTCACAGGAAACAACATCAACAACGGTTGTATAAACTCCATGGCATTATATGTATATATATATATCAACTATTTACAATAGTAGTAAACCTAAGTAATAATAGCCTAGCGCCAACATCATCTCTTACAGATAACACACTGGAATATTTATCATCTAGTGATGTACAAAACTAACTAGCTCTTGTCATACATTCATACACAATAGGGAAGAGAGAAAAGTACAATGGTATCAAGTAGTCATAGCTCCAGTAGTAATAGAAACAACAAACACGTTACCTTACAAAACTGGTGATTATGGCCGTGGTGATGCTACAAACGAAGGATGAATGGTAATGAGCGGCAAATCGGTGGCAACTTTGCCAAAATCAGAGGCAACTTTACCAGAAACAGTAGTAACTTTACCAAAATTGTGGTAAACTTACCAAAGTTAGTGACATCTTTACCAAAATCATGGCAACTTTTACCAAAATTCTGGCAACTTTGAGTGGCAACTTAATTGTCTCTGTTGGGATGACCCACACCTCCTCAAAGGCCGATCGGCGGCACCTGAACGTATCTGTAGATGTAGAGCCGATAGTCCTTGCTGGCCAGTACCACCGAGCCATCATCCATCAGTGCCACGTCAAAGCACTGCGCATGCTTCACCTTTGACTCCAACGCCGACACCAGCGCCCCATCCTGCGTGAAGATGGTCAGGTTGAAGTTGTTGTGATTATCCGCAATCAGTATCTCACCAGCTGAGTTGATACCGACACCAATCGGGTAATTGGTGACACCCTCGCTGCCAATCTGTCTCAGGAAGGCGCCCTCATAGTTGAACACCTTCACACAGTGCGCCCGGTTGTCACTGATGAAAATTTCCTGCTTGTCGTTCACCACAACCCCATTGGGGAACTCAAGATGCTTGGAACAACCAAACTTCTGCAGAACATTTCCGGCCTGGTCAAAAATGATCACACGCATGACCTTGCACTCAACCACCACAATTCTACCCTTGTTGTCAACTGTCACACCACGTGGGTGCTGCAGTATGTTTGCGCCAAACTTCCTCACAAACTGTCCATACTGATTGTAAATCTGGATCTGGTGTGTGGGCGATCTCTCTGTCACAATAATGTCACCTGATGTTTTCACAACTGCCACCCGGTTTGGATACAACAGCTGCCCGTCACGTTTTCCACACTCGCCAAACTGGAACTTGAAACGACCCTCCTTGTCAAAGATCTGTATTCTGTGGTTGTTTGTGTCAGCGACAATTATATCATTCTGAGCATTCACTGCCACACCGCTCGGTTCTGTGAACTGGCCTTCCAACACACCAAACTCTCCAAACTTGCAGTGGTAGATCATCTTTTGCCGCTTGATTTGCGATTTTGGTGGAAATATCGGTGTAGACAGGAGTTTGGAGCTCAAGTCTAGCACAGAGTCAGTCTGTCCACCAACTGACAAAGAGTAGGCGTCCGGTGAGCCATTGGCGCCGCCATTTTGGAAGATATCGCCCCCAGAGGACCACTTTTCATACGGATTGATTCCGTTGATGTTGAGGTCGCTGATTGTGGTGGAGAATGGACCCAAACTGTTGGCACTGCTGAATCGCTTTGATATGATGCTGGGCTCGTAGTGTGTTGACAGAGTGGTGGCGGTAATTCCATTTGAGTAAGGTCGATCTAGGACACTGTCAGACAGGCCGCAGCCGTTGAGCGGTGGACTTGAACCGTTCATATGGATTGAGCCGTTGGTGGGACGTGCAATCGGTGGCTGCTTGCTTGGCCCGCCCATACTCACTTCTGTGCTGGACCGAATATATCCAAATGTATTGCGCACACCAACCTGTATTGCCTGGTAGTTGGACACAAATTCCAAATCACACGCATTCTGCAAACTGGAATCGGGAGTGTAGCCAGACAATGCTTGCAGTTTGGATTCTAGCAGCTTTTTGAACATGAGGCATTCAACAAGACTGGCGTGTTTGGTTAGGCGCTCATAAAACTCACACGTTTGATAGATTTTGTCAACAGTTTCCTGTGCTTTCTGTCCTACAACACTCAGTGACATTTGTTTTGATGAGAAAACAGACTCCAATTCTTTCAGCAGTTCCTGTTTGCGTTCCTCCAGCATAGATCTGTAGAACTGGAAGGTGTCATTGATCTCGTTCTGCGCCTTGTGGTACTGCACCTGGAGACGGCCGGAAGTGTGCTCCATGTTCTTCAACATGTTGCGGATGTCTGTTGCCTGGAAAAAAATAATATATCAATTTATTCAACAATTGAATAAAACATATACAATGAAAAGATGAACATTATCATATCAATTAATTGAAAATGATTAAATAATTGAAAGTAACTTCACATTAATGTAATATAAAAAAACAGAACAAAGTTGAATCAAGATACTGAAATTAATACAACCATAGGTATTACAAAAATAGCTCACTCTTTAGTAAGCTTTGCAATAAGTGAGCTGTATAAATTTTATAAATATGCTCATTGTCTTGTACCTCAACTTAGTAGGTAATTTATTGTACAACTTAGCACCAATTTAAGAAGGAATTCTCTAATATTAGAGTTGTAGCCACTTTTTTATTGTTGCAGCCTATGCAGTTTTAACCGGCTTACACAATGAGTAGTCTAATATAACTAGTCTCTTATTTTTCAATCATTTATATAGGGCATACTATTATATACTGGTATTCTAATGGCCACGCCAGACCGAGCTTGCTACCGCGGCGGTAGTACCGCTAGCAGGCATTTTAAAACTTCGCCTGGCAGGTGGTAGTAAAACTACCGCCGAGGTACTCCCTCCACGGGAGCGAGCTCGGCGTGGCGTGGCCAATCGAAAGCAAATTTAAAACTCTGCTCAAGTCAAGATGTTTATCGAATCGAATCGAATGATTTGCTACTTTTTTCTAATGTACTACTATAGCATTGACCTAACAAATAACAGGATACCACAACTCAACAGATTATGCGAATAGCTCTTACATTATTATAGAGACAATTCTCAACACTTCAAACAAGACTTTTCTTTTTTTCTGAGGGTGAAGCCCACATGAGCCATAGGCCTGTGCGTGGGTGATGAGATGGATGATGATGATGATGAGAGATGACAATTTGTTAAGTGGACGGGACCGGCGGCTTATCGTCTCCTCTGAAAGAAGAGACGATAACACTACTTACTGTGTAGTGTGAAAGCCAGCTTACAATCGATTCATTTACACTTCTTGTGTTATGACGCACTTGTGACCAGTTTTGATGACACTACCATCATTGTATTATTTTTTAATAATATAATATCATATTGATTTTGACAAGATGAATATAATTAGATTTGATGTTTACCTTAGTCTTGCCATCCTGCACGGCCTGTCCCATCAGCTCGAGCTGTTTGGGTCCGGCGTCGCCGATGTGTTCGCAGTCGTGCAGTGTGGCCGGATGATCCATGAGGGTGCACTCCTTGCACACGGGGATGTTACACGTGCGGCAAAAGTACTTGAGCGGCTCGGTTTTGTGCCGGGTGCACAGAACCAGTTTGTTTGTGTCTCCTGTAAATAGATAGAATACTATTTTTATGCCAAGAAACAAATACAATGTATAATATTATGAATAGGCTTTCTAAAATAAACTCAATCTATTCATGTCTTGACGATTTATTTAGTGAATATAACAATAGTTGAAAACAACTACTAACAATGACCACAAATTTAGTTGAAGTGGACATTTAATTTTTAAAGTTCAAGAATACATTGTTGCATGATATCAATAAAGCCATTGTTTATAATTATTTATTGATGGGGAGCTACCCGCGAGGGTAGGTTCCATCACTCGCCTTGTTCACATTATGGTCACCCATCCGAAAACAATCCATAGTAACATAACATCACTAGCAACCGCCTTCACCAAGCATTAAGCCACACCACACAAATGCAATGTAATGGGTAACGTTAAAAAACAATTCAAATTATCAATAACAGTCATACTTTAATTTGTCAATAAAAGTTATCTTATTTTGAAAAAGTCAAGTTGTCAGTCATAATTGAATAATACAAGTTAAACAATGGGTGCGTTTAGTTAATTCAACTTGTCCATAACAGTCATAGTTGAAAAAAATCAAGTTTTCAACAATATTCTATGCGAAACATTTAATAATGTAACGTTTCTACAATAATTACTGTTGTATTAAATGAATCATTATTGAATCTTATTATTTCATACACCGGGCGTGAGAGAAAGATTTTTCAAATTTCTCACAACTAATAACAGTTTAGAAGTAATATTGTAAAACTGAAACACACCATGTCAATTCCACCGTTTATTTTGGTCCTGAATTGACAGTGTTTTTAGCAAGTTTAGTTTTTAGTGTTGTTATTGATCAGTGTTATTCAATTCACTATGGAACGATTCTACAACATCGACGGCTCGAATTTTCATCATCGTCAACGAATTTTTACTATAGTTGATATTTGGTTACCACACCAACTCACCAGTATTATTCTTCACCTCCTCCTTGGTACCATTCTCCATCAGCGGCAGATTCAGGACCCGGTGTCCCTCGAAACAGTGCATAAACTGGTGCGCCATCACGCAGTTGGGGCACAGGTAGTTTTCGCAGTCGATGCAGCGCGCAACCGCGTCGCTTGTCTTACTCTTGCAGCTGGTGCAGAACACAGACGGTCCACCACCGTTGTTGCTACTGCTGTTGCTGGTGATTGTAAAATCGACCAAAAGTCCGCTGATGCCGCGCGACGTTAGAATGCACTCCTGCTGACAGCGGGAACAGGTGATCTTGTCGGGGTGTTCTTGATGGCGTTCGAGACAGGATTCGCAGAATGTATGGAAACAGGGCAGCACCTGGCGAAAAAATTACAAATTTGAATTGATTTCCGAAACAATTACTAAACAGATTGACGATACATACAATAATCTATATAAAAAAGAAACCCCCTACAAGACTACGTAATCATAGTATAGTCATTAGTGTGGAACGCTTCATAACAGTTTGAATAAAATGAAAAGACAAGATATTATCAAACCACAGATTTACTCGAAAATTGAGATACCGGTATCACCATTATCAATCTCTGGTAAACATGTAGCTATTCAAGTTGAACATGCTATCTCGATTTTCTAATAAATCTGTGATTTGATCTTGTCTTATCATCATTTAACTACCTCATTATCACCTCATAAGTAATAAAAGTTTTTTGAAATAAATTTTTCCTCACTAGCCGCCATACTCTTGAAATTTTTTTTAAATTTTGGTGTGAATTACAGGCAAATCTGAACATATTGACTTGTTTTTCCAACATCCTTCACTAGAAACATCAAGAGAGACGACTTTTCTAGCGTTTAAAATGGTTAGTTTTTCCACTTGATATTCATTATAATGCTAAAACTAGAACTGCCAAGAAAATTATTCTAGGAGAGAAGTAAATATCTAAAACAAGATATAGTTTGCGTGTTATTCCAATGTAAATATTTGTCCAAAAACTTTAAATTTGGTCTCAAATTTAGAAGATCAGAATATTTCCTACAATTTGAGACAAAACTTTGAAATTTTAAACCAATATTAACCGGAGTCATTTTCCCATCTTGCCAGAATATCTACATTGCTTGAACAATCTACCACAGTATCACCTTCACAACTACACAACAATGTAATGCATTTCTTAGATACTATGATTTCAATATAATGATATCAATACTTTTCATCAACACGTCATGTGTACCATAAATAGAAATCAAAACAGCCTCTCACCTTAGGGTTGGTGTAAGTGTCATTGCAGAGCGAACACTTGGTGTTGCTGAATCCTCCGCTGCTCGAGCTGCTGCTACTGCTGCTGTGGCTGTGACTGCTTGAGCTGCTGACCGATGCGGTGGGCGATGTCGAGTGGCTGCTGACGATGCAGCTCAGGCTGCTGCTGCTGCAGTCGATGGTTCCTCCGTTCAGTGAATCGAGCGAAGGCGTCGGCGAGGCGGCCATCTTCAGTCGAGCATCATCCCTAAAACAAAAAACCAATAAATTAAAAAATATAACCCAGCCGAGCATCATTTCTGCAAAACAAACACAAACACACAAAATTAGTTTTAAAAATGTGATACAGTGGAATCTTGATAATTCGTAGTGAAACCTCAGTCCCTTGAAATAGTTTTCCATTATTAAAAGCTTCGATAATATTCGTAATCGTCCCTAATTTGTACAAAAGCTTTGGTCCCATGAACTACGAAGTATCGAGGTTCCACTGTATAGTACTTTGATAGAGAAATAACCAAAATTGAATACGGTAAACACCTTTCCACACAAGTTTAGTTTAAAAATGTGTCATTGTAACCACAAATAACACAAATAACCACACAAAATTTGTTAAAATAATGTGATACACAAAGAACCATTTATTGCATAAACACCTTTTTAGTACACTTGATAGAGTCTGCACAAGCAAAGAGGACATTCTAGTAAGATGGGAAAATGACTCCAGCTTGATTGATATTGGTTCAAAAATTATAAATTCAGTCTCAAATTGTAGAGCAGAATGTTTTCTACAATTTGAGACCAAATTAATAACTTTTGAACCAATATTGAACGAGCTGGAGTAATTCTCCCATCTTGGCAGAATGTCTTCTTTGCTTGGACAGACTATATCAGTTTGGGCAGTACACATGCATTGAGAAGCATAAAATAACACGCCAATAAAGAGACGGTTAGCAAATAGCTGTTATTAATGCTCAGCTCTGTCAGGACAGTCTGAAAGCGATCTACAAGAGCGAAAAGTTTTATAGCTGACTAAGGTCACTTTTGACGCGATAGCATAGAGCAATATCAAATCAAATAATAATTTATTTTGTCCAGAATGATTTTTGAAGAAAACTTACACACAAGAACGTAGAGAGTCTGAGTACGACATACTTTAATGCTTCAAAAAGTATAAAAGAATAGTAACTAGGAACAGAATAAATAAGAAAGAACAATTACAGAAAAATTGTTCGGTTAATTCATGCAATCATAGAGATAAATTAATATGATAATGAATCGTAACGTCATAGATTATCATTTTTTGTGATAAGCTGTTTTGAAATCACTAACTTATAAAAATTACTGAATCAATATTGAATTATAAATTATTTTTAAATAATCTTTTTACAAAATGTCGTCGGTAGCAACATAATCAAATCATAGATAAGACTCATGGCTTATCTATGATAGTATGCTATGATAACCCTTTTCTCACAGTAATTATAATATTGAATTTTCATTAATCTGGTGATTGGATGACATGCGACATCCAAATCAAAATGAACCTCCATCGTCCCAAAAATTAGATTTAGGACAGAATCTTCATCACAACAAAATTATCGGAAATTATAGTGATAAAATTCAATTGTTTTACACAAAATTTACTTTTTATTCATTGAAGTTCTTTACCTCAAAGTAGGTTTGAATGGAAAAAGATTCTCAATTGAAATACTTGCTTGTTATATCAACAACAATATAAAGTCTCAGTTGATTGTAACTTCTCAACAATAACTTCATACATAGAATATGATTTACTCATTTTATGATCCACTCCATTACATCAACTCTACTCATAAAGTTCAATCAACTCAATAGAGATTATTCTACTCATTACAGACGATTATTACTTCATCACAATAATTGGTTATTTAATTTCCAAAGTTACTGTACATGATATTTTATGATGGAAACTACTGAATTCATTTATTATCTATTGTTGCAAAATAATCAACAAAAAGTTCGTGATTATATCTAAGAAATTATCAGATTTCTAGACGATAACACCATCTAGCCTAGCAAGCCAGACAGCTCGATGTAATATCTTTCTGTTTTATTATGAGGGAGAGAGAAAGAGAGAGTGAGTTGGGTCGAAGGGTGAGACAGACTGGTAGAGAGGGGGTTGGGGGGACCCTCGGTAACCATGGTAACCAGACAACCCCCGGGCGATGCCATGTCCCCAGGGGCTTTAGACTACTAGACTTGCCAACAAAAAAATTGGCGGCTGGCGAATATCTATCACCGATGCTCAGCTCTGTTAGGACAGTCTGAGAGCGGTCTACAAGATCGTATCGGATCGATAATGACATCATCTAAACACTTCCACTCGCGAAGATCGGTTTCAAACTTTCCTGACAGAGCTAAGCTTCAAAAACAGACGTACGTTAACCGCCACGTTTGTTGTAATTTACTATACCTACTAAAACACTGGTTAAGTTTTAGCGAATCAGAATTTGATAAGAGTGACAAGGTGATGAACCTACAGTGATAACATTTACTAAACTTATAATATCAGAAAATAAGATGAGATCTACTAAATGAACAAATTTTTTGGTAAAACTCTACAAATAAGATAATTATTTTTGATGCTGTTCTTAACTATTAACTATCCTCTCAATCTACAACCAAGATAAAGCAACTATATAGAATATCGTAGTTAACCTGTAGGTTTATTGAAATCCCACATTTCTAAAAAATAACTACTAACTCAAACATAGCAGCATCGTTGATGACCTAAAACTCAACTACCATTTTCATCCGAATTGTAATTCAGTGAACAACTAGATTAACTAGGTATAGTCTGTTCGAACAAAGAAGACCCTCTGGCAAGATGGGAAAATGACTCCAGCTTGGTCAATATTTATTCAATAACTATAAATGTGGTTTTATTGGTAGATAGAATTGTTTTCTACAATTTGATCTCAAATAAGACCACATTTATAGTTATTAAACAAATATTGACTAAGCTGGAGTCATTTTCCCATCTTGCAAGAGGGTCTTCTTTGCTTAGACAGACTATACTAATTCGAATCAAGAGCAGAAAAAATCAATATAATGAATGTGATAATCTCCTACTAATTCATACAATGCAATGGAATAAATTGAATTAAATTGGAAGTTATGTTTAGATGAATCCACCCTTCAAAACAAAATTATAATAACCTGAAATATAATCTGTACTTCAATTATGAAAGTTACATAATACTTCAAATATTAGTACTTCAACTTCAAGTAGCCTACTTCAATTACTCTTTGTACCTCATTTACTTTACGTACCATCTTCCAATTCAAGTAACTTCCCACTTAATATGGGACACGAATATTTTGTGACACGAAAAAATGAACAAAATGTATGCCAAGTCGGAAATCACATCGTAGTAATTGACAACTCCTGTTAATTAATAAAAAATTAGTGTATAAAATATAAAAAACTGTACTCGGATTCTCAATCTATTACAATAGCAGTTAACAGGTAAAGTGTAATTCAAATCGATAACAAAACCGTAATGAAACAAGGAAGAAAAAAATTCATAGTTAACAGCTAATTCAAATAGAGAATGTTCACGTATAATAAAACCCAATGAATTTATTGTAACAGGGGAGATTTCCATTAAAGCAGAACTGGAGCACAAAAAACTCCAGCACCGTGTTGCAGAGTATAATAGAACTAAATGTTTGATGGAATTTTAAATCGTTCAATTTACTGATGATTCAGCCAGCAGTGGTAGGGTGAAACGGATAGAGCACGGCTTAATACAGTCTGTCCAAGCGAAGAAGACATTCTGGCAGGATGAAAAAATTACTCTAGCTCGGTCAATATTGGTTTAATAATTATAAATTTAGTCTCAATTTGTAGAGCAGAATGTGTCCTACAATTCAAGACCAAATCGATAATTTTTGAACAAATATTGAACAAGCCAGAGCCATTTTCCCATCTGGCCAGAGTGTCTTCTTTACTTGGACAGAAGACTATACCACCCTGGGTTTAATTAGAACAGCAGCTCTATTCCAATTGCGAGAATTTCGGTCTCATATTTTTCCACCTATAACAGACGCCAACAGAACTGGCGGACGGCAAACGTCTATTACCGGTGCTCAGCTCTGTCAGGACAGTGTGAGAGCGGTCGGCGAGATCATAACGAGTCAAGAACGACTTCATCTAAACAGTTTCGCTTTGGCAGATCGCTTTCAGACTGTCCTGACAGAGCAGAGCATCAATAACAGTGATTCGCCAACCGCCAGTTTCGATGACGCCTGCTATGGCTGTTTCATTCTCAACCCAACCCTTCAGAATAATTATTATTGCCATTGGTTCTCGTATAGCAACTCTCATATGAATAAAATTTAAGAGCAAAGGAGATGATCATTATTATATAAAAGGCCACTTTTACTCCTTGATTTGAAAGCCCTTTGTTTAAATTCATTTTAGAAACATTCTCAGGAAAGCTATCAAGTTGAATTTCTATTAAAATTAATTGAAAATTTAGGTACCCTCCTTTATGAATAATGTTTCAACTCTTGAGCAATTTGAACTGAAGAGCAATATTTTCAGTTACAGCTCATTTATTAATGTATCGCACTCTCATATATGAGTTGAAACATAACCTACAGTAATAATAATTTAGAACAGGATAAAAGCATTTTCAGTTCATGAAAATTTTATCAGTGTTAGCCCTGTACTGTATTACAAATTGAATATCTAATTAAAAAAGTGAATAAAATTCAATGAATCAAGACTGTATACCCAAGGTTATTACAGAAAAGGTTTCTCCATAGCTGCCTGATATTGTGCAAAATAAAAAACGGGGGGAGAGAGAGAGAGAGAGAGAGAGAGAGAGAGACCAGAATGTGACGTAGTTCAGAGATCAGAACTTCTAGTACCGTGTGCATGCGCTAATATTTTGAGCATAAAACTATAATAATGTTATTGATCTTAACTACATCACTTTCTATCTTCCCCCACCATTTTTTGGTTCCTTCAAATCGGAGTAACCTTTATGTTGGTATGCTTACAGTGGATGAAAATGGACAGAAATGTCTTATTTTGTTGTCTACGTCTAAATCGTATAGGTTTTTCACACATCAGAATCTTTTAATTCCTTTAAATTTAATTTCAAGTCTTTGAATCTTTCCAACTTTTAAATTTGATAATAATATTTCTACAGGTCTCATGGTACAACAGAAAAATAGACCGAACCTTGAGAAGTGAAAAAGCTGTCTTGGTTACCTAGCAACGCCCTCAAACTTGTGCATCGTTGAGGGTGGGAGCAAAGCAGTATATTGAGGAGAAGGATTGACTGAGGTTTCTGAGGCATACCACTCTCTCTCTCTCTCTCTCTTTCTCTCACAATCACTCTATCTTTATTTCTCTCTTTCTCTCTCACTATCTTACTACCTATCTCTTTCTCGCTCTATGTGGTAGAATGCCCAAGGACATGGTTTTTATTCAAGGATGATGTTTCAAGCTTTTTAAAGGATTCTGTTTGTGTGGGAGGTGGATGATGATTGGTTTGTGTAGTCTGTATATACAAGCAGAGAAGACATTCTGGCACGATGGGAAAATGACTCCAGCTCGGTCAATATTAGTTCGAAAATTATTAATTTGGTCTCAAATTGTAGAAAACCTTCTAAACTTCAATTTGACACTAAATTGATATTTCTTAAACAAAAATAGACCGAGGTGGAGTCATTTTCCCATCTTGCCAGAATGTCTTCTTCGCTTGGACAGACTATATAGATGATTGGTTTGCCCCTCCTACCTGATTGTTATTCAAGTTGATTATAGTGTTGTATATTATAAAGTTGAACCAAAAAAAGTTTTTTTTTCAAGTTGAACTGATATCAGAATACGTGTTTACAGTATTTTTGAAATTCAAAGGTGCAGTCAAAATTATGGTTGTCAGAGAAAACTTCCTGTCGGAGCATTTTGCATCTTGTCTAAACTCTCTGATTTCAACTTTTTCAAAATTATTACTTCTTCTGTTCACTGTATACTCTTTAATCCTTCACTTAATCTATTTGTTTTCACAATTTATATCATTTATTCACTAGTGAACCATTATTTTCAATGTTACAAATTCTGAAATTGTTTTCTACTTTCTACTTAATAAACTTCCACTGTAAAGGCCTACTAGTGTAATAACATTCAATGCTCCAAATTATTTGAAAAACATTGATTTTTCTATCGAAATTCGCATAACAATTGTCCATCAATTGATGAAAACGCGTCCCACCATGTTCTTGACATTTGTCAAAATGACATTGACTGAATGTCAGCCAGTTCCGCTCGGGGTGGAAAAAATGCAAAACAAAAATTGGATCTGAGAGAGAACTTTTACTTTCTCTAGAAGAGGAGGAAACAAATTCGAGCGTATTACGCTCTTGACGAATAAAAAAGGCGAGTTCACTAGCATGAAATACAAGCAGGAAGGGATGGAAAAGCTCCCAGTGGAATTGTTGAAAAGTTGGCCTTACCGCCATTTTCCAACCTACAGTTTCACATATATATAGTCTGTCCAAGCAAAGAAGACAGAAGACATTCTGACAAGATGGAAAAATGACTTCAGCTCAATCAATATTGGTTCAAAAATCAATAATCTACTCTCAATTTGTAGAACAGAATGCTTTCTACAACTTGAGACCAAATTTATAATTTTTGAACCCGTACCAACCGAGCTGGAGTCACTTTCCCATCTTGCCAGAATGTCTTCTTTGCTTGTGCAGTCTATGCATATGTATTCAGGTATTCATATTATGCACAAGAATCAAAATCTTCCAGTCGAGAGAGTCCCTTGTGAATATCCAACAATTGGTAGGATTTTGGCGGCAGCAATTCTTTGCCTTCAATTATTGTGTATAGTTACACGTTTCCACCGAAGCGAGCAGTAGCGAATCGTGCATTGGATTTTAGTTGACAATTCGTTTCTGCTCGTGTAACCGCAGGTGAAGTTCTATACAGTAAAAGATACGGACACTTCACCTGTTTCGTGGGTACGAGCTGCCAGTGGTTGGATATTAATATTGATAGCAATAGATACGACAAGCTTTAGATCTATAATCAATAGTACTAATGAATTGAGAATTCATTCAATCCCACATATATTGAGCCTCAATAATGAAGAAGCTAGAAAGCTTAATCTACTCCAAATTCTATTCAAACCAAGTTATAAATCGACAAACATATATTAAAAACTTACCGCACTTACGAGATATACTTCTAGTCATACATGATTGTTGAGCACCCATTACATACCTGCAGACAAAAGAAAAATTCATTAGTAAAATTTAAAAAAATCACATCATAATTCCAACAGAAAAAACTTAATTATGATGCAAAAAACAGCCCGACCATACCAACTTGTTGAACTTCGAGTCCTTTCAAAAAACTCAATTACTTCATTCAGAAATTCTTTTCATTCATAAGCGAACCACTTCACAAGTTCCAAGGTATTTCCCACTTCCACTTGTAAAAGAACAAAGTAACTCTAGTGGTGTGGAAGAAAGAACATTACGGAATTATTATGAAGTTGTCAAAGAGAGAAGTTAGTGAAAGAGAGAGAGTGAGAGACAGAGAGAGAGAGAGAGAGAGAGAGAGTGATTGTGTGTGAGTGTGTGTGTGAGAGGGAGAGTAAGGAGAGAGTGAGTATGAGAGTGAGTGAGTAAGGAGGGTGTGAGTATGAGAGAGAAGGTACTGAACAAAGTTCTCAAGCCACTCAAATTTCGTTTTTCCAATAACTTTTTTTGAAAAGACAATAATTCACCTCATCACTTCATCTCATTGCCACTTTGTCAAATCTTTCTGAAAGTTGAAACCATTTTCGCAAGCCTCAAGGCGAGAAACAGTCTCGGGAAAAGAACTTCGTCATCAAAAATAATTCACTCCGTTTTAGAACATCTTCTTGCTAACCAAATCTGTGAACATCCCTTCAAGCAAATAGAATTAACTGCGATTTTATTCAGTTTTTTCTCTGCCATTCAAAACAGTCGAGATCCTCTAAACTGTTAAGTGAAACGGGGACGTTTTCAAGAAAAACTTCTTAGAACTCATGTAGCCTACGATTCAAGATCTATTCACTCTCAAGTTCAGATTACCTGGTACGTTTTCTTTAGAAACTTCTATTCATTTCATATTATTTTATTCACTCTCCTGTTCAAATTATTTTGTTCGTTTTTTTAGAGATTTCCATCCATTCCATATTTATCAAGATATTTCTTCAGTTTAAATAATTTTATTCGGTTTCTTTAGACATTTCCATTCATTTCACATTCATCAAGAATTTCATCATCCCATACATGTTGAACGTAAATATCAACATTTTCTCATTCCTGTTTTCAGCTTTTGTCACCCGCCATTTCTGCAACGTTGTACGAACCGCCCATTGGAGGAGGGGCTTGTCTAGGCCAATGGCAGCCGTTCACCGTGATTGGTCAGCACTCAACTACCAATGACGACGCTCGATATTTATTACACACCCTCCTATTCTCTGCGTTAGTTTACCAGAAATTAATGGTGGAGCAGCAACGGAAATCAATATTTCGATATTTAATAAACCAATGGTATTTCAATATCTAGTCTTGTTATTCAATATGGATATAACTTTCAAATATGGAAAATTTCATTTTGAACAAATAGTAGAAATGATTCAATAATCCGACTGCAATGAATTAGAATCGTAGTAGACTGCAGAACTTGAGTCGAGACTCAAAATCAAACCAAAGTTCATCAGAGACGGTTGAAACAATATTGACTCATTGCTTGGACTCCATCAGGTTACAAGGGTTCACCAATTAGCTATTATGAACAGGAGCAGAGGCCGAGAGAACGTTAACAAAATTAAAATGAAGAATAAAGAGTAAACCTGAAGGGAGGGTAAAGAAAGGTGGAGAATACCAAGAATTTGTATAGGTTAAAAAGTAAACATTAGAAAGAAAAAAGAAATCTGAATGAAGAGGGCTAAAGGAAAGTGGAGAAAACGAATAAGGAGAGGTTGAGATGACGTTATCACAATTTGAAAAAGAAGGAAAAGGAAATGTGGGAGCAAGAGGGAAGGAAGGAAGGAAGGAAGGAAGGAAGGGAGGAAGAGTGAAAATACAGGATATATAGAATAAAAAATACAGAAATACACAATATAGAGAATATCAGGTTTATAAAACGGAGGAAAAGAAAATCTGGTGATGAGAAGGTAAGAAGAGTGGACATACGAAGAAAAAAACATGAAAGAGGAAAAACACAGAAGGGAGGAAAGTAAAGAAAAAGGAAAGATAGGACAAAGGAACTGGGAAATTGGTGCATTCCGTATATTGTTCTTCACCATCCACCCTTACAATATATACCTACTAAAAGGTGGGCCAAGTATACCAGTATCTTTCCGCCTAACAAACCCACACCATCATACAACAAACCCTTGGCCATGTGCCAGAAAAAACCCAAAGTCCGCATTGGACCTCGACTACGCTCTCTCCCTCTTACCTCTCTCTTTTCTCTCTTATATCCATTTTTCTCTTCCCTAACCCCTTTTCCCTCTTTCCTATCACTTTCTCTTGTATTTCCTTCTCTCTCACACACACATTCTTTCCAACAATCCTTATCATACTCTCTCTCACACACACACAAACTCTCTGTATCTCAACCGACAAATTAGTACTGTTCAAACTACAAGTTGCGTACAATACTCTGGGGGGAAGCGCATGTTTGTAGAAGGAAATGGAGTAAAACAGGGAGAAAGCAAGAGAGAGAGAGAGAGAAGAGAGAGAGAGAAGAGAAGAAGAGAGAAGAAGAAGAAGAAGAAGAGGGAGAGAAGAGAGAAGAGAAGAGAAGAGAAGAAGAAGAAGAAAAGAAGAAGAAGAAGAAGAAGAAAAGAAGAAGAAGAAGAAGAAGAGGAAGAAGTCGGAGAAGAAAAAGAAAAAAGAAGAAGAAGAAAGAAAAAAAGAAGGAAAAGAAGAAGAAGAAGAAGAAGAAAGAAGAAGAAGAGAAGAAGGAGGAGGAGGAGAGGAGGAGAAGAAGGAGGAGGAGGA
The DNA here is from genome assembly GCA_017141385.1 of Sogatella furcifera. NCBI lineage: Eukaryota > Metazoa > Arthropoda > Insecta > Hemiptera > Delphacidae > Sogatella > Sogatella furcifera. The sequence continues at coordinate 20,425,854 of CM029557.1, read as the reverse complement.
GGAGGAGGAGAAGGAGGAGAAGAAGAAGAAGGAGGAAGAAGAAGAAGAAGATGAAAGAGAAGAAAAGATCATAAAGAGATAAAGAAGGCATGAGTATGGGGAAAAAAGGGGAAGGAGAATTCGACAACAGTGAACGCGTTTGTAATGAGGTTGAGGCAAACCAAGAAGAAAAATATGGATAAAAGGTGTTGATACCGTATTTCATTTGATTTGGAAATAATTTGCTTAGAAATGGACTTTACCTCCAGAATGATTTTGTTATTGGAATATATTGATGATGATCAGCCGAAGAATAATTTAGAAACGAAGATAGAGGATATATGGGTTTACTACAGGGTTTTTTACTGAGGGTGACGCTCACATGAGGCTCTTAGGCTTGTGCGTGGGTAAAGAGATAAAGGACGAAGGATGAAGGATGAAGGAGGATGATGATAACAAATGACGACTACATTTAGGCTTATCGTCTCCTCCGAAAGATGTCACTGTAGTCAAAGTATTGTTACCTGGTCAAGACTCGAACTCGGGTACTCTTGGTTAACAGACTCCAACACGTTATCACTTACTCCAAAGAAGATAAGTCAAGATAAATATTCCAATCCCGATAATTTGAAAAAATATTCATTTAAAAATAATACGCTATTCTCATCGATAAGAGAGTAAAGTTACCGATCAGTAAAATCAGTAGCTTTCAAGAAAACTTCTAAAGACTTCCCCAGTCACTTTCATTATCCTGATGAGTACTACCCCATCGAACTGTCAAAAGGATTATTTGGATTTAGAAGATGGATTCCTTCAAACCACGAGACAAGTGCTGATGTCACATTATTTCCCGCACAAAATCATCGAGAAAACTTTTTCGCCGACAGTTTTTGGCCAAGTTTTGGCATCCATTTATGAGTTGGATGCTGACAAAGACCGTCTACGACTTGCCTGGCCATCCATAGTAATCTGCTTAAAATATTGAGCAGCCAAACTTTTTTATGCTGTTCGAGAGATCTTTTCTTTTAAGACTCTCTTCTCTGCAACTACGCCAATTTCAACTTATTTTACCGCGCGCCCTGCAAAACTTTCGCTTCGATTAGATCTTCTTTATTCTTCATCACATTCTTTTTCTTCTCCTTCTACTTCTTTTCTCTCTCCGCCACTTCCTTCAACTAATTTTTATCCATTCATATATTATTTTCTCCCATTTTTCCCCTTCATAACTTGACTTTACTCTCTTTTCTCCTTCATATCTTCTTCTTTATCCTCTCCTTTTTCTTCCACTCCCTCTTCTCTTCAATCTCTTTCTTCTTCGTCTTTTTCTTCTTATTTTCAGTTTTTTTCTCCTCGTCATACTTTCACTCCCTCATCCTTTTCATCTCTTCTTCTTCTTCATCCATCACTCCCTTTCCTCTTCAATCTCTTCATTCGTTTTGATTTTCCTCTATCATATCTATCTTCTACTCCTTCTTCACCCCCTCATCCTTCCATTCCTTATCATCTTTATCCTTTTCTTCTTCTTCTTCCTCTCCCTCTTCTGCTTCCACTTATCTTTCTCTTCATCTTTTTTCTTCTTCTATCTCATCATCCTTCACTGCTTTTCCTCTTCAATCTCCTTCTTTTCATTTTCTTTTCTTCTTCCTCCTCTTCTTTTTGATCTCCTCATCCACCTTCTCTTCCTCCTCCCTTCACTCCATTTTCTCTATCATCTCTTCCTTCTTCTGTGTGGTTATACTTTTATACGATTATTATTATCATCATAGTCTTCATAGCGACAAAAGTTTCGCTAAAAGCTTTGTTTACGGAAGAGTTGAAATGAAGTTGTGTGCGAGAGAAAGAGAGAGAGAGAGAGAGCGAGACAGATAGATAGGTAAAGAGAGAAAGATAGATTTATGTACAGAGAGAGAGAGAAATAAAGAGAAATGGAAAGAGAGAGAGAGAGCCATCATCCACAGGTCAACGTTCGTTCTCTAGCGTGAAAATTTGAAAGAACACTAGCTTGAAGTTTTGGGTGATGACTCGAAGATTAACGTAAACCCTTCTTTTCATTGACGTCTTCTAAAAATTCTCTTGATTATCAACTCAATAAATTTGTATGTGTTCTTTAAATCCATAATCAACGTTACCGTACGTAATCAACTTAACTCTCTTCTAGAATACAAAAGTTAATAGTATAAAGAATTAACGGAGGAAAAGTACTTCACTTATCCTTTGTCTATGCTGATAGTGCAATAAATTCGCGTTCAAGTTACCATAATATGCATACTGGTATAACTGACTCCAAAAGTTAGGCGGTTTAGTCAGCTCCTTGTGCGCTCTAACAGCTGATGTTGTCAATAAAATTTGTCATTTTCATCTACTATGCCAAGATTATGCTTTTGAATTCGAAGATAATGCGAATAGATGTGATGAATTTGAAGATGCTTTACATCAGCTGCTAGTAGGTTAAATCACGTATAATAGACAGACGAAACCGCCCAACATTTTTGCCATCAGCTATACCAACAAATACATACTGAGGTATTATCTTTTCCAACAACTGAGACATGCTGGTAAAGTAGGTGTATAGATCCCAGCAACAGCAAGCAGTTCGAAAAGAATAGAAATCAACTTGATCCCTACACACATTATGTTCAACGAACTCGGAAACTGTAGGGATAAAACTTTTCAAGTGAAATATTTCCTTACTCACATCCCATTGAAGACCACACTTCAAAAATCTTGGCGGCTGGCAAAACACTTTCATCAATCCCCAACTCTGACAGAACTAGTTGAAAGCGCTCTCCGAGAGCAAAGACGTTCAGGTAAGATGGCTCTCAACTCGCTACACACACGCAGACCGCTCGCCGACTGTCCTGACAGAGCTGAGCGTCGCCAACAGTCATACGCCAACCGCCAGTCTCGTTGGCATCTACTATAACAAAGACAGTTCTACACGATTCAACAAGTTTGATATTTATTCGATCGTTAGTTTTTACGTTATAGTCTGTCCAAGCAAAGAAGACATTCTGGCAAGATGGGAAAATGACTTGAGCTCGGCTAATATTGTTTCAACAATTACAAATTTAGTTTCAAATTGTAGGAAAGATTCTGATCTACAATTTGAGACCAAATTTATAATTATTGAACTAATATTAGCCGAGCTCAAGTCATTTTCCCATCTTGCCAGAATGTCTTCTTTGCTTGGACAGACTGTACAATGGCAGGAAGTAGGAGTCTTTACAAATGTTGCGGATTCTATATTATGTGTGTATTATAAATAAGGGATGTTCCTCCAACTTTGAAGAAACATTGGAGACCGGAAAGATGCTCAACTCTGATGCTACAACATGGTTTTAGACTGTATCACAACCGTAAGTTATCCCTACCAAGAAAAAGTTATTGATGTTTTTTACAATAACCTGCGGATACTGAAACAATGAATTGTTAGTGCTGGTGGAGAGGAACAAGTAAGAGAAAGCCTTTCATTGGCGGCTCGTACCCACGAAACAGGTGAAGTGCCAGTATCTTTCATTGTACAACACTTCACCTGTTTCATGGGAACGAGCCACCAGTGGTAAGAGGCCTCCTTTACGTGGCGGATTTTTGATACGCAATAGTGATACAGAGTCCAAAATTGATACAGGAAGGAAGCTCGTTGATACAAGACATTTGCAGTGCTCATGCATCACTGCTACATTGGAAATAAGCTTATTCCATTCCTCAATGATTTGGAGAGTATTTCAACAAAATCAAGGTGTTTTCCAAGTTGGAGTAATAGGTAAACACCAAGTTTCAGAAAGACAACAGTTATTTTTCATCATTTTTCGGCATTGTCAAATGAGCCAATGTAGTAGAGAAAAAGAGAACGCTAGAAGAGAGTAGATACGAAAGAAAGGAGTGAAACGGAATGAGGAAGCGAATTTAACGCCAAAAGAGGAAACTGCGAGGGCAGATTGAAAGGGTGATTCATGAATGTGGAGTGGAGAGTAAGTGCCCCCGGACTCAATAAGCTCAATATTTTGCAGGCCAAAAAAACGACCCCCATCCCCCTACCAACAACTCCCTTTTTGGCAAGGGTTGAAAGGTCAATGCTCCAATGCTATGGGGTTGATGACCTTGATATGAAAAATTGTCAAAATTTTTATTAAATTAGTGTCCGTTAGAATCATTAAATTTAGGGGAGGGAGGTATGAATAAAGATAACTCTTGATCAACATTCGTTAAACAGAGTATAATCCCAGTTGATAAAAATAAAACACGTTCAACAACATAAAACAACAAGAAAGCTTCAAAAATTAGTTAAAGATTGTTCCAATTCCCAACTTCTACAACTCCCTACAACAAAACTGTACTAATTCCCTAGTTGAGCTAATGACAACTTCTCCCGCCAGGTAGCACTGTTCAACTCTTCAAACAAAGAACCCCGCGAAACCAAGCAGATGCATACAACACACGCAGGGAGGTCCACAGTGACCCCTCCCTCCTAACTACAAGAGGGAAGGGGGACCACCAATATTCAAAATTTTTAAAGCGATTACAATCTTTCAACTCTTTTTGTGTGTCAGCTGCTACTGCTACTACCGGGTTACCCCCCCCCCCCCCACAAACCGGTATTATCGCGACCCTCTCTTCCGCATTGTAGGCTATTGTAAAAGGGCAAGTACCTCTCAACCCCCCCCCCCCGCGGCACGCTCATTACCCCCAAAAAAGGAAGCCCTTCTTTCACTTACCCGCCGTCGACCCCAATTTAATCGGTAAAACTAACACAACCCCCTCCCCTCCAGAAAAATATTTCAGGCAGATGTTTTTAACATTAATATAAAATGTGCCATACTCTGTGCAAGCATTGAAGACATTCTGGCAAGATGGGAAAATAACTCCAGCTCAGTCAATATTGGTTCAAAAACCACCTATTTGGTCTCAAATCGTAGTAAACATTCTGACCTACGATTTGAGAGTAAATAATACATTTTTGAACCAATATAGACTGAGCCAGAGTCATTTTCCCATCTTGCCAGAATGTCTTCTTTTCTTGGACAAACTATACAAACGTTTACGCTCCTTTATTACAACATATCAACCATTCACTCGTCCGTAATTAATTCGAATAATTCACAGTTCGCCGACTTCATTCGCCGTGTGAGAGAATAATATTACATACATTATATTATATTATAGTCAATGCCCGCACAATATTTCAAAGGTTCCGTACCGAAATGTTGAAGGGCTCTTCAGTCCAAAAACCAAATTAGAGAACTTTTTTTTCATGTTGGAGGGCCAGCGACTCTTCATTCATGTCAAAGGAATTAATTGGCTGTGAAAGTTTATTTTCCATTTTAAAGAGCCTACCTAAAAGAGATTAAACAGGCGTAATTATTCAAGTAGACTAACTAACAGTGATCACTTTTTATGATCATTAATGTCAGGAGGATTTCAATGGGATTTTTCAAATGGTGATATATAAATAATTTTGTACGTTGTAATATAAATGAAAACGGAAAAAATCAACAGTGATAATTTTTCATGATCATTATGTCAGAAAGATTTGAAACTCAATCCAAATGCTGAAGGAAGTAATGATTTCTACATTCATTTTAAAAATAATAAGGCATCAAGTATATCACATGAATCACACATTCATTCACTGCGAAGCGAAAAAGATTGTATAGTAAAAAATGTGAAGTTTGTTCATAAAGTTCGTATGGATTTAGTCTGTCCAAGCGAAGAAGACATTCTAGAAAGATGGGAAAATGTCTTCAGCTCGGTCAATATTGGTTCAAAAATTATAAAATTCGGTCTCAAATTAAAAAGCAGAATGTTTACTACAATTTAAGACCTAATTTATGATATTTGAACCAATATTGACGAAGCTGGAGTCATTCTACCATCTTGCCAGAATGCCTTCTTTGTTCAACCAGACTTGATCACAATACATTTCCATCACCGCAAAGCAAAATATTATAAAGTTTCAATAGATATCAACATAAATACCATTCAAATTAGGATACCATTACAATACCTTCACCAATAAAGGATACTTCATTTCATCATACGTACTCTAAAGAATGCTTAGTACCTATAGGAACTACAATTAGATTCCATCATACACACTCAGTAGTTAGTGAATGCCTATACATTTATTTCAAGGCAGTTAGAACAAACACTTCAAGACGATCATTAATATGGTAATAATATCTATTTAAATTGTTGATCACAAACAACCGTCTCAATTATTCGAGAGGTGAGATCATAACATTGCATAGACTACTGCTATTAGAATTATAGTCACATTTTATTCAGCCTATTACGGCATAGATATAAGTCTGCTTACTGAATCATTGTTCGATTGTTTGTTGTCCAAGCAAAGAAGACATTCTGGCAAGATGGGAAAATGACTCCAGTCAATTTGTCAATATTGGTTCAACAATTACAAATTTGATATCAAATTGTTGATCAAAATTATTCCTACAATTTGAGACCAAACTTATAATTTTTGAACCAATATTGAACGAGCTGGAGTTATTTCCCCCATCTTGCCAGAATCTCTCCTTTGCTTGAACAGACTACGCCAATAAAATAATAAATTCTGTCTGACCTTTGCAAAATAACTAACTGTAAACTATTCAAGTACTATCGATCCATGGACACGGAATTTGATTATGGATTTGTTAAAAATGTTGATAGTCGACAAAGCGATCTATTATAGTTTAGGAAGTCTACAGTAAACAGGGTACAGTATTCATTTATCAATTATTACAAAAATATATAGGCTATGTAGTCGACAGTCGACAAATCATTCAATCATAGTTTATAAAGTGGACATTCCACACTACATACGATTATCGGTTCTAGTTCGACAGTCGACACTACATTCAATTATCGATTTCAGTTCGAAAAGTCGACAGTCGACACGGCACGTCATCATGATGCTTTGTTGTGCAACAAAAATTCATGAATTGAACACACAAATGCCAAGTACAGTAAATTGAAGTGAGGAAGTGAAGTTACTGTGCAGTAACTTAAAATCATGACTCAGCTAACTGAGTAATCGTTGAGAAGAGATTGGGAAATGGAATGGTTGATAATAAGCTAGAAGGAAGGTAGAATATGAAAGAGAAACGAAATAAGCGATAAGTGAGGAGGTTTGGAAACATGAAGCATAGAAAAATATTAGCTAACAAGAAATTTCAGTGGCTGCATTATGATAAGTTCATGAATCTTCAAAAAATTATAGTAAATTGGGAAAACATGAATGGAATAAACATGAATTTATGATGGAAATTGACAAGACAAATAAGTGGAGAACTAGGATAAGAAAAAACAATGTACCCCACAGAAAATCTAAAAGCTCAATATAAAATTTTGTTGTGAATACTATTGCTATCTAGTCTCTTGACTGAAGAAGCAAATTTCATCTAATCTATCTTACTAAATTGTATACAGATTAACTAGAAGTTTATACTGAGAATCAATTAGAAACAACACGAAAACAATAATGATTAATAGAATACTACATAGTATAGAGACTGTATAATAATGATTATACTGTCTCTATACTACATACTATAATCGCATAAAACTAAATCAATTATTTATACCATAATACAATATTACAGCCATTTCACAGTCAATTTACAGCAAATCAACAGTCATTACCAAAATCTGTCATCAATATTCATCAGTCTGTCACTAGCAGATGTTACAAAACTCTAAAAATGTCAACTGATTACTCCAAAAAATGATTGGATACTAACTACTTCCGGGCAACAAAATGTCAGTTTTTGAAGAGAGGAGGATATGCCGTAAAGAGAACAACCTTGAAAAAAAGAGAGGATTATGAATTGAGGGAAAGAGAGAGAGAAAAGATGGAGAAGGAGAATGAAAGGGGAAGGAATAAAAGAAGTAAGAGAGGGAGGAAGTATGAGATTACAAATGGGAGCAGTAAAAGAGGAAAAATGAGAAGGAGGAAGAAGAGAAAGAAAAAGAAGAAGAAGAAAAAGGAGGAAGAAGAAGATGGAAGAAAAAGAAGAAAGGAAAAACAAGTCGTTACGCTACACCTCCGGATGTAACAACAGTTATGAGTGAACAGTATAATTATATTTATAAATAAATAATTACTGTGGCGAGTATATCTGTAGTTTGGGGTAGTTAACATGTTGTAATGCTACACCTGCTTTGTCTACCGTATATAGGTAACATATACAAAGGTAACAGCTTACTTATAATGTGGACACTCCTTTCATTATAGGTACCGTGTAATTTTTTGTAGAGTGCAGTCAGATCGATAAAACTGTCATTTTGACGATAATTTGACCACAAATCGCTCGAAAACCAGTAAAATTACGACAGGAATTGGTCATTTTTGAAAAAAAAATTGGTTTTCAGTATTGTAGAGGGAGAGCCGAATTAATAAGAGGCAATTGATTGACATAGGAAAAATTTCTGAAGCATAGCTAATCACAAATTGTAATTTTCGTAAATTAAAGTTGAAAATGATTTCGACCGAGTATTGTGGGCAATATAAACTAAAATCATACTAATCGAAGAAAATTTTGAAAACTTATCTGAATATTCAATCAAAATTCTCATCCTTTAAATAAAATCACAGTAATAACAGTTAAACATGATAGCCTACTCACTTTCAGTATCAATTTTAGTAAACATCTTGTGAAGTTTGGAAAGTTCGAAGCTTCATCAACTTTACACGGTAATGATCACGTCAATCGCGATTAAGTGGTAGTGTGGACATTACTAACCAAACTTCGCCACGTCATTAAAAAAATAAGTCATTCTATTCAATTTAATAAATGATTGTAGATCTAAAATACAATTTCTAAATTATGAACAATGTTAATGGTAGTCTAAACACAAATTTTCTTCACAAGTTGATTTTTTTGAAATTGAGTAACAACCATTTATAATCACTTTAAAACATTTCCCTTCTTATTGCACTTTTAGTGGTAGATGAAAGGCTGAAAACACATTTCCGGAAGAACGCAGAGGTAAGCGTTCAGATTCAGGCAATTGTTTTGGTTCAACCACCGTGCATCAGGGAGGAGAAACTTCAGCGCGGCGAGGTGATCAAAAGAAAACATTCTAATCACAACAGTTTGTTTTTTCCTCAAAAATGTTGGTTGACTTTGAGAACCGCATGAGTTGAACGCCAATTTTCCCGCCACTTTTAGCGCGCGCAATTTTCTCATTGTTTTCGTTTTGTTTTGGCGTCGCTACATTTTTGTTCTCAGCTTTTCTTTCAAGCCCCGTCGTCGCACACTGAAGAGACTTTTCATTTTTCCAACCGTATAACCCTCTTTTCACCCCATCATTCTCAGTTTCCTCCCTCCCCCTCCTGATTCTTCTCCTTTTTTCTACCTCTTATTCTTCTACTTATTATACTTTTTTCTCGTCATCTTTTCTTCTCGACTTCATCATCTTCATCTCTTCTTCTTATCCTTTACAGCTTCACCTTTTCTTCTTAATCATTCTTCTTATTCTCCCTCTACAACTTTCCTTCTCGTCTTCTTTTTCTGCTTCTCCATCTTCTTCTCTTTCACCTGTCTCCTCTTCCTCTTCTCCTTAATCTTCATGATTTTCTTTCTCTTCTTCTTCTCCTTCTCCTCCTCTTTCTTATTCTTCATCATCTTCTTTCTTCTTCTTCTTCTTCTTCATCATCTTCTTTCTCTTCCTCTTCTTCTACTTCATCTTCATCTTCTCCTCCTCTTATTCTTCATCTTCTCATCTTTCATCTTTTCTTCTCCTCCTTCATCATCATCATCATCTTCTTCTCCTCCTTCTACTTCTCCTCCATCTTCTTTTTCTCCTCCTCCCTCATCTTCATCCTCTTTTCCTCCTCCTTCATCTTCATCTCTTTCTTCTTCTTCTTTTTCTTCTTCTTATATTCATATTTTTCTTCTTCCCCGCCTCTTATTCCTTCCCCTTTTGCACCTTCTTCCCGTTCCTCCCATCCACCACTTACTCCTTCTCCTTCTCTCCTCCTCCTCCTCCTCTTTCTCCCCTTCAGGAAACAGTGAGAGTAATTACACGTTTTTCAATGTCAACTATTAGCCCCATACTCCACTTCACTGTTTCGCTTTTCAAACTACCTCCCTCTCACACTCTCACTCACTCACTCTTTTCAAGTACCATTTTTCCGTCTGGCATTTTTCACTCTAAGCTTTACATCATAACATAATGTTGGCAGTGCGCTTGTTTCTTTCAATTGCTGCTTCTTTCATTATTATGTCTCTTCATGCCACTAGTGAGTAACTAGCTTAGGTTGCTGCTTTTTTCACATCTTTTTCACTTTTTTCACAGTGGGAAATTTGAGAGAAGTAATTTCCCTCTCAAGTTTTCAATCCAGTGAATTTTTCATAAACTTGTGCAATGAATTCTAATAGGATATTCTGTAAAATTTAAATTTATGCACCAAATAACTGTAATTGAATTTCTTCAATATTCAAACACAGAATTGCAATTAAATTGAAAGTGGGAAATAAATGTTCTTGAAATTGTTTCAAGTAAGCAAAATTCTCTCGAGTGAACAAATAGGAATTTTTCCATCGTCGAATTAACGCATCTCACTGATTTTTACTAAAAAATTACTTGAAATTCAATTACATTTCAACTGAAATTTCCTTGTTTCTACGAGAAACAATTTCAAAGAGAATAAAATTGACGACTCAGTCAAATTTTTAAAAACAATTTTCATCAACTTGAATTTCTTTATACGAAACAGTTCTTTATGTAATCATTGTGATACATACTGACTAATGCTGGCTTGATTGTCAGCATATTCTAATGATGAAATCCTTAGTTTGAAGAAAATCAAAAATGAAATCTAAACAAATCTCTCAAAGACTTTGAGCACAGTCGTGCATTGTATCAAGCCTCTTTCAAAATTTATCTCTACAATAACACATCTAAAATATTTAAGATCATGATAATCATCTCATAAAAGCATAGAAACAAAATTCAAAACATAAGGCTCGATACATAGGATCCAATACACAAATATGAAAGCCGGCTAAATGTCTTGTGAGATTGCGTAGATTCCATTGTTGAAGTTTATGAAAAAAAATTTACAAAAAAACTACACCAACTCCACAAAACCCAACTCACCCCGTGCTGTCGTCATCCTATCCCAAGTTCGTCGCACCCTGAGTATCCACTGCTCCAAAGGATCAATACTCCACTAACTATCCTAACTACTAACTATTCCACTACTTCTATAGTAACTAGAAAGATAGATATCCCAACTATCCACCAGCTACTATCCCCCGACTCCAAAAACCACTATCCCCTACCCCGACCGACTACCACACTGTAAAACACCGGTAGACCAACTGTAGACCAGTGGTAGTCTACGGTCTACCACCGACCCAAGGCCAGCCCAAACATATGGAGCAACCAGAACTGACTTCAACAGCTGTTCACGATGGAGAGAGAAAAAGAAAAAGAAGGAGCCAGAGTGGGAGAGATAATGAATAAGGGATGTAGGACAGAGAAAGAGAACGATAGATGGAGTTTGGTGTAGGAGGAAGGGAGACAAATGATCCAAACAGCTGTTGTTTTTACAGAAACGAACACCACACAAAATTATTAGCCGTTTCAGTTTTATTCTTTTTCTTGATCGAGAGGCAGGCAGCCAATGGAGGGGTGATACAGCGTGAAATTACACACCTTTCCGGAGAGCGAGAGAGAGGCTAGAACTGCACGGAAGTGTGTGTGAGGGAGAGAGAGAGAGCTGGTGGGAGGGTGATAGAGATGGTCAGAGGGCGAAGTATTCATTTCAGTAGAGGAACAAAGACTTGATCGGGAATAATTGTTGGAATAGATATAGAGGTTGAGAAAAAATAGATATATGGTTGAAGGGCGAATTGTTCAGTTCACTAGGGAGACAAGAAGTTAGAAACAGAGAATTATTGAAGGAATATCAGATATCCTATTTCTATCACTTCAAAGCTGAAAAATAGTTTTCAGCATATTTTACCCATTATCCCAATAATAATCTTAATAGAAGTCTTATCCCAATAGAAGTTAAAAACTTCTAAACTGTTTCATTAGTTCTATCAGCTAAATTAATATGAGAACTGATCACTAGCAACCCTCCCCATGAGGTGTCGCTAGAAAATTATAAAAATTGAAAATTTAAAGAAAAATGTTAAATCTTACACCAGAAAAATCTCGATACCAAAGCATTATAGGACTCGCTTCACTGACACTTCTATCTCATTTTGAATGTAAGGAATACTTCTAAGATATTGTCAATCTATTTCGGAAACACCCTGTATGAGCGTCATCGTCAAGGATGTGAGTGGGCGAATGAGAGAAAGAGAGAGAAGACTCTCGAGAAACAAAACGAAACATGGATAAATGGGGAGAAAAAGAAAGATTTCTGAAAAATAAGAGTGTGAAGAGGTAAAGAGATGAAAGACCGTCGAGGATGGAACACATGAAGACAAAAAGAAGGTGATAGTGAGAGAGATAAAATGAGACTAATAGGTGGGGCCATCTGGTGGAGAAGGGGCGAAACATTGATTTCAGGCCAAGAATTTCGATTCAGGGGCATACCACCTCACCAAAACCGTTCAGAGTCATCTGACCCTCATCATACAAGGATGAACCATGGAACGGGACACGAGCTACAGTCCAGTCAAGCATAGAAGACATTCTGGCTAGATGGGAAAAAGACTACAACTCGATCCATATTGGTTCTACAATTATAAATTTTGTCTCAAATTGTAGTAAACAATTTTGTCTTTAATTCGAGACCAAATTCATAATTTTTGAACCAATATTGACCAAGCCGGAGTCATTTCCCCATCTTCCCAGTAGGTCTTCTGTGCTTGGACAGACCATAACTGTACTGTATCACCACTCACGGCAACCAATTACGGCTTCTGTATCAAGCGAAAAAGATACGCACTTACTTAGACGAGGGTGGAAGCAAAGTCTGATCAAACAAAAAAGACATTCTAACTAGATAGGAAAATGACTTCATCTTTGTCAATATTGGTTTAAAACTTATTAATTTGATCTGAAATTGTAGAGCAAAATAAGTTCTACAATTTGAGACCAAATTAATCATTTTTGAACCAATATTGACCGATCTGGTGTAATTTTCCCATCTTGCCAGAATGTCTTTTTCGTTCGAACGGACTATACTGAGACTATCGTCTGTCTAATTAGGAAAGACATTCTGGCAAAATGGGAAAATTACTCCAGCTCGGTCAATACTGGTTCAAAAGTTACGAATCTCGTCTCAAATTGTAGAAAACGTTTTGCTCTACAATTTGAGACCAAATTAATAATAACTTTCAAACCAATATTGATCGACCTGGAGTAATTTTCCCATCTTGCCAGAATGCCTTCTTTGCTCGACCAGTTGGGGTATATTGAACAGTTAGTACGGGTTGTTTGAATGACAGTTGGACCAAAGGTTCAATGAAACTCAGACAAGATTAGTTCACAACAAAGTAACTAGCGACTGATGTTTTAACAATAAACAGCTGATGCCACGCTGTAACAGTAGGCGGTTTCGTCTGCTCTTAGTGCGCCCCAACAGCTGATATTCGCAATAAGAGTTGTAATAATTCAGCTAGCCCAGATGCTGATTTAGAAATCAAAAGACAATAAGTGCTTTACATCTTTGCATTAGAAGGTTACATCAAGTACAAGATACAGACAAAGTTGCTTCACGTTTTAGCGTCAGATATACAATGTTATTATAAGTTGACAATATTAATTGTTAATAGCATCAAAGCCTCTTTCTTCTTCGTATTTACAAAAAGAGAGGAGTGTATTCTCCTCGTATTTGAATACGTTATACAGGAGAATGCACAAGTGGACCAATTAGTTGCATCAAGTTACCAGAGCACTGCAATTATTATCAACACACAGAGCCGGCAACTTGTCTAATGAACGCTTACACAAAACAAACACACGACATCAAATGGAAGCATGCACAGTACACAGTACACACAAAGACAGGGATGATGACCAGCACACAAACTTAGGGAGGAATGCACACACACTTCTTACGACTGCTATCATCATATTCTGTAGACCCATGTAGACTCATCCCAAGTAGACATGCATAACTATATTCTTTGCACATATACGAGGACTGTATGTACCTAAACATATGACAACAAATGGAAACAGACATACACAGATATGAACATCACACAAACTTAGGAGGAAATGCACACACAACTACTCAGAGTTCTACACAAATATACATATATCTATATCCTTTACAAACACATCCCAGTACTGTTCCTACGCGTAATACTCTACATATTAATATTCACCTTCATTCTAAACATCGCTTTGAAGAAGCAAATCGTTTCTTCCTGGGAATGTTTCCTTCTTGCTTACAACAGTCTGTCCAAGCAGAGAAGACCCTCTGGCAAGATGAGAAAACGACTCCAGCTCAGACAATAATGGTTCAAAAATTATACGTTTGGCCTCAAATTGTAGATCAAGATGGTTCGTACAATTCGGAACCAAATTTATATTTTTCAAAGGAATATTAACGTAGCTGGAGTCATTTTCCCATCTTGCCGGAATGTCTTCTTTGCTTGGACTGGCTCTACAAACATTTGCACTGTTACAAACATGTATCAAGCCCCTCCCCCCCACAAACTCATTCACAAAACTCAAAGAACACTTCCTTCTTACCATCTACCCCCTCCCCACTCCTACTCATAATTCACCTACTTTTAGAGCTCCTTAAAGCCTACTCAATGAGAGGAAGCTCAGCTACTCTTGGTAAGTAGCTTACCCCTCCCTCAACTACTTACACACAACTTACCACCCCTCCCCCACCACTTCTCTCACCAACCCCCAACTAAGGGTGAACTACACTTCTTAGACCATAGACCCAACTCTAGAGAGGCTCAAGTATTATTATTACATAGCAGCAGTTGTATAGTCTGTTGAAGCAAAGAAGACATTCTGGCAAGATGGGAACATGACACCAGCTCGGTCAATATTAAATTCAAAAATTATAAATCTGGTCTCAAATTGTAGAAAACATTCTGCTCTACAATTTGTGACAAATTTCTAATTTTAAAATCTATATTGACCGAGCAAGAGTAATTTTCCCATCGTGCCATAATGTCTCCTTTGCTTGGACAGACTCTACAGTCAACATGCATGATGATGTTGGGCTCTGTATCATAACCTCTTACACACATCTTTCCTCTCTCACACTCTATCACTCTCTTACTCTTCACTCTCATTTCTCACTCTCACTCTCTCTTGCCAACTCTTTTCTCTATCACCAACCCTCTCTCGTTAAACATTCTTGAACTTACTCTTTAAACTTGAACCCCTCACACTCTTTCATACTTTACAATATTATCTTAATCGTTCTCTCTCTTTTCGAGTAGTTTCTCACTCTTGAACTTACTCATTAAAGCCTTACATCATTCGCTTCACTTCTCTCTCACAATGTCCATCTCTCTCTTACTTTACTCTAGTTCTCCACTCTTGAATCTACTCTTTGAAGTCTACCCTCTCCTTCCTTTTCTTCTTCATCTTCTTTCTCTCCCTTTTCTTCTTCTTCTTCTTTTATGTGGTTTCAACTTAGTTCCTACATTATTAAAACAGAAAGCACTCTGGTGACAGTAGGGTGAGGGGGAGGGGAGTCTAAGCACTAGTATGTCCACCAAGTAGTAGTAGTGAGTCTAACTTCACGTACCATCATTTATACGCGAATCCGAATTACCACATTATATTCTGCCTCTTGGTAACTCAATCATCAACTGTCTTACTCACTCCTCACTTTCTCTCTCTCTCCCAGTAACTCTTTCTCACACACTCTGCCTCTATCTCATAGCCTAGGATTTAAACGATATACTGTATAATATAATGTAATGTACGATTACATGGATAAAGTGAATGAACCTGAATCTGAATCTCTCTTTTTCCAACAGCTATACAACAATCATTATCACAGTTTATCCTCCACGAAAATAATCCACAAACAGCGATTTTGGTCGCTTGAAAAGTGATAGCACACCATTAGAGTCCCCCCCCCCACCCCCCTCGTAGATAAACATCATCAGCAATAAAATTGCAGCAGTGGTTGGAAAACAATACACACCAGTCAGAACAATGAACGGGAAGAAAATGACGCCAAGTTAACTACTGTTCAACAATGCTGTGCTCGCTCGCTCGCTTGTTTGTCCCCTTTGAAATTTGGGGGAAATGGGGGGGTAAACACCCCTTTTTGGGTGAAGAGACGTTTACAATACTACCTCCCTTTAGAGGAAGAGGGGGTAACGAGGGAGGAAAACAACCCCCTTTAGGTTGATGAAGAGAGCGGAACAGTTAAATGATGCTAAGGCCGATTTTAACCGATATTCAAGTTGCTTCTCGTCAGGGTATAGAGGCGATAAATCATTTCCCCCCCCCCCTAAATCTACCACGAAAACCCTTTCGCAAGAAATGAATCGACTGCCATAGTCTTGTCGAGCACTGAAGACATTCTGACCTAATCGGGAAATGACTGCAGCTCAGTCAATATTGGTTCAATTTTTTTCAGTTTGATCTGAAATTGTAGAAAAAAATTTTGCTCTACAATTTGAGACCAGATTTACAATTGTTGAACCAATACTGACCGAGCTGTGGTCATTCTCCCATCTTGCCAGAGGGTCTTGTTTGCTTGGACAGACTTGGAGTAGACAATAAACAGAGCTAGCTATATAGAAAGGGTTGGACAACGACGTAAATAACAAGCGGAAATATTTTGTGGAAGGAATTTATTGTTGGTAAATCATTTGAATCGCTAGTTCCACAACGGCAATGCTCATTAATTGCAGCCCCTGAATGGTGGCATAGATGGCAGTTGCAAGTTATTTGTGAGAAGGATTTGTATGGTTTGTATAGAATAATTGGAGGAATTTGTATGAAATTGGCGTCTGTTGAATAATTTACAGAATTTTAGTGTAATTTGTTGCCAGATGCAATTGTTTGAAATCAGTTGCAAGCTTTAAAAACAGTTATTTCCTAGTGATAACTGCATAAATATATCACTATCACTCTTGTATTGATAGTCTTCTCATAAATCATACAGGGAACATTTAAGGGAAAAATAAACCGAAGTAATTTTGATCAACAAACTTGAGTAATCGGGAAAACTCAACCTTAGCTTTCTTCTTACTTGTAAAATTTCAATGTTGTAGTGAGATGCGATCACGAATCATTACATAAGCATGATGACAATACCGAGAGTAGACTCTATTGTTCTACCAGTCTGACATTTAATGAGGTCAATATAAGTTCACTCTGTCTCTATCAATACTTTCCTTCTTTGTTCTTTCTCTAAACAATCCTCTCGATAACTCTTTTCCCTATCTTCAATCATCTCTCACTCTTAAGCTATTCATGAGAAATGAGATACTACAGTATTTCCTTCGCAAAAGATATTTTTCATCTTCTGTATTCAAATCCAATCTACAGTGTTTTCCTTCAACTCATATTGAAGGAAAAGGTTAAAAAAAGCATACGCCGGAAAGTTAGACGGTTTCGTCTGTCTCTTGTTCATAATGTAACCTTTAAATAGCTGATGTAAGCATCTATTGCCTCTTTAGATTTCAAAAACATCATCCAGGCATAGTCTAATGACAACTCTAATATTGGCAACATTAGCTGTTTAGTTGGAGCACACAAGGATGAAACAAAACCACATACAGTTCTAATCTATCATTATAAATTTTTATTCTTATTAATGATCAGTAATCCATTATCTTGTCACTTTCTTCCACAAACACTCTCAAAACCAATGCAAATTTAATACAGTCATGATACGATAAATACATTTATCAATATGCCATCAATTGATAAAAAAGTGTATTTTGTATACACAATATCTTGTCTACAATATCTTTCAATTATGTAATTTGATTCAGTTGTAACTCCCTCACCATTACTATCTCATTCACCCTTTCCCTGTCAGACACGCTTTCACTCTCTCTCTCAATCAGCTGTTCATACCGGCCAGCTGCCATCCATCGCGTGTGAGGCCAGCTGCTGTCGCTGAAAAACGTTACACGCGTTTTAAACAACACAGCCGACAGTGGAACAATACACCCCAGCGCTACCTCATTTCAATCCGCTATTACTCATGATCAGCCCCTCCCTTAGCACCCCCACTAAACACTCCCCCACTGCAATAACACCCCCCCCCATGACGCAGCACACAATGTACCTTCTCACACTCATAAACTTCAACAACTATTCAGTCAGCAGAGAAGACATTCAGGCAAGATGGGAGAATGACTTCAGCTTGATCAATATTGGATCAAAAATTCTGAATTTGGCCTCAAATTTTAGAAAACATTCTGCTCTACAATTTGAATAAAATTTATAACTTATGAACTAATATTGACCGAGCTGGAGTCATTTTCCCATCTTGCAAGAATGTCTTCTTTGCTCGACCAGACCAAATTGAAAAAATTAAAAATTTGGTCTCAAATAGTTGAACACTTCCTAATCTAAAATTTGAGACTAGATTTACAATTTTTCAACCAATATTGACCGAACTTGAGTTCCATTTTGCCTGAATGTTTTCCTTGCTAGACCAGACTCTGAAGTGGAACAGACATTATCCAGACAAACTGTATCCAATCCACCCCCCGAATCGATGCGACAAACCGAATCGGACAAACTTAGCAAACAGTTTTTCCCTCATAAACTTGACCCTGGGAAAGAAAGTAGAAGTGGTACATGAGAAAGGAAAACTGTTCTATATCAAGTGAAACGTCCCACTAAATTTCCCTTCAATGTCAACTTTCCTACACTCGAGTCTGCCAATTCGCCATACAACAACAGATGCATGTCGGTCCAAGCAGACAAGACATTCTGGCTAGATGGGAAAACGACTCCAGCTCGGTCACTATTGGTTCAAAATGTATAAATTCGGTCTCAAATTATAGATCAGAATGTTTTCTACAACTTGAGACAAAAAGTTTCATTTTTTAACCAAAATTGACAGTGTTGAAATCATTATCCCATCTTGCCAGAGTGTCTTCTTTGCTTGGACAGACTATTGTAGCCAACGGAAACCTCATTATCGAACTGGAGCCTATATCCTGCTACAATATACCTATATAATATAGGCCTGCGATATATATCCTTTTATATCTATATAGATAGGGAACAACGGGACAGATGCGTAGCTATGGTAACCAAGTACATATTATATCGTATGAAACAGTAGGCTGCTATTATTCATTGTTGGATTGTCATTAAAACAAAACTGAGAAATGGAAAATTGAATGACAAAAGTTCTCGCAAAATTTCCACTAAAACACTCCAATATTATTGATATGTATAGTATTATCCTCATTATCCAATTCATTGTACATTCGACTTTAGTATTTCGACTCATTATATTTTCAATATCGACAAATTTCCATAAATCATACAAATATATTCGGTATATAATTGATTCTTTCATGTATTACTGAGAAATTTTCAATTATTTTCATCTCATTAGAGGAAGAAGTTATTCTTTGAAAGACAAAACAACTGATTGTCAAGCAAGCCTTTTTCATGTTACCAAGTATGTACGCCAAAAACTTATGTACATGATGTAACCTACAAACAGATAACAGAAGTAAAGCATCTATTCCTTCTTCTGATTTCAAAAAATCGTCTAGGCATAGCTGAATAACAACTCTGACAATATCAGCTGTTGGAGCGCACAAGCAACAGACAGAACCACCAAACTTTTTAGCTTGAGCTATATCGGTTATCTCATTGTTACCCGGCAATTCCAGTCTTATAACCAATTTTTAACGTTCTTCACAACTTTTATAAGCTGCCATCAAAATGCGAAATTGCTCACAGATTACAGAAACAGAGATAAAACAATATAAATGAACAAAAAAGAGGGATGATAACGAAGCAGATGGTACTAAATTACTTTTGTATACTGGCTGGAATACTTTTGAAACAACGTACTGATAATACGCAGGACACAAAAAATACAATCTTTTGTCAAATATTGCTGCAGAGAAAAAACGAACCGCCATAAAGCACAACAATAAAGGTGGATAATTCGCATAGATTGTGGCCCCTGGTATAGTCACGTCGAGCAGAGAAGACATTCTGGCAAGATGGGGAAATGACTACAGCTCGGTCAATTTCAATCAAAAAAATATTATGAAATTGGTCATAAATTATAGAACCCATTCTGCTCTATAATTCAAGAGTAAATGTAACATTTTTTAAGCAATATTGACCTAGCTGAAGTCATTTTCACATCTTGCCAGAATGTCTTCTTTGTTCGACCAGACTATACCTGAACGCAGTTTTTTGGTCTTTGATGTAATGAGAATCGGCGATAAAGAGAAAGAAGAAAAGAGAGGAAAAAGGGGAAAGGAAAAGGGAGAAGAGTAAGAAGAGGGGAAGGGAAGAAGAATAGTTGTTGAAGGATGAGGAGAGGAAAGGAGGGAAGAAAAGAAGGAGAAAAGATAGAAGAAAGAGTTAGAAGGAAGAGGAAGGAGGAAAAAGAAGAAAAGTTGTTGAAGGATGAGGAGGGGAAGGAGGAGAAAGAAGAAGGGGAGAATCAAGAGAAGAACAACGTGAAGAAGCAGGAGAAGTCTACAAGAAAAAGGTGAAGAAAGAGAGGAAAGAAAGGAAGAGAAAAGAAGAGGAGTAGAAGAAGGAGAGAAAAGAGAAGAAAGAAGAAGGAGGGGAAGGAGAGGAGAAGAATAAGGAGGGGGAAATCGTGAGAAGAAGAAGTAGAAAAGGGAGGGGTGGAGGGAGAAATAAGAAGGTAAAGAAGTAGTAGGGAAATGATTACAAGGAAATGAAGGAAGATGAATATTGCAAGAGAATAATCAGTAGGAGGAGAATCTAAGACGAGAAAGAGGAGAAGAATATAGATACGAAGGAGAAAGAGGAGAAAAGAGAGGAGGAGAAGAATAATAAAGATAAATGCAAACGAGAACGAGTTCAAAACACCTCGTTATACTTTTTGCCAGTAAAGGCTGCTACGTTATCTAGGGCCTAAAAATTTTATCTGCTTTTCATTAATGGAACTTTTAAAAGCCTTTGCTTTCATCACTTACTTACCCAGAAAAGGTTTTGGGACAGAGGAAATTGTTGGCAGAAAAAGATCACATACCTGTAACAAAACAGAGATAACACTATGAGTAAAATACTATTACAAATTTCAGAGGGGAAATTTTCAAATATTATTCAGAAACAACATAACAGCAGAATACAGAAACAACAAAAGATTATCGGCATTTTAACAGCTTCTACTGTATCAATGTTGAAAACACTCTAGAAATCGATATAAAATAGTGAAAAATCACTTATACATTTTTTTGACATTCAAATCAAATGGAAAATAACATATAATAACTGACATTTCCCAAGTTTTTTCAATATGAAATTATTTACTCAAATATTTATGTTACAGTTTCCTTGACTCATGCTATTCTTCCCTTTAGAGGAGGGGAGTGTAATGTGTAACAATACTCATCTTAAAGGTAAATGCAGCAATCATTTTTATATTGATCAAAATAATATAGTCTGGTCGAGCAAAGAAGACATTCTGGCAAGATGGGAAAATCACTCCAGCTCGGTTACTATTGAATGAAACATCATAAATTCGATCTCAGTTTGTAGAACATAATATTTTCTACAATTCAAGACCACACTTAAATTTTTCAACGCAATATTGATCGAGCTGAAGTAATTTTACCATCTTGTGGGAATGCCTTCTTTGCTTGGACAGACTATATCATAGCGTGATAAAAGTAGACAACACGAAACGCCTTTCCTCACAATAACCATCAGTCCGTGGAGACTACTGTATTTGCATTATTTGTCCTCTTTAACTTCATTCTCTTGTTTCAACATTTCTCTATTATCGTCTAGATATTCTTCTTTTGCTTCTTATTCGTCTAGATCTTCTTTCTCTTCACCTTCCCTCCACCACCTCCTTCTTCTTCTTCTTCTTCTTCACTACCTCCTACTTCCTTTCTACCTCCTCTTCTTCATCATGTTCTTCTTTTTCTCTTTCTCTTCTTCTTCTGCACCTCCTTCTCCCTCTCCTCCTCTTCTTTCTTCATCTCCTCCTACTAGTCGCCCCTCCTTTTCTTTCGACTCATTCTACTTATTCCTCTTCGTCTTCTTCGCCTCTTCTTCTCATCCTTTTCATCTCGCATCTTCTTCCTCCTTCTCATATCATTTGATCGCCTTGTTCGTTTTCATCATTGATTCACAGTTCCCTCATAATAATTGCCCATTTCCAACTTAAACCTTCCGATATTCCACATGAATCTGTATTTAACTTCTCCACTGCCTCCTATTTCTTCGTTATAATTTTACTTTTCACTTAGATTTAGATTTAAGGATAAAAACAACCGACAAAGACCAAAAGTGAAGTCACCTTTCGAAAAATATCATTGCAATCCATCGAAAAGAAACGAAAGGTTAGCGTGATCAGGGAGATGACTACTTTTCCTTTCTTCCTCATCTTCTTCTTTTCCCTCCTTCTTCTTCTCCTTCTTTTCCCTCCTTCTCCATCCTCCACCTCTTCTTCGTGATGAGAGCGGAGATGACTGACTCTTGTGAGCTTCTCGTGAGCGGCACAGGATCTCTTATTGCGATTACAAACATTGCGTAACTATTTTGCAACGCGCGGTTACATGCAGACTGAAACTCAGTCAGTTTTCAGTACTGTAGGTCAACTGAGACAAAGACAACTCATCTCATTTCCCCCATTATTGCCAGTAAATTGAGATTTGGACGAAATTTCACAAGATTCAACGATACTCTCGCTTTAGAACTTCCATAGCATTCACTGGCGGCTCGCGCCAACGAAACAGGTGAAGTGCTCGTATCTTTTACTGTACAGCATTTCACCGGTTTCGTGGGCACGAGCCGCCAGTGATAGCATTATTAAACTCACCAGCATCATCACATACAACTTGAAAAAAAAGGAGACCGACCACTCCATCCCATGCAATGTCAATTGTATAGCTAACGCCAAAACGTAAAGCGTATCCTTCTAGGGCGCTCCAACAGCTGATATTGTCAATTACAGTTGTCATTCAAA
This sequence comes from Sogatella furcifera, assembly GCA_017141385.1. Taxonomy (NCBI): domain Eukaryota; kingdom Metazoa; phylum Arthropoda; class Insecta; order Hemiptera; family Delphacidae; genus Sogatella; species Sogatella furcifera. Next base: position 20,402,804 of record CM029557.1, on the reverse strand, counting down.
TATGTATAGATGATGTTTTTGAAATTAGAAGAATTTGAATGGATGCTCTACATCAGCTGTTAGTAGATTTCATCACGTTTAATAGGTTACATCACGTACAAGAGACAGACGAAACCGTCCAACTTTTTTGGCGTATACTAGTTTACTGAGCTGTACATTAGTATTACTTCTTACTTATTATTCTTAATCATACAGGCAACTAATGATAATGTGTATAGCTTTCGCCAAAAAGTTAGGCAGTTTTCTAGCTGATGTAACCTAGTAACAGCCAATGTAAAGCATCTACTGTCTCTATAGATTTCAAAAACAACATCTAGACATTGATAACTTCAATCGACAACATCAGCTGTTGGAGCGCACAAGAAGCAAACATCACCGCTCAACATTTTGACGTGAGCAATACAATTTACATTGGATGAAATGGAGTATAGTATGGAGGAATAGCTAGAGACAACATCAGCTGTTGAAGCGCACAAGAAGCAAATAAAACCGCTCAACTTTTTGGCGTCGGCTACATCGTGACAACATAAATAAAGTACTGACCAAATCAAGCGTTACGTTCTTGCATTAAACAAGCATCCAAGTTTCATTCATTTCCAACCCACTTCTCAATAAATACTAGTTAGCAAAGGTGTAGAACAATAATAAAAATGTAGCACAATGATGTAAATACATGTAGCACTTTCTCCAGCAAACACCCACTGATGTTGCTACACATTCAACTAGAGAGAACCGGTTTCAAGTAACTATCAAGTATGCGACTATTCAACTTATCTTCCGTGTAAGTACCATTGAACTGTTTTCAACCAGCAACTGTTGCTGTAACTATTCATAATAATGATGTATCCATGTGTAATATTCGTAAATATCGTAGAATTCATCGCCCACAAGTATTCAACATTCACACAAATAGGATAGTTGTGAAAAGAATAAAGTGAACCAAATGATCTATAGATCTGTAGGATTTTAATCTACTTCTAATAATAGAATGATAATCTACTAACTCTCCTCCTTCATCAACCTATTCCCCTTCTTCTTCTCCTTTGTCTTCTGTTTTTCCTGCACTTCCTCTCCATCATCTTTTTGTTTTCTTGTTCTTGTTTTTCTTCTCCATCACAGCATCTTTCTCTCTTCAAACATTCCATCCACAACAAGCAAGTCATTCGGTCATTTGCCTCTTTGATAATAATAACAAGACACTTGAAATTTGTCACTACAGCATCTTCAGACGACATTTACATCAACAAAGGTTAGTTAGTTCGTAAAGTCAACCTCTCCCCCTACTCATCTCTCATCTCCGAGAGAAAGAGAAAGAGAGTGTACGAGAATATGTTAGAAGGAAAGAGAGTGAGAGTGTGATAGAGCAAGTAAACGAGTAAGAGTGAGAGAGTGTGATTGGAACCAGTTGTAAGCGTGGGTGAAGTGAGAGACAGAGAGTGAGAGATTGATTGAGACGAGTTTCAAGTGTGGGTGAAGTGAGTGTTGAAACGCTGGAGGGAACTCAGTAGAAACTCCCCGAAATGCTATTAATCAAAACTCGGACATACGACTAAACTCAGCCAGCCAGCGATCGCTTACTTTATAATAATAGTCGGTCCAAGCGAACAAGACATTCTGGCAAGATTAGAAAATTACTCCAGCTCGATCAACATTAATTTGCTCAAAAATCTTACATTTGATCTCAAATTGTAGTGCAGAATGTTTCCTACAATTTGAGACCTGATTTTTAAAATTATTGAACCAAGCTGGAGACATTCTCCCATCTTGCCACAATGTTTTCTTTGCTTGGACAGACTACACTTGAAAACTTTCAGGATGATGCAAGCCAAGTACTCGATGACGTAATGTGATTACATTGGAGATGCCGATAATAATTGAAATAGATTGCAAAATCACGACACTGATGATGTCACCCTAGGTCCAGTGAGATGGGAAACTGGACACAAACCAATTGACAGTCATTATGAAACTGTTAATGACAATCGTGATGAAGTGTCTCAATATTCTTCACAAGAATTTACATCGAAAAAGTCAGCTCGAGAATGTGACCTGTGTGGTCACGAAACCTTAGTCCTGTACCAGAAATAAACGGCAGAATTGACATCAACTGTGTGTTTTATTTCACTTAGAACTTAGAACCATTATACAACATCGACAACGATTCAGTAGAATTTATTTTGTCGATTTGTATTTTCAGTGTCTTCATGAGATGGTCCGAATTCTTGGGCGATAAGATGTTTAGAACACAATGACACATCTAAATATTACATTGCCCAATAATATTCGACCGAGTTCTGAGTATTGATAACTGAGTTAGTGCTATTGTAATAAACAACAAACTTATTTTGCTTGTTCAGAAGTTAAGAATGTGTCACCTACTATTGCGGTAGTTTACTTCGATTTTCAATACATCTGCGGTTTGAAAATATCTTGTCTTTCCATTTAAAACTCAAGTCGATCGCTGTACCGGTTCATTGGAGAAGGGAGGCCCCACCCAGAATTCACCTCGTCCTACTAATGGCCCTCACACCACGCCCCACCTCTCGCCAGTCACGGCTCCAGCCAATCACAGCCAAACAATGGAGAACGAGTTAGTCGCCTGTTAGTTCCAACGTTCGTCGATAGAGAGCATTGAATACGTTCTCATTTCTCATATTGCATTATTGGAATTGGTACTTCAAAGTTGAATTACTCATATCAGCAGTAGCTCATTAATGTACCTTAAATTTCAAGACTCAATTCTGTTGATTATTGTATAACTGAAGACAAAAAGTTGGCAAAATAGATTATGTTGTCAATTACAGTTCTCGTTTAGCCTGGAAGATGTTTTGAGAATCAGAAGAAACAATGTTGCTTTACGTCAGCTGTTAGTAGGTTACATCAAGTTCAAGCAACAGACGAAATCGACCAACTTTTTGGCGTCAGTTATAGTTTACAATATACTGTACCTACTATGTAACAAAATTATTATCAAAATTGCAAATAATAAAAATTCTTATTTTTATTGATTTCAAGATAGAAAATCAAGTTATCATTAGAAATATATTTCATTTCAAGAAAAATCTGTTCAAGCAAAGAAAACATTCGGGCAAGAACTGAGAATTACCCACTCGATAAATATTGATTCTAAAATTATAAATTCGATCTGAAAATGTAGAGCACAATGTTTTCTACAATTTGAGACAAAATTTATAATTCTCAACCCAATGTTGACCAAGCTTGAGTCATTTTGCGAGAATGTCTTGTTTGCTTGGACAGACTATAATGTTCTATAATCTTATTCTTATTTCTCCACTTTTGTTCTCGACTAAGCTTGTTGCTGCATGCAGTTCTGTTGCAGTAATGTTGTCCATGGTCACGGAATGCCAACGGTCGATTCTCGCATGCTGCTGCTCAGCATGCTACCAACGCTCTAACGTTCATACAGCTTGCGATGTAGCACACAGGGATCGACCGAATAAGGTCACGGAATGCTTGCTTGCTTGCTTGCTTGCATGTTTGGCGAGCCTACTCACTCGGTTCTGATAAAGTATTCGTGTCGTGTTCTAAGTTCACTTTCTGACCCGATAGACGTGTCTAGTGTGGTGCACTGTATTCATACATTCCCTGGTGTGACGTCATTGGACTAGGACCATTCATCACCATGTAAACCAATCGGTTGTTTTGTTCAAAAAAAAAGAGGAATTGATAAAAACGAGAAAGAGGAACAGAGACAAAAGTGAGGATTTCAGAAAATAAAAAGTTGATAGGGTGGTAGGGTTATACACTTTATCAAGTACTTATTTTCTCTTAGGGCTACTGTATTTATTAAAACTTTGAAATAATTCAAATCAAAGTACCCTTTTTTTTAATATTCTCATCAAGTGTATTTATAACCGAAAAAATTAGTTAAAAAATGAAAAAGATATAAACAGGGAGAGAATAGAAGAATTTAGATTGAAGAGTTCACTGTAGGAGTGGGGTTGATAATTTCAAGCATCAACGCCATACAGCACTTTGGAATGATGGAATTCAGACAACATATTGGCCTTTAGCCAAAATTCAACTCAACGTTCAAATTCATATTCTCATAATAATATCATCACAAGGAAAAGTAGGATCTTCCTGAGAGAAGTGAGAACTTGATAAATCCATGTATTGGATAGAAACAACAATAGTATTTACAACAATGCTATTTACTCAAGAGATCAAACTATATTCACCAGAGTTCTAACTAGCAAGCATAACAACTACGAAACAAACGCCTACTCTTTTTGTATCACTATAATATCCATTGGCGGTACCCACGAAACAGATGAAGTGCCCGTTCTTTTACTGTACAGCACTTCACCTGTTTCGTGGGCACAAGCCGCCAGTGATAATTTCTAACCTTCTTGGAATGAAACTGAACTGTACACTTCATTTAGCTGAATCCACAAGAGTAAAATTAGGCAGTTTCGTCAGCTCCTTGAACGCTCCAACAGCTGCTGTCGTCAATAAGAGGTTTCACTTCACTATGATGCCTGGATGATGTTTTTGAAATCAGAAGAGACAATAGATGATGCTTTACATCAACACTATATTATAGTCTGTCCAAGCAAAGAAGACCCTCTGGAAAGATGGGAAAATGACTCCAGCTCGGTCAATATTGGTTCAAAGAATTATTGATTTGGTGGCAATTGTAGAAAACATTCTGATCTACAATTTGAGACTAAATCAATAATTCTTGAACCAATATTGACCGAGATGGAGTCATTTTCTTATCTTGCCAGAGGGTGTTCTTTGGTTGGATAGACTATAGTAGGGTAAATCACGAACAAAAGTCGGAGAAAACCGCCCAACTCACCTATACTCCTAAACATTACTCCTCTCTAAAACTCCTCTTTCCCAAACTCCTTAAACTCCTCTCATTACCTATCAGTCTCTTTCAACTCCCAACATCATCTAATCTTAAAAAAACCACTCGCACCACAACTAAAAAAACAATAAGTTACTCTTCACGAGTTTCGTTCCAGTTGGAAAGGAGAACGTCTTTCTGTCGGATGGCGGTTATATCATTCATTGCTGGCGGTTACTTTCATTTTTCAAAGTTCAAGGCCGTACGAGCCGACATGAGATGGGCGGAGAGAAAGAGAGAGAGTGAGTGAGAAAGAGAGAGAAATCAGCTGATGACTGGAGGTTATGCCATCGGCCGCAGCTGGCATTATGACTCGAGATTATGGTTATGATTATACTGGTTATACACCATCTGAAGTAACTTAGTCTGTCCGTGTAAAGAAGACATTCTGGTAATATGGGAAAATGACTACAGCTCGGTCAATACTGGTTCGAAAATTGAAAATTTGGTCTCAAATTGTAGAAAACATTCTAATCTACAATTTGAGACCAATTTTATAATTTTTAAACAAATATTGACTGAGCTGTAGTCTTTTCTCATCTTGCCAGAATGTATTCTTTGCTTGGACAGATATAACTTCCAACTGGGCATACATTTTATTCCCCCACCTTACATGTACAAGATCAAATCGGGAGTTACATCAATTACAGAGTACTGGGTGGGTGTTGTCAGTGTGTGTAGGAAGTATCATAGTTATGGATGGGGGGGGGGGTTTGGTTGGGTCAGGGGAGTAGTATTGTAGGATGGTAACGCGGCTCATTATGCAATGACTCACTCCTTCTCTCAATCTGTCTCTTTCTAACAAATCTTCTCACTCTCAATTACTCTATCTTACTTATTGCTCATTGATACCCTTATACTACCCGTAATCTACTCAACTTCATTTCAGCTAGCATACTCAATCTGAGTTCAAGCTTATTCTTGTTTCTTCCTCAATCCTCTCAATTATTATTTGTTTATTATATACAATCAATCTTCAATCTTCAAATTCTTTCAATTGATTTCTATATATTTACTCTTAGAGTACTTTCTTCTCTACATCTAGATTCCTCAATCTATATTCATCTCGAAATCTCCTTACTCCTGAGACAAGATCCGGCTCAAAATAAATGATCTAAATCGATAAAAAATGACAAAAATCAAGTTTTCTCTTACAATATCAATCTACTGTATATGAATTCATCTCTTATCATTTTCTTTTCCGCATTTCAACAAACACATAGAACGAGGAAAAAACTACAAAAATACCTTGAAGGTGACAAAAAGGATGTAAAATATGAGGAAATAAAAGATAAGAAAGGAAAAGGGAAGAGAAATATGAGGAGAGAAGAGATGAGGAATAGAGAAGAATAGGAGAGAAAAGATGACGACAAATTAGGTCGACGACTTGAAATCGTAATAATAATGCACGCGACACAGATTCAGAAGGCAGCGACTTTCTCTCACTCACCCACCAGCTACAGGCTGTCCAAGCAGAGAAGACATTCTGGCCAGATGGAAGAGTCACTACAGCTCGGTCAATATTGGTTCAAAAATCATCAATTTGGTCTCAAATTGTAGAGCCGAATGTTTCCTACAATTTGAGACCAAATTCATTATTTTTAATCCCATATTGACCGAACTTTAGTCATTTTCCCATCTTGCCAGATTGTCTTCTTTGCTTGGACAGACTGTACACAGCAACAACTTGGAAATCCAATTCCTGTGATCGTGGTTTCAATTTAGTGGCGACCGACATTATCCGCTGAATTACGTAGTGCTGTTGGTGCAAGCTGAGAAGACACGCAGTTTCAATTGACTTCACATTGTAATAGCGGGTCTTCTCAGCCTCCGCCAGATCTGTGTGTCGGAGGAGTTATTCGGACCAAGGTGAAATTGTAATGGAAAACAGTACTTGAATAATTTGTGCTATCAAGTTAGGAAAATGTTCAAAAAGTAATCTTGGTTTCATAATATTTTGTAATTTTTGCAATTCCAGCCTGTAGCCTGGAGCAACTCTATTGTGGAGTATAGGTTATATTATATTATTAGTAGACGACTAGATACTACATTCATCAATTCATCACAGTATAAGTACCACTCATATCTAGCGAACATGCAATTCCTTCTTGCATTACAAGTAAAGCTGACGCCAGTAGGTAAGGCGTAGATAAGGCTTGCTCTTTGTGCGCTCCAACAGCTGATGTCATTCAGTTATTTCTAGATAATGTTTTTAAATCAAAAGAGACAATACATTCTGTACATAACCTATTAGTAGGTTACATCAAGTACAAGAGTCAGTCCCGGGTATAAATTTGAATCCGTGTATCTATAAGAGTTGAGCAGTTTCGTCTGCTTCTTGTGCGCTTCAACAGATGATGTTGTCAATTGGATTTTTCATTTAGTTATGCCCAAAACATTCAATTGTTATGAAACAGATCCCCGTTATCATTCAGGGTAGGACTTTTGAACTCTATCATACGAAAGAAGAGTGGAATACATAAAGAGGAGTAAATCTATTATTCTATAATCGAACTTTGTGTCCAACATTGTCGTTTTGTCTGTCTGCCAGGGTAGTTAGCTTGACCCTGATGCCATCACACAACAGTAATTTTATATACGAACATCCGCCGGGGACCTTGTTCTTTGTGAAGAAGAGGAGCAATACAACCTGTCCAAACAAAGAAGACATTCTGGCAAGATGGGAAAATTACTCCTACTCAGTCAGCATTGGTTCAAAAATTATCAATTTGATCTCAAATTGTAGAACAGAATGTTCTCTACAATTTGAGACCAAATTTATAATTTTTGAACCAATGTTGACCGAGCTGTAGTCATTTTCCCATCTTGCCAGAATTCTTCTTTGCTTGGACAGACTATATACCAAGCAAGCACTTGTCTGGTATCCTATAATCTTCCTTTGTTCGGCTCTCACGCTTCCAGTCCGATAAAGAGCGACAAGTTTGATTGGCGCCTCTCTTTCTCTCTCTCTCACATTCTCTCATCAATCCGTCTCTCTTTCTTTTTCCTTTTTTCTACCATCCTCATCGTCATCGTTTCCGTTCCTTTTCAAACGCTGGTTATCCTTCCTTTGTCTCAGCCTCGGCTCAGTATTCGTTGAGCTTCAAGTTGAGAGTTCGACTCTCTGGTTAGCATGATATTTTTATTTTTAATTTGAATCGGAAGCTTAGGGGTTGTATTAGACAATTCATGTAGCCTACAATGAATAAAATCAGTTTGTAATAAATTACTGAATCCGGTTGAATATAGTTTTTGTTTAATTAGTGTCATGTATTTTGCGAGATCTTTCTGACGTCTCTATATGGCCAAACAGACTTAAATCTATCTATCTAATCATGTTGAATAATTGTTATTATTTTATAGAGTAGTTTTTCTTCCAAGGAGGATATTACTTTGAAACATGGAAGCTTGTGGTACACTATTTCAATGAAAAGGTCAAGTCACAAACAAAATGTCAAAAACTTTACGTTCAACTGAGTTATCCTAACCTTACCAATAATAATAAGATAGTAATGCTGTACTAAAAACCTTGACATTATCATTCAGCATTTGAATTAAACGAAGAATGTCAATATCCTTCCTGTTGAACTTCAATAGTGGAACAATTACTTAATGAAGAATCTATAAAGACATCGGCAATAACATGATATATTTGATAATATTAATGAGGATCTAAGATATTTCTAATATTATGCTTAGGCAGGTTTATTGGAAAACATCTTCAAGCTATAAAATACTTAGCCTACATTAAGTAACACAGTAACATTTCATAACAATGCAAAGTACACAATTTGAACAATGCCAATATTATAGCCAACACAATATAGTTTAGCAGTTTCGTCTGTCTCTGCTACGTGATGTAGCCTACCAACAGCTGATGTAAAGCAACTATTGTCTCTTTCAATTCCAAACCCACAATCGAGGCATCATGTAAATGACAACTCTAATCGACAACACCAGCTGTTGAAGAGCACAAGGAGCAGACGAAACCGCCTGACGTTATGGCATCAGCTGTACAAAAAGTGAAAGGTGGACAACGATGATAAAGATGGAAATGAAAGTAACCAACAACAACATTGACCAGTGACGAAATCGGATGAGAAGGAAAAGATGAAGGACAACGGAAAAGGAAAAAGAAAGGAAGCAAAAAAGAGAACGACATTGAGAAAAGAACATTTAGAAATAGGAAGATGAAAAGATGGAACAACTATACGACATTGACCAAAGAGCAAGATTATGAAATAGAAAGATGATAGGTGAAAGGATAGGATAAGTGCAACAAAGACATGCCAATGAGAGAAGAACAATATAAAAAAAGAGAGAGAAAGATAAGAGAGGATGCAACATAGGAAACACGGCTCTCCGGTCACAAATGAAATAAAAAGTGACGTGTTCCGGCCAAGCAACGCTGCCACGCTCCGTTGCCTCCTGTAAGCAACGGACCGTATCAAGTAACCCTGCTCTGTCATGTTTTAGTGCTAGAAATATATCTCATTGTAATCTCATCATGAAAACAAAACTTATATTGTTTAAACCTTACAAGGATATACAGATTAAGAAATTCATTCTATTTTTCAGCTACAAGTATTTGTGTAACTCCACTGTTATCTCATCACACAATAATTTTAGAAAAATTGCTTGTGAGTGAAAACAAGTGGGCTACAACTCAAGCGAGAATAGTACTGTAAACATTATCCTACAGTAGCCTAGTGAAGGTTCAGATGATGAAACAATGAAGAGCTCTTTTTCCAAAGGTGATGCAACATGAGCTATAGGCTTGTGCGAGGTTAATGGTGACATCAACTACTTTTTGGGCAGACGGTTCAACATCTACTACGGCAAACATGATAGTGATATATTGAATTCATCATTTTTGGTGAAGGACAAAAATTGCTTCAGATATTGCTAGTACTCACTGCTCACTGTCACTGGATATCTAATTGATGGATATGTGCTAGTCAGACTCACCTGAAATCATAGAAAAAACCATTATTAGACAATATGTAACAAAGATGTATTGAAATCCAGATTTATTTAGGAACAAAGTACAACAATTATACAAGTAATGATGTACTATACATAGTCGAGCACAGAAGGCGTTCAGGCAAGATGGGAAAATGACTCCAGCTCGATCAATATTGGTTAAAAAATCATATTGTAAAGCAGAATGTTTCCAACAACCAGAGACCAAATTTACAATTATTGTTGAACCAATATTGACCGAGCTGGACTCATTTTACCATCTTGCCCGAATGTCTTTTTCCTCGGCTACATTATCCAAAACACAATTCAGTCTTGATTTGTTAAAATGTAGAATGAGTTTTGAACCAACATTGGCCGAGCTGGAATCATTTTCCCATCTTGCCAGAATGTAATCTTACTTGAACATACTATACTGTAGTCTCAATATGCTAAAATTAGTTTACAACAATAATATCGGTTACCAAATCAGTGAACGTTCCACCAATTACAATAAAAATGTTTGAGTGACATTGGATGTAAATTGTAATAGTCATGATGATTATTGGAGTCTGTGACCTTTTTTCGCAGACAACAAACTGGAACCAACTGTAAACGTCCTTGACGGCTGGCTCGGCGCGGAATTTGCCCTTGCCACTTTCTTTTTCATTCTCCTCCTCTTTATTCTTCTTCTTCTTATTTTCCTTCTCCTTCAACTTCATCTTCTTGTTTTTCATCTACTTCTACCTCATAACCTTTCTTCAAATTTTTTTCCCATCATCTTGTTCTTCTCCTTCAAATTAATGTTCTTTTTCTTCTCGTCTTCTCCATCTTCTTCACCTTCTCCTCCATATTTTTTCCACCTCTTCTCATTTCTCTTCTTCATCTCATTTTACTACAACTTTTCATTCTCACCTCCTCCTTATTCCTTTTCGTCAACGTCTCCTTCTCCTTCTTCTTATTTTTCAATCACTTCTCTTTCTACTCCTCTCCTTCCAATCCAAAATCTTCTTCTTTGTTTTGTGATCTTTTCCTACATCTCACTCCTTTTTCTCCTTCAATTTTCACCCCACAATCCATTACTTTCTACTTATGTTTCATTTCATCTCTATCCTTTCCATTGAAACAACTGACTTCAAAAATTCTCTTGTTTGTGATGTAACCTACTAACAGCTGATGTGAAGCATCTATTGTCTCTTCTGATTTCAATAACAACATCCAGGCAAATATAAATGACAACTCTCCAATTATTGACAACTGATCAGCTGTTGGAGCGCACAAGGAGCTGACAAAACCGTCTCCTCACTTTCAAGCAACAACTATATTCACGATGATTATACCCATTTTGCGCAAACTGAGATGACCCTTTCTCACAATACACTCTACATTGTAACGGCGTGTCTTTTCAGCTTACTCCAACTACACCAATGTTATAAATATTACACGAGCACTATATATCTATATTCAACAGTCATATATACAGCTCCGCCGGTTGAATGACTCTAATAACGATCCGTCTGGCCTTCAACACCAACTCTATAGTCTGTCCAAGCAAATAAGACCTTCTGGCAAGATGAGAAAATGACTCCAGCTCGGTCAATATTGGTTCAAAAATGATTGATTAGGTTTCAAATTGTAGATCAGAATGTTTCCTAGAATTGAGACCAGATCAAAAATTTTTGAACCAATATTGACAGAGCTGGAGTTATTTTGTCATCTTGCCAGAGGGTCTTATTTGCTTGGACAAACTAAACCAACCAACGCTTTGCCTAATAATTAAAACCTGAACAATATTACCAGCAAAACACCGATAAAAAGACAAAACAACAACGTTAAACACCATATTAGAGGAGTAATGTTGGTGGTAAATGATCGTGTACCAGATCAGCATGTGAATAGATTCCAAGACAAATCAATGAAATGAATTCGCTCTCTATCTTTTATCATAAGCACAAACTGAACATACAGTGTACCTGATTGTATACATCGTAAGAAATGTATAGCTAACGCCAAAACGTTAGGCGCTTTCGTCTGCTCGTTTCGCGCTTCAACAGCTGATCAGTTGTCAACCAGAGTTGACATTTAGCTTTTACTCGAAAAAGTTTTTTGAAATCAAAAGAAACAATAGAAGCTTCACATCAGCTGTTAGAAGGTTACATCACAAACAAGAAACAGAAGAAGCCTTCCAACGTTTAACGTTAACTATTATAATATTAGTAAATGAATAATAATTGATTGATTGATTAAAGAACGTTATCTCAATATTCTTGAGTCATAATTTACTTATAATTCGTCATAATTCTTACTCTCCCAAGTAATTTGAGAGGTTTACTTGCCCAAAAAACTTTGTATTACATTTGAAAAAGTATATGGTTAACTCTCATGGCTGGGATAGTGCCGAGAATTTCTGGAATGCATTAGTATGATAATTATTCCAGTTGAATGGATTTCATTTTTTACTCATTTTATATCATGTTATACACTAGGCTAGGCAATATGTAAAAACAATATTGTAATAAACAATTTTTGTTGCATCTAACACATATCGTATGTAAATATATTGATTATTGTAGCATAACTGATTTATATTGTTTACTGAAAGGTTTTGATTTCAGTTGATAATAATTATATAGGTAATGTATATATAATATGGTAATAATAAGTAAGTAGTCAAAGTACGGCTGCTCCTTCCCCAAGCTCGAGCTTGCTCTTTTGGGGAAGTAGTTCCTTATGTTTATTTGCATTTTTGTTATTGATTCATTTTGCTGTTATATTTCTACATTGTGAATTATTGTAATGCTTTATCAAGGAATAAATAAATAAATAATTTGAAAATTGAGGGTGAACTATGTTAGGATCTAATATTTATTTATTTATAATCAAGTTACAAGACATACTTAATGGAAGGTTCAACAGGATTACTCCCAAAACTGTACCTATTGAAGTATTATTGGGAACAATTTCAGAATTCATAACATTCATAGCGCTCCAGAAGTAACACATACATTAATTAAAGTACATCTTGATACTAATTTATTACATTTTACATTAGAATTTAAAGGCAACTACCAGTCGATAATAGAAATACAGCACAGTAGTTGCATTCTCATTGGGACTACCTCAACACAAGATCGCTAGTCGTGGGAGAGATTCGAAAGGTCAATTCAATAATCACTCTTCCTTTCACTCTCACTCATTCTCTCTCACTCCCTCTTTCAGTCACATCCCATTACTTTCTCTTTCTAATTCTATTTTCCCTCACCACCAACCAACTCATACAATCTCCCTGATAGAGTGAGAGAAATGCATGCACAGCACTGAATAATTCACCATCATTTCAAGGTGGCATTGAGACTGAATAATGAAGCAGGATACGAAGAGAGAAAGACGAAGAGAAGAGAAGAAGAAGAAGAAGAAGAAGAAGAAGACACCAAGAACAAGAATAAGAAGACAGGAGGATGAGGAGGAAGAGGGAAGGAAAAGGGAGGAAGAATAGAAGATGGAGGAGAAAATAAAAAAAGAAGAGGAGGAAGAAGGAGAAGCAGAAGGAAAAAGGAGAAGCAGAAGGAAGAAGGAGAAGAAGAAGAAGAGGAAAGGAGGAGGAGGAAGAAGAAGAAGAAGCCGGAGAAGAGGAGGAGAGGGGTAGAAGGAGGAGGAGGAGAAACAGAAAACTAGCAGAGGTACATAGGATATAAAATATAAGAGTAAGAAGAAGAAGAAGAAGAAGAAGAAGAAGAAGAAGAAGAAGAAGAAGAAGAAGAAGAAGAAGAAGAAGATGTAGATGAAACGAAAAAGGAAATAAAGGTGTAGAGGAATAGGAATAGGTGAAGAAGAAGTGGCCAAATAGGACAAAGAAAAAATACGATGACGATAAGAATGAAGAAGAAGGAGAACAGCTGAATATGAATAGCTGGGAGAGAAGGAATGCAGACAAAAGGTGATGAAGAAATAAGAAGTGGAAAGAGAATAAGGAGAAGAGGGGAAAAAGAAGAGAGTAATAAGAAGAGCAAAAAAAGAAGAAGAAAAAAGGAAAAAAGAAAAAAGAGGAAGAAGAAGAAGAAGAAGAAAAAAGAGGAAAAGTGGAAAAATAAAAGGAAGAGGAGGGGAAGATGAAGAAGGAGAAGAGGAAAAAGTGAAGAGAGAAAAAGAAGAGGGACGAGAAGAGAGGAAGAAGAAGAGGAGGCGAAGGTGGATGAGAGGAGGAATACGAAAGAGGCAAAAGAAAATCAATGTGATGCAAATAATAGAATATTCAATAACTAGCATTATAGCAGAAGCCGTTGACTTCAGAGAGAAAGAAACAAAAAAAAAAGTACACAGAAAACAACTCACAAAGCAATAAATAATTCAACAATTCAATATTGTTATTCGCCCAACAGTGTTAATTATCGGCTATTTCAAGACCTTTAAATTGCAGCCAAAACAAAATTAATAATTGCAGACTATCATTACAGGAATAGTCGGTTAGAAGTGATACGAAATAAATAAATGTTTTTATAACTGATAAATTTGAAGCATTTTTTTATTTTAGAAAGAGAATAAGACTTATTAGGTACTGACATTTATATTCCAATTTCATTGGTGTTGAAAGAATAACGGGGAAATTGTCAGGTATATTCAGTCCAGGCAAAGAAGACATTCTGGCAAGATGGGAAAGTGACTTCATCTCAGCGAAAATTCCATAAAATTTTTAATTTGGTCCCATCTTGTAGAGCAGAATGTTTACCATACAATTCGAAACCAAACTGATTATTTTTGAACCGATATTGACCCAGCTGGAGTAGCCTAATTTTCCCATCTTGCTAGAATTCCTTCTTTGCTTGCTTGGACTGACTTTAACAACCACCTCCAAAACTCAAAGTATTATAATTTACAACTAAAATGTTTTAAATGATGTTAATTCACCTAACTACTGTATTGAGCATTTATAAATTATCAAGTGAAGCTATATTTGGATATGAATGACGGAGGTATAATAAAACCAACAACTTGGAATTGAATACATATTACAAAAATAATCAATTCCTAAACCAAATACTTCAAAAATTATTTACCAACTCACTCATTCAACACGACAACTACTTTACTAGGTTTAGCTCAATTTCCCCTATTAGAAGACCTTTTTCCCTAAATAATTCTTCTGCCACAGCTATAGTGTGTCCAAGCAAATAAAACATTCTGGCAAGATGGGAAAATTAATCCATCTCGATCAGTATTGGTTGAAAAAATATAAATTTGGTCTCAAAGTGTAGATTGGAATGTTACCTACAATTTGAAACCAAATTCAAAATTTTTAAACCAATATTGGCCGAGCTAGAGTAATTTTTTCATCATGCCAGAATGTCTTCTTAGCTTGAACAGACTATACTCAACTCAAACTCAATTCGCAAAACTCAACATTGCATTCGGATTTTTCTCGGTTTTTTCAGAGTTTGTTTGTTTTTTGTCGTCCCAGAGGGAGTACAGAGAACAGTTTTCAGAATTATTATGAAAACAGTTGGAGCTTTAATAATTTAGAGCGAAATGAGTACCAGCTGATTCCCCAGTGCATTTTAGCAGTTTACTCTCCTTCATTACTCCCTTCTTTTTTCTTCCTTTTTCTTCTTCTTCTTCCCTTTCCTCTTCTTTTTAAATAACATTTCAACTACTGTACATGATAAGTACATCTTTTACCAATTATTTTTAATCGTTTTCTCAATTATACTCTCATTCTCTCTAGTCTTCTTCTCTTACTCCTCATTTCTTCTTTATCCCTTCTTATAAATCTTCCCTCTACATACTTCATTCTAATCTTCATCTTCTTTAAATTACTTGTCTCCTTCTGTCTTCCCTCTTCTGCTTCTTCATCTATTCTTATCATTCTACTCGTCTTTCTTCTTCTTCTTCTTCTACCTACACATCTACACTACTAAAGAAGGGAAAGAAAATAATATTAAAGAGAAAAAACATATTATCTAGAAAGTATTCAATCACAATACACCACTTTATAAGCAAACGCAATCAATGCGATAAAGTCTGTTCAAGCAAAGAAGACATTCTGGCAAGATGGTAAAATGACTCCATCTCGGCCAATATTGGTTCAAAAATTAGAAATTTGAACCCAAATCAACTGTTTCCTACAATTTGAGACCAAGTTTTTATTTTATGAACCAATATCGACTGAGCTGGAGTCATTCTCCCATCTTGCCAGAATGTCTTGTTTGCTTGAACCGACTACAATATTCAGATGGTTGACAACTAGCTGTAGTCTGTCCAAGCAAAGAAGACCCTCGGGCAAGATGTGAGAATGACTTGTGCTCGATCAATATTGGTTCCAAAATGGTCAATTTGATCTCAAATCGTATAAAACATTCCGCTCTACAATTTGAGATACAAATTTATCATTGTTTAACCAGTATAGACTGAGCTGGAGTCATTCTACCATCTTGCCAGAGGGTCTTCTTTGCTTGGACCGACTATACTTACTGAGCAATAATCCAACTTCGAGCTATCGAACGCGCCTCTCGATAACAACAAATCGATTGTCGCCCACTCTGATAAGACACGGAAATAGACATTAGAGTGAGACATGAGCACTGAGAGAGATACCACACCACAGCCACTATTATAGTCACTTTATGGCGATAACCAACCACAGAACCGAGATGATAACGTTCAGTCTGGTCGAGCAGAGAAGACATTCTGGCAACATGGAAATATGACTCCAGCTCGGTTAATACTGGTTCGAACATCACAAATTTAGCCTCAAATTGTAGAGCAGAATGTTTCCTACAATTCGAGACCAAACTGATTATTTTTCAACCAATATTGATCGAGCTGAAGTAATTTTCCCATCTTGCCAGAATGTCTCCTTGCTCGACCAGACTACAAAGCAGAAATGCTCCAGAAACGGTTCAACTATTATTAGAATGCTCATTTGATCTAAAGATCTAAACAACACATTGAATATTTATCGATTGTATATTAATATTCATAACTATGCACATTGCGAAAATGATCAATGAAAACTACACAACGATATTCACTATTATAAATATTCATTTTATGACATCATCACTACATAAAATTATTCTTCCAACTATAACCTCGATAAAAATACATATTTCTAAATGTCTTCCACGACATGTATGCAATACGTCTTCTCTTATGTAAGTGAACTTAATGGATATTTCAAATGGAAATATTCTGAACGTGATCAGAGACAGAGAGAGAGATAGATGGATAGATAAAGAAACATAGGGAAAGAGTGAGAGAGTGTGAGACAGAACTGAAAGATGAGAAGAGAGAAAATCAGTGAGAGAGAAAGAGACTTGATAAAATTCTTATTCTACAACACAAAGCACGATTGTACAGTCTGTCCAAGCAAAGAAGACATTCTCGCAAGATAAAATAATTATTCCAGCTGGGTCAATATTGGTTCAAAAATTATCATTTTAGCCACAAATTGTAGAAAACATTCTGCTCTATAATTTGAGACAAAATTCATAATTTTTGAACCAATATTATATATTAAACCCAGCTGGAGTCACTTACCCATCTTGCCAGAATGTCTCCTTTGCTTGGACAGACTACACACATTCATTGAATATTCTATAAATTGTTGACGTATCAATATCCGCATAATATATTCTGTTCAAGCAAAGAAGACCTTCTGACAAAATGGGAAAATAATTCAAGCTCGGTCAATATTGGTTCTAAAATTATGAATTTGATCTCAAATTTTAGGAAACACTTCGATCTACTATTAAGACCACATTTATAATTCTTGGACAAATATTGACCAAGCTGGTGTCATTTTCCCATCTTGCCAGAGGGTCTCCTTTGCTTGAACAGACTATACCATGTCTTATAATATGAACGAAGCCAATACTATCCCATCAATTCAGCACGGCATCTTTGAATGTTTGATAAGCTAAAAAGACGGACAAATAACTTTTTTTACGACGCACAACGACCATATATAGGTCGCCAAGTCTCGTACAATAAAAAGCGCTAGAAAGATATTAACCTAAAAATGGTAATATACTTTTTCAAGATATGTGCTAGAAATTCTGAGTAGGTAATCGAGATAAATTGGCGAAAGGAGACTTGCAATCTTATTTCGTAACACTTCTAATGTCATAGAGATGTTAGTGTAACTACTATCTCATTAAAGTTATCATAAGACAGACCATTTCATGTATGTTAAGTCGATGAGATGTAGGGTACTATCACATTAGAGGCAGTTTCTTGTAAGTAAAGTCATAGAGATGTTGTGTAGTATCTCATTAGAGCATTAAAGGCAGGCAGTTTTTGCATGTTTCAAAATATGAATAACAGCGATTATACAACAGTTTGTGTGTTTTCTAATTAAAATTGTCCAATCTCTTGAAAACTAGATTTGAGTATTCTACCTCATTCAAATTATTGTAATACGAAACAGTTTTATGAATGTTTCGAAATATGAATGCTAAATATGCTTTCCGAATACATTCAAGTTTCCTCAACAAAATATAGATTAAAGATCTATAGCCCATTGAGGAGTAAATTACAATGGTAACAATAAAAATGCATGAAGTTTTGTAGGTGGTAATGCCAGCTCACGATGTGACAAGTTGATTTCCCAAGACAGATAACAGGTCGTAGAACATAAAATCTATGAATTCTGCCATATTTTCAATAAAAAGCCAAAACCAACTGTAACACTCGCAAAATCTGATGTCACAACTCACGATAAATCAGTCATCAAACTGATTTTTGAATGAACACGTCAAACAGATCTGTATCAGAACACCTAGACACAAATAATTAGGTTCCGATAGTCTCTAAACGCCTATTATCATCATAATTGCGTTGCTGATTGCTAATTATCTCCCATCAGATTCACTTTCAATTACCCAAATCCATCTTGATGTCTACATGATCTGAATTACTATTATTACATGGGGGATTTGTCTTAATCATCAACAAAGGTACTGTACAAGTATCTACACAATATGTGCCTTAAACTATACAGTGACTAGATAAATTTATCTATAGTCCATTCACGATGGCTTGAGACGAGATAAACAAAACCTCTGCGAGTGTGTGTGTGAGCCTAAGGTGGCTTCATTTCAGCCATGACAAAATCCAATCACAGCAATGCCAAAATCCCGAATTTTGTTGTCGCCAGGGGAACCCAAATGGCGTTAACCATAGCATTGACAAAAGAACTTTTACTATAATTGTTTGTACATTCTAGCAGTCGAGGGACAACCGGAACCGGATTATGTCATGGCTAAAATGAAGCCACCCTTGGCTCACACACACACACACACGCAGAGCTTTTGTTTATCTCGTCTCAAGCCATCGTGAATGGACTGTAGTCACTGTACCTCAAACCGTACAACAGCTCTCCTCAAACCGTATTCTAATCAAGCTCTGAGTACTCTGTTTAATTGCCATAAAATTGCATGTATTCAATAAACTTACACAGCTGACGCCAGAAAGTTTCATCTATCTCTTGTACTTAATGTAACCTACTAACAGCTGATGTAAAGCATCTCTTGTCTCTTCTGATTTCAAAACATCATCTATACCCTATTCACGATCACTTGAGACGAAGTGAACGAACTTTTTGCGAGTAAAGGGAGGTATCACTTCATACGACGGTCGGCCGCAGTCGAACAGCTGTAGCCAATCACAGTTCTTGAAGCTCAAACAAAGAATAGCTACCTGTACATGCAAAACGTTTCTTTATTTCGTCTCAAGTGATCATGGATAGGATATAGGCTTAGCTAAATGACAACTCTAAAGACGTTCAGGCCGTTGGTCTGTGTTTTTAACCAAATAGTATACATTCCTGTCGAATAAATAAGTTGACAACATCAGCTGTTGGAGCGCATAAGTAGCAAACGAGCTCGCCTAGTATTTTAGGCATCAGCTACACATTTCTTCTACTCATGAAGCCTTGTTCCACGTGTATTGCCAGCATTAATTCAAACGACTGCCTCTCTGACCTTGACAGTCCCACACATGGGCCACACTCCATACAACTACAAACATAGGTATTGCTTCTATTCGGTTAGTGGTCTATGTCATGGGCACACCA
Organism: Sogatella furcifera; assembly: GCA_017141385.1. NCBI lineage: Eukaryota > Metazoa > Arthropoda > Insecta > Hemiptera > Delphacidae > Sogatella > Sogatella furcifera. The sequence continues at coordinate 20,382,900 of CM029557.1, read as the reverse complement.
CGTGTACTTTCAAATACAATATTTGGAAGGCACTGGTCTCGCTTCATTGGAGGCATACAATCATAATTCTTTCATCTGTGAGGTGGGAGGAGGAGAAGAAGAAGAGGAGAAAGAGAAGGAGGGAACCAAATGAGAAGAAGGAGAAAAAGAGAATGAGAAGGATTGAGAAGAAAAGGGGAAGGAGAAGTAGGTTAAGAGAAGAAAGACGAGGATGGAGAGGGAGAGAAGAAGAGAAACAAAAGAAGAAGAGAAAAAGGAGCATTTAAAAAAGGAAAAGGAGGAGGAGGTGGTGATGGTGATGAAGAGTAGAAAGAAAAGGATGAGGAAAGAGAGAAGGAAGAAAAAGCCATACATGGTGTGATTTAGACGACATCAATTATTATGAGCTATCAAGAGACAAAAAAGAGAGGAAAAGGCAAAAGGGAAGAGTATTTTTGGTAAAGATGAGGAAAGAAAATGAGCTGGAGTGCAGAGGTGGAGTATGAAAAGGAGGGATAGGAAGAAAAAGAAGTTGAAAAGTTACAGTAGTAAAGTAGGGAAATGAAGGATGCGATGAAACGTAAATAAAAATTTAAGCTATGAGAATCGAAGAACAAACAATGAAGAAGAAATAGGAAGAAGAGGAAATAGAAAACAGTCAGGCTATGCATAATAAATACAGCATTTTCTATGTCTATTCAAAATAACACTGTGACTCATAATATGTGCAACGCATATCATTACATCCAATAAAAAATTCTATTAAAAAACATCAAATAAGGAACGGAAGCTCATGGAGAATGACAATCGGACTGAATGTATTTCGGAAATTACTAAATCTTTCTATCATGACTCAATGTTTGTTTCCAATTGTTTCATAATTATTAAAAGATTCATTCATTACCAGTTCTTTCATAGATTTCATCCATCAACTGGAACTCCCATGTTTTAATCTCATTCGGAAACAATAATACAGACTTTATCTTCAAATAATAATGTAAAATTTGATCCTAGTCCTATATTATGCAGAAATTATCAATATCTAATGATAAAGAAAGTTGCTGGTTAGGTTTTGTGAAGCTGTATGGAGCAGCTTGCTGGGAGGTTTAAGCCCTTGATTATAATCGTGTTTACTCTTCAAGATGTTCGTTTTTCTGCCCTGATTTCCTTCCCTTTCTTCTTCTTCTTCTTCTTCTTCTCCTTCTACTTCTTCTTCTTTTTATTCAATTTTTTCGTTCACCGCCCCGTCGTGTGAGGTCGACCCCTTCTTGATCTAGATGACAACTGGTCAATTTTTTTTATCAACTGGTCGAAAAAAGAAGACATTCAGGCAAGATGGGAAAATGACTCCAGCTCAGTCAATATTGGTTCAAAGTGGAAGAAGTGGGGTTAGCTCATTTGACAACACCGAAAATCTAACTAAATGTACTAACAACTGGCTTCAATTTGACCTTTTACTTTAGGATACATAGAATACGTCAATTCAAATTACATAGATGAAAAAAACATTAAATATTTGAAATCTGCTAGGCATTCAAATCAAAGAAAACGATGAATTGCACTAAATGGTAGGCTAAATTTTGGACAACAATTATAATCCGAAAAGCAAGGGGGACGGCTGACAGCACAAAACTCAGTAGATGAAAAGAGACAGCCCAGAAGGGACCCAAAACGTGCTGAAAGAGAAGAAACAGGACAACAAAAGCAAACGAAGAATAGCTGGGAGAGAATTTGAAGCCGAAAAACTTGCTACAAAGGATGAACAAAAAAGAAAAAGGACTTGTAAAGTGTTTGTGAAAAATACAAGTGTGCTGGAATGTTGGGATGGTGCATTTCTACAGGTCTTTATGGTATAATAGTGTACAATGCACTTCACAGGATTGTATGTTATAGTCTGTCCAAGCAAAGAAGACCCTCTGGCAAGATGAGAAAACGACTCCAGCTTGGTCGATATTGGTTCAAGAATTATAAATGTGGTCTTGATAGTAGATCACATTGTTTTCCAACAATTTGAGATGAAATTGATAATTTTTGAACAAATATTAACCGAGCTTGGGTCAATTTCCCATCTTGCCAGAGGGTCTTCTTTGCTCGGACAGACTGTATACATAGTAGATACATCAATATAAAAAGCATTCACGGTTTAGTGTAGTATACATAGTACAGTGTTGTTTAGTGGAATACCGTTCAGAAGGTTTTATATAGATCCCTATTCCATCAATTCTTCAACACCACTGGTGGTGCATAGAGCATAGTTGAAGTAGAAAAAGGATTGGAAAGGATGAACGGGATAACCGTGATAAAAATAAGAAGAGGAAGAAGAAGAAAGAGAAGCAGAAGAAGAAGAAAAAGAAGAAGAAGAAGAAAAAGTAATAGAAAAACAAGAAGAAGAAATAAGCTGAAGACGAAGAGAAAAAAGAAGAAGAGAAGATTAAGGAGGAAAGATGTAAATAAAAGAAGTATAAAAAGGACTGGAAAGGATCAACAGTGATGGAGAACCGTGATGAAAAGAGGAAGAAACATAAGAAGAATAAAAAAAGAGAGAGAAGAAGGAGCAGGAAGACGAAAAGGAAAGATGTAAACAAAAGGATTCCGAGAAGTTGGGGAGAAACCATCAACCAAACACACGCACAGCTGATTTATTTCAAACTTTCCTGAAAGTTGCAGTACGTTGACTACGAATGAGTAGGGTTTAGTCTGGTCGAGCAAAGAAGACATTCTGGCAAGTTGAGAAATTACTCCAGCTCAGTCAATATTGGTTCAAAAGTTATCAATTTGACCTCAAATTGTAGATCAGAATGTTTTCCACAATTTGAGACCAAATTGATAATTTTTAAACCAACAGTGATTGAGCTGGAGTCATTTTCCCATCTTGCCAGAATGTCGTCTTTGCTCGACCAGACTCTAGTGTGTTGTTTATCAAGCGCACGTCTATTTTGGAAATGGGAAAAAGATCGTCTGAATGACTGAAATAGTGGCGACCAAAGATAGACACAAAGTTTACGTTTACATTGAAATGTTACTCATGAAGAGGAGAGAGACCCTACAGGATGTTATCACAGCCAATGCAACGACCAATGCAATATTCGAAAAAAACTCAACTGAAATGAAACGAACGTTAGTTAACCTCCTATACCGTACTGCACTGTGAATTGAAAATAGTAATTTAAAAGTTATACTAGTCGAAAAGTTCGTTATTTTGGAAAACACTTATCTGATGTAACAATTACACAGAGGTCTATTTTGAATTGATCAATTGTGGTTACTATGAGTAAAGGTACTTCAATTAAATTTGAAGAGTACACACTTCAATTAAATTTGAAGATTATACAGTAGAGCGTCGATAATCCGGATTAATTGGGACCGGACCCTATCTGCATTATCGAAATTACCTTACAAAAAGGGCCAGCGGGCTCTATTTGAGAAAAAAATAGTATATTTTCTATAAGGGAATATAATAGAAAATTATTTCCTTCCCTTCACTAAACCTTACAGTTACAGTATGTATTCTCTCATCGCCCAATCACTAGTAAAGAACTTAGTGCATGGGCAGATGGTACAGATATTTGTATTTCTAGCTGGATACGACTCCGGATTATCGATGTTTTACTGTATATCTGACGCTGAGACTTTAGGCTGTTTTGTCTGTCTCTTGTACATGATGTAACACACTTACAGCTGAGTATATTGTCAGATATTGTTTTTCAGATTGGTTACTATAATTATTCAAGAGCATAAACACTATAACTTTAGAACCTCAAGGGAGATTTTTCAACAGTCATAAATAAGAGCTGGAATAATAACAAGATCTATATAGGCTGGTTGTTGAGATTTGTTCTAAACACCATAGAACCATAGAAAGACTACCTCGTAGAATAAAGTTTATGATTGTTTCAAAGGATTATGCATATTATCCTTACATTTCAATAATACTCAATTTGAACAAATTATGACGAGTAGTATAATTTCACTCACATACGCATTGATTCGCAATAGGCTTGATGACTGTACTCACCTAGAAAAAAAAACAGAAAAATACATTAGAAACTGAAGTTTGAAACTGAATACACTGTATTACATGGCGGAGAATCAATTACAGAACTTCGATTCATCTTATTATCACATAAGTATAACACAGTAAAATCAGAAAACAGTATTGAGAACTGAATACATCATTACATCAACTGAATAATCTCATTTCAAATGGGATACACTTTATGAGATGGTAGATATTATTAGCAAAGAGAACAATCTCATCTCATACGGATTACAAGCATCGTCCCATATTATGGCTACACTTCAAAAAATGATAGAATAGAGTACAATTCATATCCTGTAAGGGAGACACTTGCAGTACTGAAATGGTGAATATTGGAAAGAACACTCTTATCCCTTTATGGAATACCCTACAAGAAATGATAGAATTCAGTACAAAACTCATCCCATTCGGGATACACTTCAAGAAATTGTAAAATTGAGTACAGTATCCCATTCTACAATTCAATCTCAGAGATGATAAAAGTGTACAAATCCTACCCCAAACAGGATGAACAATTCCAAGAATGATGGAATATAGGGAACAGCCTACAAATCCCATACACTTCCAAGAATGTCAAAATATTGGAAACAACCTACAAATCCCACCCCATACGGGAAACTTTTCCAGGAATCTAACCAACAAATCCTCAAAATAAAACGTTGCATTCAATAGATCCCAATCCCATTTCCAACAACCACCCTGTCATAAAATCTATCCATATACACCCTAACCTAGAAAACGTGTTTGCAGTCTGTCCAAGCAAAGAAGACATTCTGGCAAGATGGGGAAAATTACTCCAGATTGTTCAATATTAGTTCAAAAATTGTAAATTCGATTTCAAATTGTAGAACAGAATGTTTTCTATGCAATTTAAGACCGAATTAAACAATTTTCAACCAATATTAACCGAGCTAGAGTAATTTTCCCATCTTGCCAGAGCGTCTTCTTCGCTTGAACAGACACCACCTTTGCTTGGTATACCTTTTCACTCAATATCCGTTGAGAAATCGCCAAATTTACGACACGACATCCATGCGACAAAAACCGTCTTTCGCCGTCGCGTTAACTTCGAAAATCACGTCGAAATAAAATCGAACCATTGTTACCGCAACGGATGTACACTCGTAAAATTGTGAATTTTACGATCGGCACCTAAAATTGAGACTGACAGGCCTCTCTGTATGACAATCCAGGGGAGGGTTTCTAAAGTCTGTCCAAACTATGAAGACATTCTGGCAAAATGGGAAAATTACTCCAACTCAATCAATATTGGTTAAAAAATTATAAATTTGATCTCAAATTTCACGAAACATCCTGCTCAACAATTTCAGACCAAATTTATAATTTTTGAACCAATATTGATGGATTTGGAGTTATTTTCCCATCTTGCCAGAATGTCTTGTTTGCTTGGACAGATTATAAAGCTTCTTCTACCTGCTGCTAGGGGCTTATTCATTCTACTCACGTATGGTTTGAGGGGTTGTGATGGACCATGCTTCACTGGTATTATGCTGAAACTTCTCAGGTATCTTTCGAAGGCTACAATACTACTGCGACAAACGGTGAAGAAGCAATACCAACAGTAATACAGAATACTATTAATGATACTGTACTATTCTTTATACTACTGCAGTACAACTAGAGTATCTAGTAGACCTATAGTAGAGTAAAAGTAATAGTATTCTTTCACATTTACTTTTACAATCAACTTATTAATCTTACAATTTTAAGGCCACATTTACTTTTAATACAATCCAGTTCTCAACCTCTAAACCTCCAACTAAGCCGCCAAATTTAGTTGAGTTACGAATAACTCAACTATTAAAAAAAGTGGATATTAAAATTCCAATCACTCCATTCATAAATTTTACACACCGTCACATCCAATAGAGTATTTTCCATTCATAAAAATTTACTCCACTGTTGTTCTACTACATTCTATAGATTCATTGAAGCTTTCTAAACCTTTCTTCTCTGTTCCAAGCATAGAACTACAACCAAGGTTTCTATGGTTCCAAGGCAAGATTCCATTCTTTTTTCAAGATAACGGTATATTCTAGCGTTCAATTTATAACATTCCACCCTTGGTTGGGTAAATTTGCTGGGGTTTCTCTCCTACCTGCCTAAAACCGAACCCAGGCATTTCTCATTGTAAAAGTAGGCTTCTTTCTATCACTATAGTCATTTCCAATAAACTATTCTATTTCTATTACTATAGACATAGAAATTGTAGTAGTATTCTCTGTTCCAATTACAGTACTTCATTTCTAGAAAAGGCCTGTTGTAAGTGTATATAAGTTATTTAAATTCAATTTTCTAGAACATGTCTTCCAATACAATTGTGAATTCTATGTGTGTGTGTGTGTTCATATTCAAATACAACCTCAAATGTTCCATTTCATCATGGAAATGGTAACAGTTGCTCAAGCAAACACTACTAGCATAATCTCATCTCAAGATTGAATCCCAGTTCTACAAAGGTTTATCAAACTAATCTACAATTAACATTGACATTCCAAATCAAATACTCCACCAAATTTTATCCACTCTTATTCACCAGCCCCAGGATCTTTTCAAACCTCTCATTGAATCAAACTATTACTGAAATTCAAACAATTTTATTAGTACAAACTATGAATTCATATACAATAACATTCAACTTGGTAAGATTGGCGTGAAGTGAGAAGACACCTAGTCCCAATATAACCTGTATCACAACAACGTCTCTTCTCACCTTACGCCAACCACACCACGAATCTTCAAACCCGCCATTCAAATTTGTTTATTCTAGGTTAAGCCGGCGGTTTCAACGGTCAATTAATCAATATTATTCAAATCTCCAACCGACAAACAAATTGACGCAAACATAAATTATTCATAGACAGGGCGCACGGGCATAAAATAAACACATTAACATATTATCGGGCTGAACCTTTACTCTATATACATAGATATCAGACATATTTACATACATGTATCGCATTATATAAGGTGCAAGAAGTTTCAGAGAGAAACGTGAGGTAGAGCGCGCTTGTATCACGACTTAAAATCCCAACAGATTTGCATAAATATACGGTATGCAATGAGGTGCAAGACACTTTTAAACTCGACCTGAGTTTGAAACTGTTGATATCAGACTTTCAAGACCACAAGCGCATACAATTTCTAAGACCAGAACAGTTTTTATTAATTATTCAATTTAATAGTACTATCACTAGACTGTGAATGGTTTTACATCATTGTTATAATGTTGTAATTATTATTTTTATATGTATTTTTCAATTCAGTCCACTGGCGGCTCGTACACACGTAACAGGTGAAGTGTTGTACAGTAAAAGATACGGGCGCTTCACCTGTTTCATGGGAACGAGCCGCCAGTGATCTGTTGACAAAGCCTATTTCAATCCAGTCTTATGAGATGTTCTAGTTGCAGTTTGTAAATTAGTATCAAACTGAAACTCGTCTCAGGGTTGCAGTTCAACTTTCACTGCACCCATCTCAGTGCATTAAAATGCATAAAAATGCAGGAACCCTCCCGAAAAAAGATAGAGAAATCCGTCAAAAAGCATCGTTGCACAGAAAATGCAGGAACGAGTTCCTACTGCAGTTAGGTATTTCATTAGAAGGGCTCACCCCTCTTCAATAAGTTAGAAAGCGGTTAGCCGTTTCTCTCACTGAAACCACCAGGACAGGAGAAAGAGGTGAAAGAAGTAAAAAAATACTGACGGAACAAAAATGAAAAGAATAAGACATGAAAATAATTGGAAAATGGATGAGTAGATGAAGTATTAAATGAAAAGAAGAAGTAGAAGAGTAGGAGAGAAGGAAAATAATAAGAATAATCAGCAATAGTAAATGGGAAAGAAGTAAAATAACACAAAGGAAGAAAAAAGTACTAGTAAATGGAGAAGTGGAAGAATACGAAAAAGAAAAGTGAGGAAAAGAAGGAGAAGCAATAGTAAATTAATATTGTTAAGAAGAAGGCGATGAAGAAAAAACTAGAGTAGAAGACGACGATTAAGAAGTAGTGGTGAATGGAGGAGGAGAAGTAGAAATAGAAAAATACGACGATGAAGAAGAAAAAATAGAAAAATTCGAAGAAGAAGAAAAAGTGGAGAAGTATGAAAGTAAAAGAAGAAGACTTGGTAGAAGAAAATGAAGAAGAAACGACAAGGAAGATGAGTTAATAGAAAAGGAGAAGAAAAATAAATAAGGAGAAGACGAAGAAGAAACTGGACAAGAATAATAAAAAGGAGAAAAAAGTACAAGAAGAGAATGAAGAGGAAGGAGAAGATGACGACGGAGAAGTTGAAGAATAAAAGACCGGAGAAGAGGAAGAAGAAAAAAACAAAGAAGAAGACACAGGAGAAGAGATACCGGACACGCGATAACGTTTTGGCGGGAAAGGCAGTTTCATTGACGGATGTCCAGCCGAGGGAGAAAGACACAACAAAGAGAAAGAGGGTGATAAAAGTGAAAAAGAAAGGGAAACACTCACTCACATTAATTCAACTTCTGTGCCTCAACACACGTTAAACTCTGCATATTAAAAACCGGAATCGCCAGCTTTGTGGGCATTGTAACTGACTCGTGCAAGAGTGCCCATAAATTATACCCATATGATGCCTCGGTGCGTCTATAAAAATGTTGCCTTGATCGTTGACCACTTTGTCATCATACACTCCAGACATACGACAGATGTGCATTTCAAATTTCCTGCCCACCGAGTCAGCTGTTAAATGTGAAGGACAGCTGATAATAACTCCCAACCAGATGCAAACTATTAATGAATGGACCACGCGCCAACCGTTTTTCGCGCCAAAAGTAACCGGTTCAAACCTAACCTAACATCATAACAGACAATGAAAAGTTGAGCCCCTTACAACAATTAAAACCGATATTATTCAGCTTGTGCCTGAAGAATAGAATGCAAATCCCCCTTGCAGGTGGAATAATGTTCATTGACGTTTGATTACAAAAATTGACCCGCCAAAGCGAACCGGTTCAAACCTAACCTAACATCATAACAGACAATGAAAAGTTGCACCCATACAACAATTAAACCTCCAACATAATTTAATCAGCTTGTGCCTCCACTATAGTATGCCTTCTTGCAGGTGAAATTGACATTCGATTGAAAATATTGGCCCGCCAAAATAACTGGTTCTACATTTTTGCAGACAATCCCCCTGAACCTGAAGTTTATGAATGGATGATTGCAGCACGTGCCCCAATACAAATACCGGTGAAGTACAGGATCATTCATGGAATATTTACAGTAGATTCCCGCCAAATTGACTGGTTTAGAAGTCAATATTACCAAGACACAGCCCTAAAAAATTGATTTCCAGCACGCGTCTCTTTTCAAAATGTTTAGATGTTACATGACTTTAACACCACTATTAACATTAACTACTTGAAAAGATTTTTTAAGTTCTTGGTTTGAAGACAATCCCAGAATAAAACTAAAGCAAATGATCTCTATCATGAAGTATTTTTCTCAATTACAATATAATTTTTCACTTCACAAGCGAAACGAATCAAGCAAACCAAATCGATTATCGATAAAACAGCTCAATCGATTGTCAACTGTCGACATGCAAATAACTCCAGGGAAGCTCCCGAGTGAACTTGAAGGGAACTCCCTTTCCCTCTTACAAAAGAAGGGGGGCCGGGAACTCAGCTAGCTGCCAAGGTCCCAAACTTCAGCAACAGGTACCCCGTGTGCCCCCCCCCCCTGAACCACCACCCTCCCACCCACCTTAAAAACAAAACCGGCCGTCCAGGGATTTGACCCCGTTCCACTTTTGTCAAGCACCAGGTTCAAGGACACGGGGGGGGGGGGTCGAAGGAGGGGGGCACACTGCGCTGCGCCAAAACTCCAATAAACTGCGTGATAAGCATGTGGGTTGTGGGGGCATCTTTCTCTGTCATAGAACTATGAAAAAATATATTCACAGTCCTTTGTTTCCAGTGAAGCATTATTTCATTATTGAATCAAAAGACGAGATCTTGTAAAACCATGGATTTATTGAAAATCGAGATACCGGTTTCGGTTGCTACACCATTATCAATCTCTGGTAAACTATATAGAGATTGAAATTTAATGGTGTTACAACCGAGACAAATATCTATATTTTTGTTAGGTCTGTGGTTTGATAACATATTGTATTCTTTTACCGTATCTTTTACTGTACAGCACTTCACCTGTTTTGTGGGCACGAGCCGCCAGTGATTCTCATTCAATATGGATTTGAATGTAATATTGTTGTTTATCAGTTAATTGAACTTAAACAGAGATTGATAATGGTTCAGCGAACGAGACCAGTATCTAGATATTTAATAGATCTGTGGAGCTATTTTAATATATTTTTAATAGACAATATCTTTCCATTTGATATGATAACTATCACAATATCACCTTCACATCTACTCAACAAGTGATAATTTTATATATTACAAGCACATTTTCTAGAAACGTCGTATCCACAGTTAAATATACTACCAAAATAATTGATAAATTCCAAAAGATACACAAGATAATAAATGTATCGACCAATTGGAAGGTTTTGTATCATTACAGGTAGTAAATGTTCATAAAATGAATGATACAATCTTTCAATTTTTGTTTCAAATCTTCTTTCTGTATCAACAAAACCGACTGAATATCCCATAAATCAGAATGCTATGAGCGTTGAACTTCGAACAAGGCAGACTCGATTCATGTCGTGGTCGTGGTTTGTAAAATACACTCCAACAAAAGTGTCAGTTGACGTACATCTTTAAACAATGCTCAGCTCTGTCAGGACAGTCAGCGACTAGTCTTCGACTTGTCATCGTTTATCTAGAATCGCTCTCAACGTGTTAAGCACTTGTAGACAGCTCTCCAACCGTCCTGGCAGAGCTGACAATCGGAAACGGTCATGCAACAACCGCCAGTTATTTTGGAATCTGCTTCACCAACGACCACATAACACAATGTAGTCCCATGTTATTCTGTGGTCTGTACGCCTCTGCTAACTACAGTAGACGCGATCAGAAGAAGGCTTTGCTCTCTTCCAAGGACAATAAAATAAACTATAGTCTGTCCAAGCAAAGGAGACACGCTGGCAAGATGGGAAAACGACTCCAGATCGGTCAATATTAGTTCAAACTATATACATTTGTTCTCAAATTGTAGATCAGAATATTTCCTACAATTTGATACCAAATTTATAATTTTTGAATCAATATTGAACGAGCTGTAGTCATGTTCCCATCTTGCCAGACAGTCTTCTTTGCTTGGACAGACTATTATAAAGAGAGCTTCCACTTCAGGTCTTCGACTTCCACTACAGAGTAAAAAAAATGAAAATAAAAACAAGAATTCTCTTCCATTCTCTGTAACTTCCATTGCTCCCACAACTCCAACAATTTTTCTACAGCTGGTTTCAAAGTACAGTAGCTGACGATGGCGAATGACTGTTATCGATGTTCAGCTCTGTCAAAGCAGTTGGCGAGCGGTCTGTGAGAGGATATCGGTGCGACAATGATGTTTAGTACTGTTCTGAATTGTAATAGAAAGGATCTTCAACATGATCCTCTACTAAACTTGTTGGCTGAAAACATTGATTAATGTACAAAACATGTAGAAAATTTTTTATATAGAACTAGTCCGAACCGAGGTTATAATCTTAATTCCAGGAAAATATTACATGAATTTCGAATTCAGAGTAATAGAATGAGAAAACAAATGGGTCAATCCACCAGATGTTTTATAACGAAAATATTATTATCCAACTCAGTTCCTCTTCAAAAACTCAAACATTTTCTAGGATGAAGCATCCACTAAACACGGCAGTACAGAACGTGAACAGCCATCAAGACAAAGAAACCACCGAGGATGGTAACCAACAGAAACATACCAACAAAACGAACAATAAGCACTCTGAATTCAAAAAAATTAGTTGGAAGGAACAAAACAAGACAAAAACACAACAGACATCGAGTACATAGTCGAGAAATATCTAGAAAAATAAACGAAAAACTACAATTGATGATTGCAGCGTTGATAGTCTCACCATAAAAAAAGATTTACTTGATGTTGTGGGGGAGGGGGAAGAGAAGGAGGAGTAGCAGGAGAATGAGGATGAAGATGAAGAGAAGGATGAAGATGAGGAGGAGTTGAAGGAGAAGGAATCTGAGGATGAGGAAGAGGAAGAAGAAGGAAGGGGAAAAGAGCAAAATGAAAAGGAGAATGAGTAGGTGGAGAAGATGCAGATGAAACAGGAGAATGACAAAGAGGAGGAGGAGGAGGAGGAGGAGGATGTGAATGAAGCGGAAGAGGAGGAGTAGGAGGAGAAGAAAGAGAAGGAAAAAGAAAATGAGAAGGAGAAGTAGGATGAGGAGTAGAAGGAGGATATGGAGTAGATAGAGAAGAAGGAGAAGGAATAGAATGATGAAGGTGAGGGGGAGAACGGAGAAGGATGAGAGTTAGGTGGAGAAGGAATAAAAGGATGAGGAAAAGGAAGAGAAGGAAAGAAGAAGGATAAGGAAGAGGAGTAGAAAGAGGAGGGAGGGGAGGTTGAGGATGATGAGAAAGAGAAGTAGAAGGAGGAGGAGAATGTGGATGAGGAGGAAGAAGAAAAATAAGAATAAGAAGAAAAAGAAGAAGATTATGATGATGAAGAAGAAGAAGAAGAAGAAGAAGAAGATGATGATGATGATGATGATGATGATGATGATGATGAAGTTGAAGAAGAAGTAAGAAGAAGAAGAAGATGATGATGATAAGGATGGAAGAAGAAGTAGGAGAAGATGGAAGAGGAGGAAGATGGAAGAAGAAGAAGTTGAAGACGAAGAAGAAGAAGAATAAGAAGGTGAAGGAGGAGGAGGAGGAGTAGGTGAAGGAAAAGGAATAAGAGGAGGAGAAGAAGAAGAAGGAGGCGATGGATGATAAAGACGAAAATGAAGAGGAGGAGGAGGAGGAGGCAAGAGTAGAATGAACAGGAGTGGTTGAAGGTGGATGAAAAGACGGATAATAAGGAAGAGGTGTACGAGGAATAAGAGGAGTAGGATAAGTGAGTAAGAGGAAGAGGTAAATATCTATCTATGGAAGTGCGATGAGAGCGAGAGTGACCTTGCCTGAGTTCATGGCACTTGGCGCATGCGCAGTACAGCTCTCACCTGAACAAAGACGACCTTGACATGCTCTGTGGTCTGGTCAGCCACCCCGCAGGTAAGGCAGGAAGGCAGAAGGGGCCTTCGGTTAGGTGCTAGGGTACCATCAACCACAGAAAAGGAAATCTTGGAAGTCTGTCCAAGCAAAGAAGACACTCTGGCAAGATGGGAAAATAACTCCAGCTCGTTCAATATTGACTCAAAAATTATAGATTTGGTCTCAATATGATGTGAACTCTGCATACTATAAACCGGATTCACCAGATTTGTGGGCATTATATAGTTATAGTCTGTCCATGTAAAGAAGACATTCTGGCAAGATGGGAGAATGACTCCACTTCGTTCAATATTGGTTCTAAAATTATAATTTTGGTTTCAAATTGTAGAGCAGAATGTTTCCTTCAATTTAAGACCCAATTTGTTATTTTCAATTATCTGGTCGAGCACAAAAGACATTCTGGCATGATGACTCAAGTTTGTTCAATATTGGTACGAATATTACAATAATTTGTCTCAAATTATAGATAATATGCTAGACTACAATTTAAGACTATATTAATAATTTTTTATCAGTGTAGTATAGTCTGGTCGAGGAGAGAAGACATTCTGTCAAGATAGGAAAATGACTCAAGCTCGGTCAATATTGGTTCAAACATAATAAGTTTGGTCTTAAATTGTAGATCAGTATGTTCTCCACAATTTGAGACAAAATCTAAAATTTTTGAACAAATATTAACTGAGCTGTCATTTTCCCATCTCTCTCTCTCTCTCTTACTCTCTCACTCACCCTTTTCCTATTGCTACTCCCACGCGTTCTTCCCCTTATTACACTCATTCTTCTTCTTCTTCTCTTCCATTTCTTCACCTTCTCCAACTTCTTATTCTTCTTTTTCTTCAAACAACTCACGATCTCGAGCTTGGCCTGATCACCAGAGCGGAGCAACGATTCCAACAGAATGCCCCCCCCCCATTCCCTTTATACCCCTCAACTCAAAGAATAATGCCCCCTTACTTAATACCCCTCTCCCACCAATCACTAAGAATAAGAAACATTCAAGATTCAACTCGCCTACTCCTTTTCTAAAAAACCTTCCTATACCGACTATACTCTACTAGATGTAACTACCAACCAGCAGATACGCATAAAACAAAGTTAATACAATGTTATCCAATTGGGAAGTTACATGAAAATAGAGTATAACGACCACTGACAATGACGCCCCAAGAACACTATCCAGCTACATACTCTATTTAAAGTAAATTCCAACTTGGAGTAATCGAGAATACAGTGTACACCAAGTCACAGGTTACATCAAACCGAGTATAGTTGGAGCTAGCTGATATCATGGAAAGTTCTAGAACTGATTTCGGTGCGGGGAATTTCAAAACATTCAAGAACTTCCAGCACTTACCAGCTAGTTCCTAACTATCGTTTAGCAAGTGGCGTGAAGAAAATCAACTTCTAGCTACAGTCTTGCCAAGCACAGAAGACATTCTGGCAAGATGGGAAAATGACTTCATCTAGGTCAATATTACTTCAAAAATTATACATTTCAGTCCCAACTTTAGATCACATTGTATTCTACAATTTGAGACAACATTTGCAATTTTTAAACCATTATTGAGTGAGATGGAGTCATTTCCCCATCTTGCCAGAATGTCTTCTTTGCTTGGACAGACTATAGAGGCTAATTGAAATTTACTAGAGCTCTTTAAAGTTATTCGAACCAGTTCAAGACTATCAATTAATTCATTAGCTTGCTGCATGAACAAAATTCAATTTCATAAAACTGATTGATTTATAGTAAGACTGTTTACTAAGCTTGTCTACGACTACTAATCTAATTTAAATTTCTTATCAATCCATAAGCCATGAAATATGTGCTGTACGTCTAATTTCGAAATGCATTTATGGGATAACCCCAAACTCCATTAGCAAGGAATTATCCCCTATTGCACCAGGTTTAGCAACAAGCATCTGTCAACAAATATCTCCAGTAACCTATAGTCTGTCCAAGCAAAGAAGATGCTCTGGAAAGATGGGAAAATGACTCCAGCTTGGTCAATATTGGTTCGAAAAATATTGATTTAGTCTCAAATTGTAGATCGGAATGTTTCCTACAATCTGAGACCAAATTCATAATTTTTGAACCAATATTCAGCGAGCTGTTGTCATTTTTCCACCTTGCCAGAATGTCTTCTTTGCTTGGACAGACAATTCACTATCAACCATCTTGACAGGGGACAGTTAGCAAGCATTTACAGAACCTGAGAGTAACCAATATTGACAATTTCATAACTGACCCCTTACCAACCCGCCCCTCACCCTAGTCGCCTCCTCGTCAGGGCTACCAACTGTCCAAACTTGACATCTGACTCGTGTAGTGTCCCATGAGACCTTCTTGGACCTCCCAAGTCCTGCAGATTATAGCATTGTCAGCACGAATTTCAACAGCTTACGGTTTTGTCAACCGAAAAGACACGTTGATCTTACAGGAACATACCAGAGTATAATAGTCTGTCCAAGCAAAGAAGACCCTCTGGCAAGATGGGAAAATTACTCAAGCTCGGTTAATATTGGTTCAAAAATTATCAATTACATCTCAAATTGTAGAAAAACATTCTGATCTATAATTTGAGACCAAATTCATGAATTTTTAACAAATATTGACCAAGCTGTAGTCATTTTCCCATCTTGCCAGAGGGTCTTCTTTGCTTGGACAGACTATATCAATGGAATACAAGGTAGAATTCCAGCGCATTTCAGAGCAGTGAGCAAGGTGACGGTATGGTGCTCAAACAATTGATGTCAGTATTAGAATTACTGTTATTTAGTCAAGCCAAGATGATGTTTCTAAAATCAAACGAAACAACAGATCCTTTACATCAGCTGTAAGTAGGTTACATCACATACAACAGACAGACAAAACCGATCAAATTTTTTGCGTCAGCTATGATTTTAGAAACATCATCAAGGCCTACCTAAATTCAACTCCAATTGACAACATCAGCTGTTGGAGCGCACAAGAAGCAAACAAAACCGACCAACGTTTTGGCGTCATCTACACTCTATTTATAGCACTGGCGGCTCGTGCCCACGAAATAGGTGAAGTGCTGTACAGTAAAAGATACGGGCACTTCACCTGTTTCGTGGGTACGAGCCGCTAGTGCTCTATAGCCAACAGGAAGGCGATAGACCTTTGACAATGCGCTTGATGATGATGATGATAATAATAAAAATAGAACCTTTGTCACCTTTGTTTGTAGGCTTCAAATTGCTTTTTAATAAGGCTTCAAGGTAATTAGGTAACCTATTCACTCAGTTTTGCTCTTGCTCTTATTTCTCTTTCTCTTTTTGTTTCCTTTTTAGTCTTGGCAACGACGTCCGTCTTAATTTGAAGCAGCTTCCGTGTATAAAAATCAATAGGACTGCTTTGTGGTACCTAATAACAAGAGTTGTAAGTACTATAAAAGGTTGGAGGTCCCCTACTGTAAAAAATCATGCTTTTTATCTAATAAGTAAGAACATTTTTAGTAAATTGCAAAAATTCGAATAAAAAGGGACGAGAATATGACATTTTATCTTCACCATATTTCATTTGATCTACATATTACATAGAATGATTACCTGGGGGTAATACTGGCCTACCTTAGATTACAAGGCACAACACCTATTCTCTAAATTCAAAAGAATCTTCTAGTCAAAAAACACTTTCTCAGTCTCCAAATTCAAAAGATAGCTGGATCCCGAGTGAAAAAAGCGTTGAATAAAGTTTTTCTCAAGTTAATCTCTGGCTTAGCGGAAGCAATCTGTTACTTATTTATGAAATTCCCTTTGTAATTCGCTGTAGGCTTGTGCTGGGCCCTGTTGCCTGACTGCTACACTAATGGAGATGAATCGCCTGACAAACTAGAGACCTCCCCCCCTCCTTTTGTAGTCCCCCAACCCCCTGAAATTCCCCCTTTAGTCCTCACCTAACCCCCTGAAATTCTCTCCATCACTCTGTAGTCCCCTCCTATCACAGTATAATATCCCTATAGAACTACCCCCTTTTCAACCTGTCTTCTAACCTCCCACCTCTTGATGTTCTTCTAATGCTTCATGATAATCCAAGAATAAGAAATTCATTTTGCCAATAAACAAGTATAAATTTTTTGAGTAGCTGTGAAGAGGATATTATGGTAGTTATGCATGTTAAATAATGAGACAAGATACTTTAAAACTACCGATTTTGACAAAACTGTATCTTGTCTTTTCATTCAACAAATTGTATAAATCTTAATAGGTATCGTCAAGGGCAAGAAACATCAACTATAATAATTGAGATCAAAATACTTTATATCCAAAATAAGCAACTAGCCTATCAGGTAACTTTTATAAAGCCCATATTATCATCATAATTAATCATCAATAATTAAACATTGAATTTTGAAAAAAATTGAATACTTGCCATAAATGAACTTATGACAAACTAAAATAATGTAATAACTAAAAACTGTTCAATAACTAAAATATTGTCTCAAGTTACAGGAATTATTGATAAATTTATTCGATAACATTGTTAACTATACTCTTGTTCCTGGATATAGAAAATATAAAAATAATTACAAAATAATAGACACAATTTACAACAATGATATTCATACCACCTAATCATAACTATCTATCAATTCTCTATCGAGAATTGATAGATGGTTATGACCTACTTTTGAACTTGTGAAAATATGAAAAGCTTTAAAGCTAAATCATAGTGTGGTTAAAATTGTATGAAAGACAAAACAATACCAATTGAAGGGAATAATTTTTACTACAGAATCTAAGTAGAAACAGTTGAAAATTAAATAAAACTATTCATTAGATCTTAGATTTGTATGTGCCTCCTAATGGAACAATCCTTAACTAAGATACTTGATACAAGTACTAATTTATAGCAAGTTATAAGAAAAAATATTGTTAAGACTGTTTAGATTAGTAAGAAAGCTAGATTGCATTATGGAAATTATACAACAATTAATCTTGCATATTGAACATTCAAGACAACAAAGACAAGAATTATCAGATCAAGACAGAAGCTATCAATGTTATTGTATGTATTCTTGAAGATTTTCTTTTTCTTGGAAGTCTCTTTTCTTTGACTTTTTCACCTGTGGTCATGCCCCAGTGGTATGTCTAAGCCATTAACAGAAACAAAATTATTATTATTATAGATAGAATCTATAGGTAACTTACTATAGGTACTGTATAAAAAAATTATTGGTAGTCTGTACAAACAAAGAAGACATTCTGGCAAGATGGGAAAACGACTCAGTCAATATTGATTCAAAAATAATGAATCTGGTCTCAAATTGTGAATCAGAACTTGTTCTACAATTTGAGACCAAATATATAATTTTTGAACCAATATTGACCGAGCCGGAGTCAATTTTCCATCTTGCTAGAATGTCTCGTTTGGTTGGACAGACTATAACTATAAGCCAGTTCTCAATACCGTATTTATTGTTAGTGTAACACTTTTGAATGTAGATACAAAACATAAATCTGATCTTGAATTTGAATATCACTGAACATAATCCCCAAAAATAAAATTATTTCAAATTGTTTACCTGATGGATGATGATGATGTTGCGCAACTAATAAGACTCAACATCTAGGACGCATACACTTTCCACAAAAATTATCAGCCTGAAAGGTGGTACAAATTATCCAAGTCAGTAATCAAATAGAAAATAATTTAGATGAATTAAGAACCATTGTCAAGATCAGACAATGAGAACAATCAACTGTCACAATAAGCATCATGAGATGTAAATAAGAGCTTTGCCAGCAAATGATTTCTCATGATTATTCTTCATTCATGGAATTGAATTTTTCAACAGAAATTTTATTAAAAACAACATTGTAGGCCTATACTAACTCATAAAAAACTTGCACTGATATTTTTCAATTTTGAGCATGAACAGCACAGAAATAATACCGTAGTGTAAGTATAAGTACGATAGCCTAGCATAATAATTATAAGTTATCAGTTATCTCATCTTTATTATAATCATAATTATCAGTTATCTCATCTCAACATTATGTAAAGTACGGTAACTTTACTAACTTATGTTTAATTTTTTTATAAACCGAATAAACTTACATTCTTCTTACAAAAATATAGTAATAATCTTCACTAAATTACAAAATAGACGATTTAGGCTACGGTAACTTAGGTCCTAAACACTTTTCATACAATTCAAGACTTGAAAATACGGTCAGTTATTGATAATCATAAACGTATGATGCCGGTATTAATAGTTTAGCCTTGCTTGCAGAGATCTTCTCAATTTAATCATGCAAATTTGAAAATTTGAAATTTAATAATATTAAGTTAAATAGGCTACACCTCTATTATAATATTTTTACAGGAAATTTAAATTATTTAAGTTACGATCGGACAAGACTGCAAGGCAAGTTCATGTTGGAAAATGTAGAAATCTGATGTGCAGTATAATAATAGCAATGTGAGCTAATTGTAAATAAATCACAAAATATACTGACATGATTACTATAAACTTACTGAATAACTGTGGAGAGCCAAATTATTTGAATCAGTTTAAAACAGCTAGACTAGACTCAATTCAATAGGTTCAAGCATGAGCATGAGTTCACAACAGAAGTAGAAGCGTTCAAGTTGTCTCAGATATTAATGATTTCTGAGATCTGTATCAAAAATTCGATTTTATCAGAATTTAAGATAGAAAATAAATGGATAACGTTGTAAAACAAGTAGAAAACATACTGGATAAAGCATTTTTTGGCGGTAACGCTCACGCTCAGGCAAGAACAAAGACAAGAGTCAACTGAACAGGGCTGGTGTTGAGTTGACTACACACTCACCTAGAATTATCAACGTTTCTCTGTAGATAACAATGTAAAACACGTAAAACAGTATACCAGAATTTCAAAAACAGTTAACACTTTAAATAATTAGCAACAGAATCATCGGAGATTTTGACTAGATACAATTGCAACGACGGACACGAGACTACTGTTGAGTGAGAAAACCGGCCTAAGCTCAAGCTGGGGTGGACATAACCTTTCAGTACTACAACAAAGAACGAGCAGATGCATGGGGGAGACACTAGCGCTGGCAGCGTCTAGCGGCGACTACCGCAACTAACCCAGTACTCCCGCGAAATAAAAACAAGTATAAAGTCACTGACTGGCTTGACTAGTTCCATTCCACTATAAATAATTTAATTCATTCTAATTCATCTTCTCAACGGGGCCCTTCGAAGACAATCAATTAGTCCTCTGCAAGATATCCGTCAAATTAGTCACATTTTGAAAAATTAAAGCTAGACAAAAGCGGCGAGCGGCGACCTATGACATTCGAACCCAATAAATTACTGAACCAACAGTAAAAAGTGGGATCTAGGCTGTGTTTCCGTTCGCTTAGCTCCCACAAATTATTTTCTACGGAAAACTTTGTGGTTGACGAACGATAAAAAACGAAAACAAACTAGTGAATGGCCTACTGTCTAGCCTAGCACACACTAGATGTGTTGATAGAGATAGCTTCAGTCCTTCAGTAGTATTGTGAACTAAAAATTTATGACCGAATTCTTATCATCCCATGTTATTAAATGTTCCACTATCTCACACTTGGAGGAAAAAATACTTCCTGAATAAATATTTATGTTTTATGAAAACTTATCAACATAAATTCTGAGAATAGTTATTGCTTTGATACTGTCGTGTTTCAAATAACTCATGAATCACAAAAATTAAAATGATAGTTAATCAGGCAAGCCTTGATTGATAGAATACAAATGTTTATCCTTATTTATTCAATGAACAAGTTGAAAAATAGAACATACAGTAAACTCTAGGCTACAGAATAATATGTTTTTAAATAGTCAATAGATCTTTATTAGCCTCCATATTCTTCAAGAACAGCATTAGGATCATAGAAATCTTCAAAATAATTTATACAAAAACAAATGTATGGTAATAAGTAGGCTAAGTTAGCAATGCAATAAATTATTAAAAATTGTTTGAAAGTTATAGGAAATGAATAATACTTTAAAACTAGTAACCTATTTACTGGGCAGATCTTATGTATAATTTATTAGGTGATAATATTTAAAAACTAGTGTTTGAAGTAATTCATAGTCTCTACTCAGTAAGATCAAGCAAGGAAGATTTAATCCCATGAATAACCATTCATGTGTTCTTAACATTCAGAGTTGGGTCAATAATTATTACTATTTGGAGCTCTTGAATCAGTGAAATACCTTTTTTTAAATTCATTCAATTTTCAATCCAAATTATCTTAATTAATTTCAATCTAAATTATAGAATGGAATTCAAACTTCAATAATAAATTATTATTTTATTCTATATCTAATTCATCTTCATAAGTTCCAATTTTTATATTAAAAACAATAAACATGGCAAAAAAGTCCAGAATCCGGAACTGTCTGAAAAACACTGCCGCAGGTCTGGGTTCGAATCCCAGTGGCATGGCTGTTTTTCACCTCATCAATCACCTTAGCACTCAAGATCCATTACCCACACACAGGCTAAAAAGCTTATATGGGCATCATCCGCAATAAAAAAAAGTAGCCAATTTCAAACAATGTTTACTAAACACTTCACAAATTTCTAATGCTAGTACAATATCTAACACCATCCTAAAAATATTCAAACTATTTTATTCCATTTAAAATATCACTAGTACCATTCTATATACAGTAGTAGTCATAATATGGGTTTTAGTTTGTTTTCAATTTATAACGACTTACTACAAAATATTCTTGGTTTGACGGAATGGGAACTCGAGAAAAAATCAAGAAGAGTTATTCTAAAATGGGACTGAATATTTTAATTAAAATTTCGACATGAACTTTTGATAACTGCTGTAATAGTATTCCACATTGATAATGGCCTAATGTGCCGAAACAAGTCTGTGTTAAAAATTTTAAAGTTTTTTAAAAGGGTGTTTGATTTTCATTTATTTTTCAACTGTAATAGTAATTTGTAATCTGATGTAGTTTGTACAAATATTAACAGTATATTTTTGTCTGCGCCAATAAAACTATTTGACTTGAATACAATAATCTATTCAATATTGTTTGTGATAAAATATTTTTGGAAGTAAGAAATTATAATATTAAGAGAAAGTGGACATTGTGGATAGACATATAACCTACATCTTAAACCTTCAACCATCATTCATCATCACTCATTCATCCTTTGCTTAAAATACTTGGAAACCAAGTCGCAATTGTAAGGGAAAGAATAAAGAATTGGAATTATAATCTTTCAGCACTAGTATACGATCCTACATATAGTAATTCTAATATTTATTCTTATTTCTTAGTACCTAGAATATTATATAGAAATAATCTATTTTCTAATACCATTTTATAGTATAAGCACTCTAAGCAGTAGATACTTTATAGATGTAGATAGATAGAAACTCCTAACATTCAGCTACAATAATCTATTAATTATAAAATAAATTGATTTATTCAATTTAAAATAGCACTAGTACCATTCTATATTGATATAAATTGTAATCATATATCACAATAAAGTATTCCTCATATCCTATCACAATATTTTATTGGAAGTATAATCTTTCATCAGTAATAAACTATACCTTGCTATTTTTATGGTAGTTGTAATATTTACTCCAAGTACAATTTTCTATGAAAAACCGAATTTTTGCTAGTAAACCTGATACAATATTTTATCGCCGGAACAATATTTCTCGTCAATATTTGGACGCCGGAACAGGCTTAGCTCACAAAGCTATCACAGCCTAATCCATGAAGATGACGACGACAATATTTTCTATCAATCAATCAATCAATCAACCAATCAATCAATAATTTATTCATTAATACAGTACAATGATGATATTGTAGTATTTATATCAATATCAATAATATAGATATCATAATTTGAAGAAGAAACACTATATGCACAACCTGCACTTTTTTCTGCCCAATTTAGATGAATATTGAAGTCCAAAAGGTTAAGCTTATTTAAAAATGTAGGTGATAATGGTAATATAAGAGATAAATCAGGAACACTTTTTTCTACTCTCATCAGCTCTGGAAAATACCTCCACTTCCATGAAAATTCATCAAATTCAGTTGAAATGGCCTGGGGGAAACGCCGGGGATCAAATCCAGAGGAAGCGTTCGTTCAGCCTCCACAGGTTGGCTCGCTCGTTTGCGAACGCTTGCGTGCGTGCGTGCAAATACTACCCTTGAACACTACTTGCACCCTCTACGGTGCCGGACCGACCGGAAGTCGGTCGAGAACAACCGGAAGTACGGGAAGGGACTGCAGCTCAGGGACAGATGAGCTCTTCCTCTGCGCACCTAACCTAACCTGAATGAGATATTTCACCGGCTTTCCCTGAATTCCACGCTTGTGCGAAATGAACCTCTCTCTCTTTTCTTTCCTCTTCCCTGACAGATTCTACCTCACCTAACCTCAACTGATTTTCCCCTTGTCTTCATCATTTTCAGTCTGTCTTTCCCTTCATTACCCAACCTAACCTAAACTACCACTTGTCCAAAACAAACCTCTCTCTCTCGTACTCATTTTACCTCGCTTGAAGTACATACTGTACTTTCCCTTGTCTGAAGTAACCTCTCTCTGTCTTTCCCTACATTGAGAGAACCTAACCTAACCTAACCTAAACTTCCCTTTCTCCAAAACTAGCCTCACTACATCTCATTCTACAGTCTTGTTGAGCAAAGAAGACATTCTGGCAAGATGGGGGAATGACTCCAGCTCGGTCAATATTGGTTCAAAAATAATAAATTTTTTCTCAAATTGAAGAAAAGATTCTAATCTCCAATTTGAGACCAGGTTTTTCAATCTTGCACCAATATTGACCGAGCTGGAGTCATTCACCCTTCTTGCCGGAATGTCTTCTTTGCTTGACCAGATTATAGCTTACTTGAAATAATATCCCTATCACAGGAACATACCAATCATACTGGATGACATCGATGTAACTCAAATGAACTCAAATATATGTCACCAGTGACAATGTTGGATGACGTCACATATATGTTACTCAAATTCAACGTGTAAGTCATTAATGACAATGCTCTTGTTGCATTGTCCATGTCAGTGAATTGTTAGAAGCCTTCTGTCAACCTCATGGAACACAGTAGGGAACAGAGTAACCTCATGGTTAATGTTTTCCTTATGGAAGTACAAAAGCACAATAGCCAACTATAGCCAAATATGGAACTATAACACTATGAGGTACTGGTACCTTACAGGCTATTGTTCAGGCTACATACATGTATGCAGTATCATAGATGAAGTAAATCTTAGGTAGAGAGTTTCTCAGTCAAATTATGATTGGTCTATGATGGTTGGTATAGGGTATATCAAAGATTAGTAACAGTGTATTTCTGTAGTTGTTCCAAGAAGAATAGATTTGTGTGAGAATCAACCCTATGTTTAATAATAGGTACCTAGTGTTCATCTGCAGTTTTATATACGGAATTTCTAAGCCAGCAATGATTAAGTTTTGAGTTAAGCAACCTTCATCTGTTTGACAATGCTTTTGCTCTAGTTCTGGGATCTAAGACACTCTTAGCAAGAATCAACCCCACCTTTAATTATAGTGTTCTGATCCAGTATTGGAATACAGTTTAGCAAGCAATGATTGAGTTGAACAATCTTATATTGAATAATGTTTTGCTCACTGGCGGCTTGTGCCCATGAAACAGGTGAAGTGCTGTACAGTAAAAGATACGGGCACTTAACCTGTTTTGTGGGTACGAGCCGCCAGCGGTTTTGCTTGGAGAAAAGTTGAGCAGTGTATCAACCTCATGTTTGTTTATGTTTTGCTGCATAGTTGATAAAACAAATTCATATTCACTAATGTTTTGGTGCAGTTACAAATGGGTAAAAGTTGAGCAAGTGCAAGCTTCAAGGCTTCAAGCCTCAATAGATGAGGATTCATCTCATGTTTGATTATGTTTTGCAGCAGTTCTGTGATACTGTAGTTAAGCAAGAAATGATTGACTTGAAAAATCTGATACTCAATAATGTTTTGCTGCCTTCCCTAATGAGAAATAGATGAGCAAATGATCAATCTACACATGTTTAATTGTATTTTTCTTCAGTTCTGTAATAGTTGAGCAAGCACTGTTTGAGTTGAACCATCGCATATTATTTGATCATGTTTTGGTGCAATGTTACAAACGGGAAGAAGTTGAGCAAGTTGAGTTACAAACGGGAAAAAGTTGAGCAAGTGCAAGCTTTAAGCCTAAATAGATGAGGATTCATCTCATGATTAATTATGTTTTGCTGCTGTTCTGGAACAGTTAAACAAACAATGATTAAGTTGAACAACCTCATGTCCAATGATGTTTTGCCCCAGTTTTATTGAAAGTTTAGCAAACAACGATTGAGTTTTCAGTTAATCAACCTTTCATTCAATAATGCTTTGCTGTAGTTCTGGGATACTTCAGCAAGAATGATTCTGATGTTTGATGTTTTGCTCCAGTTCGGTTCCATAATAGTTGAGCGAGCAATAAGTGCATGATGACTCATCCGCACACTGCGATTAACTCAACATGCATTAGCAGACAGACGCTGTTACAGTACTATCTCAAACGGGAAGCAACAGATAAGACCCCCCCACCCCTAAACCCCTCGATCCAACCCCCCTACACCCCCGATCTTTCTGACCCTGATCATTCACAGACGAGCACTCCTCTCCATCAGAAGCGGGCATTCAACCCTTTCCAACCCAACAGCAACCCTTGATACAGTTTGTCCAAGCAAAGTAGACATTCTGGCAACATCGAAAAAATACTCCAGCTTGGCCAATATTGGCTCAACAATCATCAATTTCGAGATTAGAATCATCAAACGTAGATTAGAATGTTTTGTACAATTTCAGACCAAATTTTCAATTTTTGAACCAATATTGGCCGAGCTGGAGTAGTTTTCCCATCTTGCCAGAATGTCTTCTTTGATTGGACAGACGACGGTACAACGCGACGCCCAATCGATCCCTGCGGCTCAAACGGTCTGCGCATGCGCATAGATTTGAAATCGGTGCGGGTAAACGACTAAACGTGTCTTTACCGGCGCGGTTGAAGCCGTGTCTCGCACGTTGCAACATGTGTATCATGGGACTTTTGTTGAATGTGTATTATGATACACATGTTGTATGTGTATCATGATACGCAGGTTGTATGTGTACCATGATACGCAGGTTGTATGTGTATCATGATACGCATGTTGATTTCGTATCACGGTACACGAGTTGAACATGAATTATTACGATACGCCTGTTGGATAAAAAAATGCTGTATCATGACACGCTTGTTGAACATGTATCACGGGTAGCATGTTGCACTATTTTATGTCTTATTGAATCTTTATAAATGTACGTTTGTCATGACTGATTAAAGATGTAGATGTATTTGAGAGGGAGTTAGGCCTAGAGCAAGAGCGGGAGCATAGCCTCCTTCAACATAAGGAAGCTATGGCTGGAGTCGCGCTCATTTCAATGTACTCTCGCAGACAGCTCGCCAACTGTCCTGACAGAGCTGAGAATCAATAACAGTCATTCTCCAACCAACCGCATTGATTGTTGGTGACAGCTTGTTGTGTTGATTACGCAATCTATCCTGGGATGCCTGGGATATCAAGAATATACAATAATATTTATTATAAACTAACGTATACTTTTTTATTTTAAAATTATTTTCAATAGTTACCATAATAAGAACTACCATAACGAATGAGTGGCTTACAAGCTGAAAACTAAGTTTACAAAACTATAATACAAAACTAAGCGAGTAACAAAACAACACTAAAAACCAAAACTAAAAAATAACACTAAAAACAAAATCAGAATAAATCAACACTAGAAAACTAAACGAAAACAACAAAGTAGAAACAAATCAACACTAATAAAACAATACGTTTCTCATGCCAAAGTCTGGTCTAGCAAAGAAGACATTCTGGCAAGATGGAAAAATCACTCCAGCTCCATCAAAATTGGTTCAAAAATTGAAAATATAGTCTCTAATTGTAGAGCAGAATTTTTTCTACGATTTGAGACCAAATTCATAATTTTTGAGCCAAAATTGACCGAGTTAAAGTCATTTTCCCGTCTTGCCAGTATGTCTTCTTTGCTCGACCAGACTATAGCAAGAAAAACGTATTGTTCTATCAGTGTGGTAGGGATGCCACTACAGTTGACAGTTTACAATCTGTCCAAGCAAAGAAGACCCTCTGGAAGATGAGAAAATGACTCCAGCTCGGTCAATATTGGTTCAAAAACTATTGATTTGGTCTCAAATTGTAGGAAACATTCTGATCTACAATTTGAGACTAAATCAATATTTTTCGAACCAATATTGACCGAACTGGAGTCATTTTCCTGTCTTGCCAGTATGTCTTCTTTGCTCGACCAGACTGAATAAAATAGGGATACCACTGCATTTGAAAGTCCACACGCGAATGTGGTTGTTAGCAGATGGCATTAATTTGAAATTTATTTGACACCCTTTGTGAAACGCGTGCAAGCGTGAAAACAGACAGATATTCGAATTTATGCGACACGAATAATTATTACTGGCCGTATTGTGTGCTCTATGGATAACTGGGATTATAAAGCGCAATTAATCTGTTGAAAATTTCATCTGAATTTGAGGTGGAATGCTGCGAGTTTGGTAGGGGGATGAGATTTTCCCAAAAAATGTGGGAATGCTGGTCCAAACATTTAATGCGTTGGCCCGAAAATGTGGTGACACATAACAAGGCGAGATCAGAATGAATTGTTTGGATTTATTTTGGGTTTGGGTTGAAATTTTCCAAAAAAAATTTGGCAATGGTGGTCCAAAAATGTAGTGACAGATTATACAAGTTGGTATTAGAATGAATTTTGTTGAAATTTATAGTAGCGTCTCTGCATTGAGGGAGATTTTGTTTAACAATAAATAGAGGATGTAACAGTGTTTTCTTTTAAAATCATAGATGGTTTATTGTTGAAGATTGATTAAATTGTTTCGTAGAGTTCGACAATATTCTCACTGATGTCAAATGAGCCTCATAAGTTATTCAATACTTGTTGCAAAGTAGATTTATTAAGAATTATTAGTAATTTGTTTTTTTTCCTCAATTTTTCTAAAATTTATGAATTTATTTTAATAAGAGGAGAATCCATGGAACAGGAATAATAATAATAATAATATTGAGGAATTTCCCAACAATAAATGAAACTATTCTTCCTCTTGAAATTCATGGAAGGAGCTGAAATTTAGCACCCAACCATGAAAAATTTGAGAAAGTTGACCGCAAGCAAACAAAAATTTGAGAGAGAAGCCCTAAATCAAAACATACTTGAAAAAAGACCATTACTTTTAAATATACAGAGAGAGATTGAGAGTTAGAGGAAAACAGAGAGAGAGAAAGATAAAGAGAAAAATCAAAGAGAGAGTTAGAAAAAAAGAGAAAGAGCGAGAGATTTCAAGAGAGAGAGATTGAGTAAAGAGAGAGACCAGACATATTGATCGCCAAGCCATCTGTATTCGAGTAAGGGATGTTGGGACAGTGGTTGGGGGCACGCGGAGCTTTATACAGTAGTCGCACCCCTCTCAAAATAAAATAAAAAACACCCCAAAAACGAAGAGAGGGTGAGGAGGAGGGGTTGATGACTAAGGGCGAGAAAGAGAGGGAAAGAGAGAGTGACTCTTTATTCACAAAATTGTACGCTAGGCTAGGTCTGGAGCATTGATCTATAAATTCATATTTATAGACCTAAACTGTTGGAGAGGGAGAGGGAAACTATTGCTAGAAAAAGAGGGAACAAAGAGGTGTTGAGTGAATGGTATAAGTTCAGGTTAGGTAAACAGTTGGATCAACTATCTCGTATCTTTCAATAAACGTTCGGGGTAGCAACAGATTATTTGGGATTATCATGAATATTCGCTTATTCATTTATTTATATTTCCCTCTTTTTAAAGGGTGAGAATTTTCTGAATTAACTCATGTCTCAGGAACTGACTTTCTTTAATGTTCAATACTTTTAAAAGGTATATTTTCAACAATTAAAAATTGATTAAAGGGAGAAATAAATGTGGTAGTTTATTATTTATAAAAAACTCAAAATAATCTAGACCACCAATCATATTAACTAGCTTTTTGGAAATTTTTTAACTTCATAAATTATTTTAATTTATTACAAAGTTAATGATAACAGTTTGGGGGCCTTGAGGCAGATGGGCGGATTGATATAATTCTAATATAAATAATATGACAATGAATTTTGGCCACAAAATTTAGATTATGAATTAAATTTAAATTATTTACATTTCAGTTACCGGCACTAACTTCACCACTTTCAACCTGATATTAATAAGCATTGCTTTTAATATGGAATTATATTTGCAATGAGTATAAAATACTGTACGGTACAACATTATTTAATTTTCTTCACTATAAATTTAAACTAGGTACTATTTATTCATTTATTAGACAGAAATTAACACTTTTATAGTAATATTATACTAGCTTATATTACTTCGTTCACAATTAAATTACAGTATCAATTTATTCCATCATTATTACAATGGTATTGGGGCACGTGCTACTATGATCTACTACACCAAACAAGGTCATTTTGGCGCGAAAATCTCCACTTAAAACCACTCTTGTCAATGATTGAATGAAATGAAGACCTGCTCCTCTTGCAAAGGCATCTCGATTGGGACACGTGCTGAAATCTATAAGGCACAGAGGGTTGTTTGCAATGTGCAAAACATAGAAACCAGTCATTTTGGCGCCAAAATCCTTACTCCAAACCACTTAAGTTATCAATGAACTACATACACCTGCAAAGGGAATTTGCATACTGTTCATGACACGAGCTAACAGCTGTTGGGGTTTTAATTGTTGTTAGGTTAGGTTTGAACCGGTTTGTTTTGGCGCCAAACTTGGTTGGCGCGTGGTCCATTCTTTAATTTGCATCTGTTCAGAAATTATCAGCTGTCTTTTACACCTTACATAGGGCGGGTAATTTGAAAATGTACAGCATCAGTTTTTTCCTATATTTCTTTTTATTTTTATTTTTTCATAATAATATTATTGTAAAATAGGACATCAAATTCGAGTAGGCTATCATAAATGACAGAAATTTGTCAGTAATTATTCATCAATATTTCTATATAGCTATCTTTATAGCTAACTGAAGTATTTTCACAGTTTCGCTATAAACAACTATTTTCATTAGAGTAGGCTTACTTTTTAATGATTTTTTTTAGTTTCTTAAATTCACATTATCAATTTATCATGAACATAGTACTGTAGAACAAAAAAGATGACTTACACAAATTCATAATGTATTCATTTATTCAAGGAAGAGTATTATGGGTAATAACTGGGTAGTAACATAGACATTGAGTCCAAATACCAGTTTTGATAAATATTCCAAATAGGCCTAGCTTATGTTTGAATTCAATATCAGTATTTACCACAAATTTCGTCTCTTTGAACTTTGTAAAATATGAGAAATCAATTTTAAATTGAAAAAGTCAAATTAGAAGCAGAAACTACAAACATATTTAATATGTTTATACTAATTTAGTATAATAATTAGAAAATATTGAATGATATGGAAGCAATGGATGCGATATATCAATTTTAGAAACATTTTTCTGTAGTATACAGGAATTTATCAATAAAAAAGAGCCCTAAGTTAATGCTAATGATTCATATCATGTTTCATTTTATTCAAAACGTCATTTTCATCGTTCGAAACTTGTAAATTGTGCAAAATGAAACAAGGGAAGGAACTATAAAAATGAGTCGGGCTGTTGCATTGCATGCATGTGTACCGAACACCTCATGATTTTGTCTTCATGCAAATGCAGCTGGTTGACAATGCATTCTGGGTGCATATAACTGCAGTTTGCATTGCACTTCAACATGCAGTTAGGGTTTGTTATCATGCAGTTGGGTGAGTGAGGGTTTAGGGAGGGGGGTTGTGTTAGCTCTGTGGCCTACCCTTCCAGTTGCTGCAACCTACCCTATATGTGCACTGTTTGTAATCAACCCTAGTTGAGGGGTGACTTTGGTCTTTCTCCCCTCTCAGTACACTTTCATTTTTCTACATTTTAATCTGTACAATGCTGTTTTCTTTGTTTGAATAATATTCAACAATTTGGAAATAACATACAAATATGAATTTTTGGTAAAGTGTTCGATATTAAACAGCTCTAAACTTGTGCTAAAATTTACACTTTCATCATAGATGTTGTAGAACTTATTCATAATTTAGGTAAGTGAATGATGATGCCATGAACATTGAAACTTGAGTATGATTCTTTATCTTTAAATAAACTTTGTGGATCTGACAACCTTTCTTTTCACTTACGGTACCTAAATTGTGATTAAAGTCTAGTTCCCATTACTACAAATAGAAAAGTCTTCCGGGCACATAATTATGTTCCTAAGATGCAATAAAAACACAGAGTTGTATAAAGCAACGAACTGGTCAGATTCGATCTATATTAATTATTGGACTAGGACTAGAAACATAGTTTCCTTCAATGTTAAAGGAAGCTATGCTAGAAAAGGATGATCTAGGTAATTGGAAACTAAAGTACATATTGGAAAACTACTCACAACTTTGATGTGACTCAATGGTAGTGACTCTACAGTAGAACATACCTGTAACAAGAGAAAAACAATAAATTATTGAGGTAAATTTATAAGAAAATGTTCTCAAACAAACGTTTAATGCATAACATAAATATATCACTAGTTTCCGACAGTAAAATGTTATTTGAAAAATTTTTTGCAAGTTTTATAACTAGAGTTTTGTTTAGAATTTGGCTTACAGATATAGATAGTCAAAAAAAATATCCAAATAAAGGAATAATAATGTAAAATATTAAAGTAATATCAGATCATAATTGATTCTGATGATATATGTTCAAATTTTGTTTCTGAATTTTAGTAAAATCATATTTTCAAGTAGGTGAATTGAAGGAAGTAATTATTTAATAAATTAGTTATAATATTCTTGAACTATGGAAATACAACATGAATAATGATATTGGGAGAAAATTTTTGACCATGAGTTTATTGTTCCAAGTAGCCAACACTCAAATTTACTGAATAAATTACACAAAAATAATTAATGTACATTCGTTTAAAAACCCCATCTCCAGTAATTGAATAGAATTATCAAGGAATAAAAATCTTGATCTAAATTGGAACTAAAGAAGTTTTTGGTGAGCACCTGGTTTTCAATTCCTTAATATTGTATTTGTAATGAAATAAATAGAATTCAGTCAATATTCAATTTTGCACATCTCCTGCAATTATTTTATCAATGAATCAAAATTCCTCCATCAATATTTAAATTGGCTCATCTCCTACAATTAAATAGAGTTATCAATGAATCAATAATGCTTCTATTGCTTCATGAATACTTGAATCAACAATTCGGATATCCCATTGCCTTACTAGCACAGGAAAAACGATGAAACAACAACAAACAACATGCAGACATTATGTTGTTACGTATTGTGTTACTACATAAGAGGCATGTAGTAAGTTACATACATGGCTGCGTTGGATAACACTATCCTCTGTAATGAGGACCAGTTTAGAGTGGATGCTCACATTGATTACTCATGATAGGTACACTATTATTACTGTATTATACTGTATTAACTATGTATAATCAATCCTCTACTACTATCGAGGAAAGAAATTTTATTACAATTAAAAGAAGATGAAAAATTTGTATTTTGTATTATATTACAAAGTATTACATGTATTACAGAGTTCACATTTTTTAAAATTTATTTAGTAGTGAACAAATTATTTTAATCAATTTATTAGTGAAATTAGATTTATTAGATGAATTTACAACAACAGATTGTATTATACTTATAGCTGAAGCAACAAAGTTACACGGTTCTGTTTTCTGCTCCTTATGCGCTCCAACAGCTTATTTTGTCAATCAGAGTTGATTAACTATGCCTAGATTATGTTTTTGGAATCAAAAGAGACAATAGATGCTTCACATCAGCTGTTGGTAGGTTACAATCCTCATCCAACCCTAGAATTTACTATACAGTCATGTCTTTGAAAATCAACAATTTGGTGAACCTATTCTGAAGAAAAACTATTCGTATAAACTTGAAACTATTTTAAATTATATATATTTAAATGAAAACTAGAAAACCTATTCTCAATTTTATGAATGAAGAGATTGATATCGAACAGAATCAATTAGAATATTAGAAAGAAACACGAAAATGAGAATCAAATCATGAATATGTGAATAGAAAACTTTGTCTACTACTATACCGTCTATACCTTGTCAAATTTGTTTATACAATCAGAATATACAATCTATTTAGTAGTTAGTAGTTGGTAGTAGTTAAGAGTCCAAAGTATAAGTTAAGTAGTTAGTCCAAGGTACAACTTATTTAATCTATCACATTCTATATAGCTATAAATCTGTAAGTAAAACTTGACTCCATCAGTAGCCTACATCGTTATATGTTGAGATTTTAAGTATTGTTAAAATCTGTAAATAATCTCCCATAAGTTATGTATCGTCTAAAGAAGACATTCTGGCAAGATGAGAAAATGACTCCAGCTCAATTAATATTGGTTCAACAATCATGAATTTTGACTCATATTATAGGAAACATTCTAATCTACAATTCGAGAACAAATTGATAATTTTCAAACCAATATTGGCCGAGCTGGAGTCATTTTCCCATCTTGCCAGAACGTTTTCTTTGCTTGGGCAGACTAGACTCTTTGTAAACTAGAGAAGGTAACATGCTTCTCGTATAGCAGCTAAGAGTGTGCATATCCTTTCAAAAAGCAGCTGGAAATGCAATGGAACATTCCAGAAGTAGGCGGACGAACGCTATAGGATTATTAATGGGATGGGAGGATGATGATGAAGAAGAAGAGGAGGAATGGTAGAAGATGATGAAGTAGAAGAAGAAGGAAAAAAGAGTAAGAAGAAGTAGAAAAAGAAGGAAGGAAACAAGACAGGAATAGAAGAACACTCTTGCTTTTTAAAAGCAGCCACCACTAGACAGGAAGAAAAAGAGAAGGTTGGCTGCATTGCTGCACTCTGAACTCAACTGAGTTGCATTCTTAACGTGCATTCATTGCTGGATGTTGTATTGAATGAAATTTGTGAATTTTATATGGGTTGAGTCTGAAATATTTCATTTTTAAGGTCAAAATCAGATGCATTCATTCATTCACAATACGGGCAATAGGAGGCCTAACCGAAATCATTCCGAACATTATATTATAATATGTAAAACGATAAGCTAAGTGTCCTTGAATTTTATTTCAGAACGAATTAAAGAGATTTTAATACTTAATTAATTGAACTTGAAGGACTTCATTTATTCAAGATATTACAATAATACTTATAGGTATAATACCACTTATAATTAAAATAATAATACTTATAAGAAGACACAGACACATGTCCAAAAAGTCTTCTTTCCTAATTTTGTTGGGGATATCACAAATGAAAGTCTTGTCTATTAATAATTATTAAATCATATCAATTTATGAATTAATACGATACAGAATTTTTCAATGTGTTAAAATACCTTTCAGCAAGACACTATAAAGGCAACTCAGTATGATGCAATATTGAAGCAATCAAATCTAAATATCTTGTACATATTAATAAAAAAAAGTCCTTTATCGGCATTTCTACAGTATATTATTAAATCAATTAACATTCATACATTTGGAATAATACAACAAAATTATAGGCTACTAATTGGAAAAAACACGGACAATTATGTCAAATACTTTGTCTTCCAAATTGACCAAAGTCTTCCAAATTGACCAAAGTCTTCCAAATTGACCAAAGTCTTCCAAATTGACCAAAGTCTTCCAAATTGACCAAAGTCTTCCAAATTGACCAAAGTCTTCCAAATTGACCAAAGTCTATATTGTTAGACCTTCATAGCTTCTTACTACTACTGCTCATGCTTCTTCTTCGAATCACTAAAATCGAATCCGCAAGAAGCTTTAGCTTTGAATTATATTAAAATTCAAACCCAATATTGAAAATCTAAATGCCTACACACACTTACAGTATTGAACAAGCCAACAAACCTAAATTGATACCCAGGAAGCAGCGCGCCGTAAAAATGTTAGTGAACCGACTGGGATGTCATTAAAGCATGCATACTGTTTACACTTATAGAGCGTAATGTCAGTGCGGAGTGTTTCGTGATTAGGTATTGTAATTTTATGCCAGCGCTCTAATGTGAACGACCTGACTCACGACTTCAAAGTATTCGTGTTTGAACTATAATCGGTTCAAGCCAACAAGACATTCTGCCAAGATGGGAAAATGACTACAGCTCGGTTAATATTGGTTTAAAAATCATTAATTTGGTCTGAAATTGTAGGAAACATTCTGATCTACAATTTGGGACCAAATTAAAAATTTTTGAACCAATATTGGCCGAGCTGGAGCCATTTTCCCATCTTGCCAGAATGTTTTCTTTGCATGGACAAACTAAAGTCTGTGCTGGCTTATTGTTGTGAAATTGAGCTGATAATTTCATGTATTTGTTATCAAATCGTGTAAGCTCACTCACACTCTTTTTTACCCTCTTTTAATTTCTATCTCACTCACTCTCTTTCATCTTTGTTGAGTGTTGAGTGTTAATGGGAGGGATTTCCTTGAATATCCTTCTCCAAGAATGGACTATTATGTCTGAACTCCGACATTCCATGTAGATACATAACAATCATATTATCACAGTCAGAATATTGAATTCTATACCTTTGTGATTTAACAATAGTCAGTCTACAAATATATTTTTTTTTATTTAATCCAATCGTGTAATTAATTTTATTTTGAATTATCACTATATCTAGGATTTGAGATCATCAATGCTGTAATCTACTTGAATAAAGTGTATAATCTAATCTCTCTCGCATTAAAGTGATGTTGGTGAAGTCATTGATTTTTCCTTAATTTAATAATTGTGATGTGGTGATCAAATGACATATCTGTCATTTTGACTAAGCGGCTGCAAAGCGATCAGAACCACTGTTTTAGATAAATTTATTGGCTCAGAAGGGATGACTATATCACCCCATATTTTTATCGGCTTTGTGTGCCGAAACTCAGACATTTATGACATGTTACTGTTTGGATTAATAATTTCCAAAAGGCCGCAATTAAATCTCCACAAATTTACTTGGAAAAAGAGAGCCAAAATACAACTCACAATAATTATTTTGTTTGTGAAAGATTCACAGAAACTTTTGGAACCTGGAGAAATTGACAAGGAGGAAAAATAATATTGAGAGAATTACTCAATTGAAAAGTAATGTGATATCATAACTTTACCAAACTTGAATAAACTTTTGGGAGATGAATAGTAAGAGGAAAGACTGTATCTCATCTTTCGAATCATTTCAATTCATTTAAATCAGATTATGTGAATGTAAGTTCAGATAAATGAATAAAAAATGAGGATAATAGAAACAAGAAATCATGAAGTTGAAGATGAATCTATACCAAAATGATTAAAGAAATGAAAAATACAGTATGGAAATAGAAACAGTGTGTAGGAGTTTTAAGGAAATTGAGAAGAATGAGGGTGTGAAGAACAGAGAGAGAAAGAAAGAGAGAAGAGATAACAAAAAGCAAGAACGTTGGCTGCCCTAATAAACGTTGTTTTGGGTTATACACAAATGAAATAATGTATTATTCAGGCGCATTTATAGTCTGTCCAAGCAAAGAAGACATTCTGGCAAGATTGGAAAATGACTCCAGCTCGCTCAATATTGGTTCAAAAATTATAAATTTTCTCTCAAATTGAAGGAAACATTCTGATCTACAATTTGAGATCAAATTAATATTTTTTGAACAAATCTTCACCGAGCGAGAGTCATCTCCCCATCTTGCCAGAATGTCTTGTTTGCTTGGACAGACTATAGAAGAGCGATCATTTATTTTGGGTACAATTTGTCATATTTTGCTGTCTCTGCCATATAATACTTGTCATAATCACCAGTACTGAATAATCGGTGCTTCCAAAGCTTTAATAATAGGGTGAAACAAAAACAAAAAGGGCGTGAATAATGCTTATTTATTAATGAAGCTAATTTTGAGTGTTGCATTTATTATTCATCCACGTGTTTCTTGCATAAGGATTACGATCAGGGTTTTCAGTGTAATCAATAACGATGATAATTATTCAAGGTTATATCCTATTTTTGGAGTATCTTTGATGGTTTCGAGCATATTTGTAGGGTTACATTAGTTAAAGCTACTTTATTGTTACAAAATTGTAAGAGTTGCATTGGTAAAATTCATGTTTTAGTCGTAATCAATGATAATTATCCCCTATTTTTTACCCTATGGTGGTTCCATACATTTTTGTAGAATGATATAGGTTGGAGTGACATTATTGCTAATAAATTGCTAAGAAATATCTCTTTTCCGCCTTCCCTCTCTCCCTCATCCTCTCTGCACCACTTTTCCTATTCCCTTTCCATCCTCATTCCCTTTGTTTCCTATCCTCTTGTTCCTTTCTCATCCCATTCCCTTTCTCATTCTTCTTCTTTCTTCTACTCATCCCAAAAGGCTTCACTTTTTCCCACTTTTACAAATCACAAACATTTTGTCTCTCAGGAACTAAAAAATCTTTCTCATTCTCTCTCTGTCTCCATCTCCTCCTCTCAATTTCTATTCATCCCTTTTCTTATCACTTTCCTTTCTTACTTCTCCTACCTTTTCTTTCCATTTCACCCCAGAAGTCTCTTCTCCACTCTCGCAGCCACTGAATTATTGAAATGTTTCTGCTTAAAGCATGAGCCTAGCTTCACTCTCTTTCTGCCCGGCTATTTCTATATTCTCTGACCAATAAATCTCTTCTCCCCTTTTTTGTGTGTTTCTGAATTCCGTATCCGCACTGCATTCCCCGGAATAATTTCTCGGAAGAAACATCGTTCAGA
Source organism: Sogatella furcifera (assembly GCA_017141385.1). Classification (NCBI taxonomy): domain Eukaryota; kingdom Metazoa; phylum Arthropoda; class Insecta; order Hemiptera; family Delphacidae; genus Sogatella; species Sogatella furcifera. Next base: position 20,344,687 of record CM029557.1, on the reverse strand, counting down.
AAATTTCAATTTGTGATTGTCAAAAATTTCATCACCTGAGATCGTGAACACAGAATGAAGCTATAATGTTTTGGTTTTCCAGTTATTTAATGTTACAAAATACCGGGAATAAACTGAAAAGTTGAAGAATGTGTGTGAAAGTTACATAATGTATAGGCAAGTTACAAAATACAAAAAAGCTGTAGAATGTATAGACAAGTTATAGAATGCTATGACTGTATGAAGAAGTTATTGTATAAGATACTGTATAAGTAAAGTTATTGAAGTTATTTAGTTACTGTATAAGTGAAGTTATTAAGTTACTGTATTAGTAAAGTTATTGTATAAGATGTTATTGATTGAAGTTCTATTCTAGATGAAAGGACGAAGTTTAAGCTGTCAAGATTGTGAATTGGAGAAACCGAATAATTATTATTATAATAATTGTAATAATAATTATTATTATAATTAATTTTAATTGAAGAAACATAATTTTGAAAAAATGAAAATATGTTATTAATTTCCAGCTCAGGAGTCTTGACAGAGTGAACAAACTGTATATTCTGTTTGAAAAGATCATGGAATTGTAAATTCTTTGTATAACATTTATCATAGTCATGAAAGTGCTGTAATGATCATTTTCTATAGAGAAGTAGGTAAGAAATTCAAAAGAACCAGATTAAAATTAAAGTCCAATGATGAACATAATGGAAACTAATGCTAGAAAAATAATTTTTAAACTTCCATCTTCAAAAAGATAGTAAATCATAACCGAAAATTATTGTCCAATGTTTCCAGAGACTTGTATAATTGAATGAATAGAACAGCAATACTATTCTATTCTTGCTATTTCATCAGATACTTTTCTATGTAAAAGAGATATTGTAATAGCTGAGATTGTCTAAAGATCACCCACATCTCATGAATCACAATTAATAGGAGAAAGAATACTGTTTTTCCAATTGTGCTAAGTTTTGTCGTACAAACCCTCCGCTTACATAAATACCATGATAATAGGAGAAGGAAGTTACTGTGTGAACTCAGATGCTAAGTACAGCCTGTCCAAGCATAGAAAACACTCTGGCAAGATGGGGAAATTACTTCAGATCGATCAATATTTGTTCAAAAGTTATCAATTCTATCTCAAATTGTGGAGCAGAATGTTTTCCACAATTTGAGACTAAATTAATAATTCTTGAACTAATATTGATCGAACTGGAGTCATTTTCCCATCTTGCCAGAATGTCTTCTTTGCTTGGACAGACTTCACTTACAGCAGAAAGTACTATACAGCAGAAACCCAATCACGAAACTCATAAACAGTTTCTGAAACTGGTCACGAGAGGCCAAGCGCGTGTTATCGGCGCTTGTTTTCCGGTATGACTCCCGGCCTTCCGGATTATATCAAACATAATAATGTAAGAAAAATCCGAAGATGGGAGATTGACTGTCAGGAGACATTAATTACTGCATTGAAAGCTTGATGAAGCTTAGTCTATCCAAACAAAGAAGACATTCTGGCAAGATAATAAAAAGACTCCACCTTGGTCAATATTGGTTCAAAAATTATATATTTGGTTTCAAATTGTAGAAAACATTCTGATCTATAATTTGAAACTAAATTTATAGTTTTTGTAACAGAATTGACCGAGCTGGAGTCATTTTCCAATCTTGCCAGAATATCTTCTTTGCTTAGACAGACTATACAATTAAAAACAATATCTATCTTTAGAGTTATGTCTAAAATAATTCAGTCACGGTTTCATTTAATTAAACCGGAATTAATTCACTTAAACCGGAATTCATTAAATGAATTATTAATTGTTGAAGTTGGTGTCAAATTATTCAACTTTTACTTCTCAGATTGCTTCTTGATTACATTGTTTGATAATGAATACATTGATAACATACAGTTTTTCCAAGTTTTAAGTGAATTCAAACGTACCTAACCTATTGGGAAGATCCATTGAAAATTGGAAGAATTGTCTGTGTTTTCACCTATCAGTATAATTGTGATGTATCTAATGAATAAATAAATAATAATGTTTTAGATACGCGATGTCTGTGTTTTCTTACTGAATTTCATTGTATTTTTATTGAATAAATGAATGAAAATGATGTTCCCTATTACAAAATCTAGAAATCTTGTGCAATTTCATGTATTTTTGTTTGTTTGTTTCTCAATGATTCAACAGCCCATGAAGGGCTTAGGCCTAGCAGCTGGTTGCCAGTTTCATATTTACTCCACTATCTAGCAGAGGTGGATAATCATCAACCAGGATAGAGCAAGTTTCAATTTCAGGTCAAACAATCTTAATTTCAATACATAGTAATACTATTCGCATGAAAATAAAACTGTAAAATCTATCTCTTTAATATCCCAGATTAGTGTATCATATACTATAGATATAGTGTATCTTCCTACTATTACAGATACACTACTACTTACCACTGGCGGCTCGTGCCCACGAAACAGGTGAAGTGCTGTACAGTAAAAGATACGAGCACTTCACCTGTTTCGTGGGTACGCGCCGCCAGTGCTACTTACTGTACAACATTTTGTTAAAAAAATCATGAAAATCAGATTCAATTGAATCCACTTCATGAGAATTCAAACAGGGTGTTTAATTTCAAGTTAAATAATATAAATATCAACAAACGATTCACATGAAAATAAGATGATATTACGATAGAAATTCATCTCCCTAGCATTATAGCTTCCCTACAACGATATTCTTTCAACAAAATCATTAAAATCTAATTCAATTTAATCCATTTTGTGAGCAGATAATTCGAACATGTTGTTTAATTCCAAGTAAGTTGAAACAATATACCAGATTAATATTATGATACTAATTTAACTTTCTAATATTAAAGACACCCTAATGCAACATTCTGTTAACAAAATAATAAAAATCTAATCCAATTGAATCCATTTTGTCATCATGGTAGCCAGCTAAATGGAAGAAAACATTTGAACCGAGAACAGAGTGGATGCTTGTTTAATTTGACCTTGAATTGCCTCTCAAGGGCAAATGCTCCGACTGACCGATCTTGAGAGCGCACATTGACTCTTCCCTCCTCTTCTTCCTACTCCTCCTCCTCCTCCTCCTCTTTCTCATCCATTATTCCTCCTCCCACACTTGAATTATCATCATCAACATCATCATCAACATCATCATGAGGTCTTTAGACCTTTCCGGTCGCTCCCTTGATCTTCATTGGTGCTTTATTCATATTTTTTATTTTCCTTTTCCATTTTCTATATCTTCTGTATTCCATTCACTACAGTTCATTCTATTTTTATTTCTTCATATTATATTATCTACAGTTTGTTCGTCTTGTCTATTTTATTACATATCTTTTTCTTACCGTTCTATATTTTTTCTACTTGTTCATTTTATTTTTTTTTATATAATCTTTTTTCGGTTTTCTACAGTTCATTTGTTTCATCTGTTTAATACTTTTCCTTTTCTATCTTCTTCAGTTTATTCTGCTCGAATATTCTATTTCTTATATCTTCTCTTTTCACTTTTATAAAGTTTATCGTCTCGTCTATTATATTTTAAAAATGGGTGACTCGCTGGAGTAAGTGATAATGCGCCGGTCTGATGACCAAGAGGTCACCTCGATCATTTTTCCACATATTTTGTATATTTTCTGTTGGTCAGATTCATTTCGGTTTTTATGTAAATAATTCTCTGTATTCATTCAATGGATATTCTATGTTGTTCCCATGTTGAATCTATACTGTTGAATAATAGAGTGATTGTTCTCTGTTTTTCTCCTTCTTATTCTTCTTCTTCTTCTTCTTCTTCTTCTTCTTCTTCTTCTTCTTCTTCTTCTTCTTCTTCTTCTTCTTCTTCTTCTTCTTCTTCTTCTTCTTCTTCTTCTTCTTCTTCTTCGTCTTCTTCTTCATTTTCAAAGTAGTCTCTCTCTTTCTTCTTTTCTTCTTCTCCTTCCCGATGATGCTACCTAATGTTCCAATGTAACCAAGTACAGTATCTAAGTATTTCCCGCTCCAAAAGACAAAGGAAAGTACACACACTCTCTCACTCTCTCTCTCTCATAGGTGCATCCTTCTTCAATGACCAGTCTCTCACTCTGTTACACTCCAATCATTCTCGTTTTGTTTTGATATTGTTCTTCTCCCTCGACTAGAATACTTGAGTTTATTCCTCTTCATTTAAATTTGTGCTTATTTCATTCTCCCGTCCTATTACTCTTGTATTTACTTCATTCTTCTACAGTATTTTTGTTTCTTCTTGAACTTCTTCTTCTCCTCCATTACCTTCTCACTCTCCTTCCTTCCCATCTCCTCTTCTCACTTCTTCTACTCTCAGTACTTCTCCTTCTCCTTCTTCTTCTTTTTTTTCTTCTTCTTCTTCTTCTTCTCCTCTTCCTTCTTCTTCTTCTTTCCTCATCATCTTCTTCTTCTTCTTCTTCTTCTTCTTCTTCTTCTTCTTCTTCTTCTTCTTCTTCTTCTTCTTCTTCTTCTTCTTCTTCTTCTTCTTCTTCTTCTTCTTCTTCTTCTTCTCCTCCTTCTTCTTCTTCTTCTTCTTCTTCTTCTTCTTCTTCTTCTACTCTTCTCTTCTCGTTCATTTCGTCTCATAGCCTACTCCTCTCTGATCTCTACATCATCTTCCCCATACTAATTCTCTTCACATCTCATTCAATATTTTCATCTCCTTTTTCTTCTTCTCCTTCTACTCTATTTATTTCTCATTCTTGCTTTTCTGTTGCATTGAGGGCCCCTTTGGAACTATAATAACACATTCAAAGTGATATACTACATAGCTGTTGTCGTCTACTCTCTTATTTCATTGTTTCACTGGCGGCTCGTACCCACGAAATAGGTGAAGTGCCCGTATTTTTTACTGTACAGCACTTCACCTGTTTCGTGGGCACGAGCCGCCAGTGTGTTGCATTGTCTTCTATCTCACACCCACACACTTCAACTATAGTCAGTCCAAGCAAAGAAGAGCCTCTGGCAAGATGGGAAAGTGACTCAAGCGCGATCAATATTGGTTCAAAAATTATGAATTTGATCTCTAATTGTAGGAAACAATTTGTTCTACTATTAAGACCTCATTTATAATTATTTATTGGAAAGCAAAGTACAAATTCTCAAATCTCAATTCGATTTTCCTCGATAAAAAATCCTCTCTCATGTAAATAATCATTAATCAATTTCAGTATTGAATCAATTGATAAGCCTTCCGTTATCCTTTCGTTTCGTACTGAACATCTCCTCCTTCTCCTCCTCCTCCTCCTCTTCCTCCTCCTCTTTTTCTCTCTCTTCTTTTTCCTCTGTACCAATTGCACCGTTATACGTCCCTCACACACTACATCCGATGACGTCAGAGCAGACAAAGCTTATTACGTCACAACAGTCTATGTTGCGCATCACATCATAACAACATAACCTCAATAGCAGGGCAGGCACCTTTCACCCTAAGTGCGCAAGCTGAGAAGACACTCCATCACAATACACTTTAGTCTGTAGCCACGGGTCTTCTCACACTGATGTAACAACACAGTTAGTGGAAGCTGAGAAGATTCGCCGTCATAATACACTTTACATTGTAGCAAGGGTCTTCTCACACTGATGGAACAAAAGAGGATGGTACAGAGAGTTGGTGCATGCTGAGAAGACACTTGGATAAATACAATTTATATTGTGACGGTGTGCCTTCTCAGTTTGCGCTAGCTCTGTACCATCCCATCCTCTATTGTTACATCTTCACCGGCGCATAACGACCACAACGTTACTACATTATTTGATGTAATTTCCGACCTAGCGTAACACGTATGAGATAGGGAATAGAATGTAATCAGAGTCATGAATTACATTGAATAGAGGGTATAGGTGCATCCGTGCTTTACCGGCGCATGTAGGAGTAGATATAGTATCACTGGCGGCTCGTACCTACAAAACAGGTGAAGTGCCCGTATATTTTACTGTACAGCACTTCACCTGTTTCGTGGGCACAAGTCACCAGTGCCTAGTATATATATAGTCTGGTCGAGCAAAGAAGAAGACATTCTGGCATGTTGGGAAAATGACTCTAGCTCGGTCAATATTGGTTCAAAATTGAAAAACCTAAACTCAAATTGTAGAACAGAATATTTTCTACAATTTGAGAGTAAATTTATCATTTTTGAGCCAATATTGAGAGAGCTGGAGTCATCTTTCCATCTTGCCAGAATGTCTTCTGACTAGACTATAAACATAGATATAGTAGACCTAATAAATGTAGGCTATATGTATAGTTAGTCTATGACGTAGACAAGAAAGGAAGATGAGACACAATGGTGAAGGAACAAGGATAGATGGAAGGAGAGAATGAGAAAGAAAGAGAAAGAGAGAGTGATAAAAGAGGAAGTGAAAGTGGAGACTTTAATAACTCCTGGTCAGGGTGGGCGTTCTACACGCTTGCATAGTCTCGTGCATGCGACGTTTTTTTACAATACCTTAATTGAATTTGTTAAAGGATTTTGATAATTATTACTAAGATTGTACAGTAATTTGTTTTCTACTGAGACATCCTCAATTTCTAGTTATTGTTAAAAATTTGAATCTTCAATATTGAATTTTATGTATGTACAATTTATAAATGTCTATGAGTTGATAGTGTCATTAATGTTCATGTATTTTGAATAAATAATTTATCTATCACTGGCGGCTCGTGCCCACGAAACAGGTGAAGTGCTGTACAGTAGAAGATACGGGCACTTCACATGTTTCGTGGGTACGAGCCGCCAGCGACACCAATAAGAGGAAACACACACACATTTCCAAAACGTCTCCTTTTCTAATTTTCATGAAAATTTTGAAAATAAAGAAAACTATGAGTTATTTATTCAGAATTTTGAAAACCTTTGTGGCACGTTCTATTCAAAACAAGATGTCAATTTATAGCAAATTGAGAAATTGTAGAACTGAAATTTTTAAAGCTTTATTAATTGTGGAAACTCCAATTTGTTCTTATAAAACTTCTTATCCATTTTTTAATATTCAATGTTTTACACTCCTCATCCATAAAAATTTATGCTTGCGAGCCAAATTTGATGATATAGTGGATTCCGCACATAGCCAATTCCTGTTATTACAATTGCTTTTCTAGCGCCACAGGTGTCTAGCAACACAGTAGCGTTGCAACAGCCGCGGCTGCAATAAAGTTCAACGATTATCACTGCAATCTCATCTCGAATTGATGCTCTGGTTATTATCTTCATCGCAGAGAACGAACAATAGGCTACTGTACTTTGGTAGCTCTGTTTTCCTACACTCAATATAACTATAGTCCAACTACTACCGATGCTTTATTTTCAATTCTATTCTTTCAACTTCAATTAAATTATTCACTCTATATTCCTCTCTATTATTACTATATTTTTGAATGTGGAAATTTGTGATTGATGGAACGCACTGGCGGCACGTGCCCACGAAACAGGTGAAGTGCTGTACAGTAGAAGATACGGGCACTTCACCTGTTTCGTAAGCACGAGCCGCCAGTGATACTATCAGTCTCTCATGAACTGAAACAACTGAAAGCAGATAGAAAAACGGAGTTTGAAAGCTCTAGTGCTGCTATTGGTAGTTGAGTGACAGAGTGAACGCGGCTGCCATTGGCTCAGAAGACAAGCCCCTCCCCCGATGGGCGGTTCATAGCCGACTAACTCTACAGCAATGACGAATCAAACAATTAACACAGCAATGAAAAATCGTTAATGGCTACTAATGAAGTGGAGTTTCAAGCGAAACTCTATCAATAACAGTTTCTATTAAATTCGTTGTCTATGTATCTCTGTTTATGGAAGTAGTCCACTCTGTTGTTCTCATTCACAGTCTGCTTCAACTTCATTCCTATCTATAACATCCATTACTATCATAATATTATCATACCATATCTGATGTACTCTATAGTTTCATAGCTCCACAAACTCTCCATACCCCAACAGACAATATCCTTTGTATCTGCTACAGTTCACGGAAACTGAGAAGACACTCCGTTTCAATACACTTTACATGTAATCGACGTATCTTCTCAACTAGCACAAACTACCAATACTACTGTACATTAGAGGACCAGCTGACTATTACGTATTCATTGTTACGGCGCAGCAGCCTTCTAGATATTATAGTCTGTCCAAGCAAAGAAGACATTCTGGCAATATGGTGAAACGACTCCAGCTCGGTCAATATTAGTTCAAAAATTATAAAATCGAACTCAAATTATAGGAAACATTCTGATCTTCAATTTGAGACCAAACTGATAATTTTTGAACCAATATTGACCGAGCTGGAGTCATTCTACCATCTTGCCAGAATGTCTTCTTTGCTTGGACAGACTACAGCAATTGCCAGCCGGAATCCAATCTGGTCAGATCCCACCGGGGTGGTTGGGGGGGGGGGGGTTCGGCGTGGAAATAAGCCCCCTCCATCCCCTTAAAGTGCACCCCCAAGGGTACAACCTCCCCCACAATTATAGCAAACCCCCAAACGCAACAAACCAACTTGCTTGAATTTGTAATAGCAATCAATGGTAATGTGGTAATGTTATTAGCGTTGGTGCTATAAGGAGAAGGATGGTAGATGGGGTAGTAGAACGGAGTGAGAGAGATGAAAAGATCAATCAAAGACGGAGGAAATGAGTAGAGAGTGAAAAGAAGGTATTTGAAATTAATTTCTTTAATTGTTCTTCGAGGGAAATATTAAAACGAAAGAATTGTTTTAGAACTCGATGATAAGTTACTTGGATAGAAAGTACTCCAAAACTAGTTGTTAGAATTTTTTGAGTAAATATTGATTTGTAGAACCCCTCCATTATTTAAGAAACTTGAGAAATTGTTAATTCCACTTTATTTTAGGGAAAATTCTATTGTACCGTTTTCATGTAACCTACACTTCCACATAATCATCTGTACATTACTTGATAGCAGAGAGCTCCTGATAGACTGAAATAAAGTGGCATTGTCAATTTCTCAAGTTTATTTTTAGTCTTAAATAGGCTACAAAACGCGTTAAAAAAAATCTCAACTATAGTCGGCGCAATCTAAGTTGACGAAAACTCCCTCCACCCGAGAAATAACTAAGTTGTCATTTTGCGTGAAATTGAAACTTCTAACGCAAACACATTCAACTGAATGTTAAAAGTGACAGCGTAGCTTCGGAAAAATCACGCGGTGTTATGAAACTCACTATTTTTATGATAAACCAGCTGTTCGCAACTCGAATATCCAAGTCGATTAGCTTCAATAACTCCAATCTTTAACATACAATGATTCATGCATATACCGCTCTCCTTATTTTGAAACTCTTGAGAGGCCAAATTACGATCTTCCTACTATTATCGACATTTGGAAAAATAATTTCAATTGTTTTTGAACAACTTTCTCGCTTTCACCACCCACTTATCTTCTCAAACAAAAAAGTTTCTAGATCATCGAAAATTTCATGTTTTCTGATGGAGTTGACTCGACATTGACAAACATATTCATTAATTGAAACATTATTGGTCGGATATAGATAATTAAAAAACCATGGGAAAGCTCGAACTCTCCTTGTAATTTTGATATAAAAAACCTTATTTTTACTACAACCCATGATTGTGAGTGAAGTGATATACAAAAGAAAGTAATATTTTCGCAATTTTCAAATTTTTTCAAAAAAATCTAATTTTCTTTGAATCAATCTAAGTTGCATCTTAGAAGCATTTTCAATAACCCAGGAACTTTTTCAATACTACTGAACTGACACATCAAGGATAAAATTCTACGTCTAGATATGGGGTTTAATCGCGAATTTGAAGATGTTCCAATTTTACACAATCTGGCAACGCACCTATTTCCCGGATGAAGAGAAAAACAGTCAACTTAGATTGCGCGGACTATAGGTTTCAACTTCAATGAAATCACTGGCGGTTCGTGCCAACGAAACAGGTGAAGTACCCGTAGCTTTTACTGTACAGCATTTCATGGGCAGGAGCCGCCAGTGGATGTAACATTACTTCAATAAATTCTAAGTGAAAATCTAAGTGAAAAGCCTTTTATCATTTTCTTATTGAAGCATATCAAGAGAATATATGAATATTATTCTCATTTCTAATTACTGTGTATCACAATCTCAAAGTTAAATTTATAAACTTAGTTTGAAATAATGTCTAAACTTTAATCATGTATAACAATACCATTGAATCCCGTCTTTCGGAGGAAGAATTGAAGTAAATATGAAATGTTATGATGCAAATTGTATTTTCTGACAATAAATGATTTGATTTGATGATAACTCAGAGATAATATTCTATTTGATGTAAATACGATGTATTTGATTTGCTAGTAATCATGAATAGAAAAATTATCACAATATAAACATTCTATCATTACGATATAATAGTAAGTCCTTGAAGGTAGTCGGGATTTCTCATTATCAACAATCTCTATAACCACGCACAAGTCTAACTATTATAAGGGCGTAATTCTCAGGAAATAACATTCTTACATAAAAATTTAAATTATAAAACAAAACCACGAACATGAATACCGTTCTCATGAATAAAAGGAGCACTGGCGGCTCGTACCAACGAAACATGTGAAGTGCTCGTTTCTTTTACTGTACAGCACTTCACCTGTTTCGTGGGCACGAGCCGCCAGTGAACAAGACCCAGTCTTTGCGAGGGGGGGCTTCATCACCAGCAGTTGAGTTTCAACTTTGTTCAAACAAAAGCATTTCGCTCATTAAAGACTTGAACAAACTTAAGCCAATTTGAAAGGCAGCTGATAGGTGAGCAAACAAGGCAAAAGAAGGGATTAAATGTGGGAAAAGGATGGAAAATAAGTAGGGAGGGAAAGAGGAAGAGAGAAGAAAGAAGGTTGGAAAGATATACGAGTGATAATTGACTGGGTAAGTCCGCTAAGTGATGCTTAAGGGTCTGGAAGCCCCAACTTGGAAGCGCGCACTTGTATAGTGTGTCCAAGCGAAGAAGACATTCTGGCAAGATGGGAAATGTCTTCAGCTCGGTCGATATTGATTCAAAAATAAAAATTTTGTCTCAAATTGTAGATCAGAATGTTTTCTACAATTTGAGACAAAATTTATGATTTTTGAAACAATATTGAGAGAGCTGGAGTCCTTTTCCCATCTTTCCAGAACGCCTTCTTTGTTTGGACAGGCAATACTTGAGAAGGAAAATGGCTGCATTTAAAGAAAATGTCGCACTAAAAAAGAACCGGGAAATTGCATGGGTCGTGGAAGCTGGGAAGACACGCCGTTACAATATAAAAAGTATTGAAACTGAGTATCTTTCCAGATTTTTTTCTACGGATACTGTACAACAACTGTTGCTTTGATATGAGGCGAGCTTCTCGGAATTTTGCCAGAAGATATCAACTTCTTATAGGTATATAAAGCTGGTTTCAACGGAACTGGCGGTTGGGGAATGTCCGTTGTTAATGCTCAACTCTGTCAGGACAGTCGACGAGCAGTCTGCCAGAGCTTATCGATTGAGAAACGACTTTTTCTAAACAGTTTCGCTGTAACAGTCGGCTTCAAGACTGTCCTTACAGAGCTGAGCATTATTGAGAGTCGTTCATAAACCGCCATTTTCGTTGAAACCTGGTATAAAAACATTATTTCAAGCTGAGAAGTAGTAAAAAGTTATAGAAGAGAAAGAAATTGATGGAAAATTATAGAAATGAAGAAAACTTGAAAAGGTAAAGGGAGATTGGAAAATGTGTTATTCATATGGATTTTACTTTTCTTGTAATTATTAATAATAATCTATAGCCTATACATTAACGAACGAAATATTAAGCATGGCTAACAGACCCAAGTCCAAAATTGTCCTGCTTACAATTTTTCTTGAAGCAGGATTATGAAGGGAATATTATGATTGCTCTACTCTTATACTTCTACCATAACTAGGAATAGGCTATTCAGTACTTATTGATTTGAATAATTAGATGTGATTTGCAATCACCACAAATTAACAAAAATATAGAGATAACGATTTCGGTAGTTACACTCATATTAGTACCAATTCCTCATGAGCTGAAACAACTAAAAGTAGAGAGCAAAACTGAGTTTAAAAGCTCAAGCGCTGCTATTGGTAGTTGAGTGACCAATCAGAGTGAACGGCTGCCATTGGCTCAGAAGACAAGCACCTCCCCCGATGGGCGGTTCATAGCCGACTAACTCAACAGCAATGGCAAATCAAACAATTAACACAGCAATGAAAAATCGTTGATGGTTACTCATGAAATAAGTGAAAATTCTAAAAAAGTGAAATTAATACGAATTGAACTTGGTTAATTTGAATTGAACTCTAATTTGAAGACCTGGTTATTTAGTGAATGACAGAGAGAATAGAAATTAATAAGAAAGTACCTCAACAAATAAATGAAAATTTTGTTAAAACAAGTTTCGTTGTCTCTTTGATACTTTCTTGATAGTATATTAGCTCTAACAAACATTAAAATGTTCAATTCAAACCTCAATTTGAATCATGTATAATGAATCAAGGATGAAATGGAAACTATAAAGTAACAGTTGATGTAAAAAACATTAGGAATGAGCAGACGTTGAAAAGTTATAAGTTATATGAAAGGTATAGTAGTCTCTCCAAGCAAAGAAGACATTCTGGCAAGATAGGAAAAGGACCCCAGCTCAGTCAATATTGGTTCAAAAATCCTAAATTTGGTCTCAAATTGTATAAAACATTCTGTTCAACAATTTGAGACCAAATTAATCATTTTCGAACCAATATTGACCGAGCTGGAGCAATTTCCCCATCTTTCCAGAATGCCTTCTTTGCTTGGACAGACTATAATAAAATTTGACGGGACAATGACTCTTCAACATGTCGAAGATGAGAAACCAACTGAATGTAATAAAATCCAGTCACTTCCACTTTATTACGTCATAAAAATATAATGATGTGAACCGAGCTCCAAGTTGTATTGCAGGATTATTATTATTGAACATTATTGTAAAAGTCGTTGAGCCTGGTGTAAGAAATACTAGAATTCAACAAGTTAAGTTGAAATAGTTGCGTATCAGATGTAAAGCCCTCTTAACACGTCGAATTTCTGATCTGCAGTAGTGATACAGTGTCCAAAATTGATACAGAAAGGAAACGTTTTGAGTAATTTCTGATACGCAGTAGTGATACAGTGTCCAAAATTGATACAGAAAGGAAACGTTTTGAGTAATTTCTGATACGCAGTAGTGATACAGTGTCCAAAATTGATACAGAAAGGAAACGTTTTGAGTAATTTCTGATACGCAGTAGTGATACAGTGTCATAAATTGATACAGAAAGGGAACTTGTTGAGTAATATTGTGTAGGTGATATTATTGTGGTAGTTATCCATATTAAATGGAAAAACAAGAAATTGTCAAACCACATATTTATTAGAAACTCTCAATTTACGAAAAGCTTCTTGATAAAAGACATATTATGAATGCTCCTGGAATCGACAACTTATTGGAAACAATATTTATCTCTATTTATCTCTCAATGATTGAAAATTTTTAAAACATTCAAACGTAGCTAGGTACTTTTCTTAATTTTAAATATAAAAGATAATAATAAAGAACAAGTTTCAGAAATTCAATAGTAATTCTGTTGCTGTTCATTCATCTTTTTTCACAGATAAATCAATTAGAATGTGTAAAATGAGTATGAATGAAAGAATGTATTTTACTGTAAAGTTTTTGTTCTCTTTTAATCAATAGTTATTACTCCCCGATTTACGGCATTGTCATATGAGCTAGCATCACTTAGCAACCTTATGTTGCAAATATTTTGTGTCAATGAGCTTCCTTTCTGTACGATTGCGTATCAATTTTACACTCTGTATCACTCTTGCTTATCAGAAATCCGCCGTATAAAGAGTCCTTAAAGATGTTCATTGTTCCCTCCAATATTCAATCAATTGTTCAAAAACTATCAACTCCCAAACACTGACATAATAATTTTGAACCCCCTATTATTTAGTGAATGGATTCAAATAGCAACCAAACGTTCTAAATGAGCCAATCGTTGGTGGAATTATGTCATGCTTATATTTGAAAGAGAAGGACCATTGAATACCTATCAATGATTCAAAAACAATTGAAGAAACAATTCCTCTTGAATTCCCGTTTATCTAATGAGTGAATAATTCACACAGCAACTCAACGTTCTAAACATTCTATTAGCACTGGCGGCTCGTGCCCACGAAACAGATGAAGTGCTGTACAATAAAAGATACGGGCACTTCACCTGTTTCGTGGACACGAGCCGCCAGTGCACTCTAACCATTGGTAAAATTATATCAGGCTTGATTGAAAGAGAATAATCATTGAATACTTAGAAATTCTTAAACTATTGAATACGGTATGACATAATTCATTTTCAATCCCTGGTTATTTAGTCAATGAATACATAAAGCGATCAATTGTTCTAACCGTTGGTGAAATAATATTAAATAATCATTTTCATAATCATTATTGGAAGAGGACAATACTTGTTGAGTGGTTGTAGAGGTGATATTGTGGTAGTTATCCATATTAAATGAAAAGGCAAGATATTGTCAAACCGACATATTATCATAATCATAGAATACTCATCAATAACTAGAAAACTATTGATTACATGACATAATTCATGTTGAAGCCCCGTTTATTCACTGATTGCATTCACTGGCTTCAAGCCACAGCGGTATTATAATCATCAGTCTCATTGAAATACAGGAATATTGCAATTAAGACCACCATTGTTCTCTCTCTCTCTCTCTCTCTCACTCTGCAATCAACCTGTCACCATCCAATCTGTTGATTCAATTCGGTTATAGCAGACTCCAAAGAAGTTGGCGGATGGTGAATGTCTTACATTGATGCTCAACTCTGTCAGGACAGTTTGAAAGCGGTCCCCAATAGTGAAACACTTTAGCAGAGGTCACTATCGACTTGATAAGCTGTCGAAGACAGCTCACCGACTGTCCTGACAGAGCTGAGCGTGAATTAAAGACACTCACTAACCGCCAGTTGTGTTGTTATCTACTGTAATAATTGTCTCTTTGTTGGAGGAGATGAGCTTTAGTTGATTGGTTTCCTCTCTCATCTCCTCAAAGCTCTTTACTCTGTATAGTCTGTCCAAGCAAAGAAGACATTTTTGCCAGATGGGGAAATAACTCCAGCTCGTTCAATGTTGGTTCAGAAATAATAAATTTGGTCTTAAATCGTAGATCAGAATGTTTCCTACAATTCGAGACCAAATTTATCATTTTTTAACCAATATTAACCGAGCTATAGTCATTTCCTCATCTTGCCAGAATGTCTTCTTCGCTTGGACAGACTAGCATAGCGGCTAACCTACAGCTGAAGGCGATAGGTTATTCTTGAGGGGATGTTATTAATTGAAAACAAGATTTTGAATGCAAACTGGGTGTTATAATTATCTAATAAGATGTAACTATCTATTATAATAATATTACTATTGTTGAGTAGTTATGAAGGTGATATTGTCGTAGCCATCCATAATATTAATTAAAACATAAGATATTGTCAAACCACAGTTTAATTGAAAATCGAGATACCGGATTCGGTTGCTACACCATTATTTATCCCTGATTATCTGACAATATCTTGTCTATTCTAGGAATCATCTTATATTCATCTAATAATAATGAAATATTTTGTTTTACCACTAAACATAAGAGTTCTCTGTTGAAAAAACTATTCATCGTTTCATGAAAGAGCTGGAATTAAATTGGAAATTGTAATTTTTACCATTGAAAAGTTCATGACTGAATCTAAATTCATTAAGCAGAACTATTGATATGTAGTAGTCGGTGGTCAATGAATATTACTTACACGTTACAAAACTCAAGTAGTTGATATCATCAATTGCACTCATTGATCTTACCTGAAATCAAAACAAAAAAATTCAGTTCATTTGTGTGATTGAAACTTCAAAATGTTATGAATTCAAGATTTACAATAGGCTACACATATACAATAATTATGAAGTACAGTAATCTCAAAACTAGTGAATTTATCTAGTAATCTAGAGTTTTGTCTCGATGTTGTAGAAACAATTTTAGTGTATTCTACTCCATTGAAGTAATCTAAGTTTGAAATCATTTTTGAATTATCTAGCATACACAGGTTCTATACAATCTATAGAAATCCAGGATCTGGATGTCTTTATCTAAATCGATACGTATTTATGTTTGAATACCACTTCGTTTAAAAGCTGAACATGTCTAGTCCAAAGACAAATTCAAGTATCATATCTAAAAAATGTAATTAATAGCAAGCCTTCTCATGTATTACTTGCACTCACAATCAAATAGACAACTTTTCTCACTTCAAAAAACATTCTCAAAACAGTTCCGACGCACTTCACTTTTTAAACTCAATCACTCATACTCAAGTATTCGTTGAACTCAAGTCCAAGTACTACTTTGCTCAAGTTTCACTCAAGCCTAAGCAGCACTTCGCTCAAGCATTAGAGGGCAACAGAGCGAAGGATTATCTCAAGCTGAAATGCTTATGCAAACCTAAAGCTTAAGCAAACCAAATCCAGTATGTTGATTATCACATGACCTGTTGGGTAATCTATGAGTACATAGCGGTTACTTGGACGTGGCTATATGGTGACAACAAACACAATATGTATTAGGCTAAAATAGATAGATATATGCTGACAACAGACACATATTAAGAATTATATAATGTTTTCTATGTATCTTAGCTGTATAAAGTGGCAGAACTGTATATTCAGAGGGATGTAAACATACATGGTAGCAAGAAGTTACATTGAAGACGAGTAATATATAGATAGGTAGCCTACTATAGATACATGAATAGTGCCGAAAATTCATATTTTAAGACAGAGAAAAATAATATGATTAATGTACGTGTGGAAAGGGTTTTGTGTAGCCAACGCTAAGACGTTAGGCAGCTTCGCCTGCTTCTTATGCGCTTCAACAGCTGATGTAGTCAATTAGAGTTGCCAAGATGCTATTTTTGCAATTAAAAGACAATGGATGTTCTACATAAACTGTCAGTAGGTTACATCACGTAAAAGACACAGACGAAACCGCCCAACGGGATGATAGATAGACGTATATCGACTACAATACTGTACTCACCATACTATGCAAAGTACTGAGGAACTATAATATTTTGTCTAGATGCACTGGCGGCTCATGCCCACGAAATAGGTGAAGTGCTGTACAGTAAAAAATACGGGCACTTCACCTGTTTCGTGGACACGAACCGCCAGTGTCTAGATGTTATAGTTAAGCGGTTTCTTCTGTCTCTTGAACGTGATGTAACCTACTAAAGCTTATACAAAGCATCTATTGTCTCTTTTGATTTCAAAACATCATCTACGCATAGCTAATTAACAACTTTGACAACATCGGCTGTTGGAGCGCACAAGGAGCAGACGAAACCGCCCAACTACTTAATTGGTGTCAGCTATACATAGGACAGAAATTAATGTTTTGCGAGAATAATATACATTACGAGATGATAAATATACTTTTAGCGACCATAGTACGCTTTAGATGCAAATAATTATTTGTCTAAATGTTTGTTATAATTTACATTCATGAAAACGCCCAACCTTTCATGTTTCTAAGTGAAATATACATACACTGCGGACAGCAATGTACATTTGAGGTGATACATACATATCTATATTTAGAAACAGCTGTACATCCGAGGTGATAATATGTACATATATGAAGGTAGCATTGTTATGTACATAGTTGACATGCTAGTGGAGTGTTGGTCGCATGTTAAAGCATGTAGGGGCGCTTGTACACTTTGTTTGACAACGGAGGCAGGAAATTTTGTATAGTCTGTCCAAGCAAAGAAGACATTCTGGCAAGATGGGAAAATGAATCCAGCTCGGTCAATAATGGTTCAAAAATTATCAATTTGGTCTCAAATTGTAGAGCAGAATGTTCTTTATAATTTGAGACTGAGTTTATAATTTTTCAATCAATATTGAACGAACTGGAGTCATTTTCCCATCTTGCTAGAATGTCTTCTTTGCTTGGATAGACTATACCTCGGAAACCTTGGAAGGGGGATGAGGTATGAGGGCAGTTGGTGCTGAGGGGTGAGTTCAGTTGAGTTTGAGTGAGGTATAAGCTCAGATGGGGCTGAGTTGTGAGTTCAGTTGAGGTTGAGGTGATGGGGTGAGGTGGGAACTGTCTCACGTGATGCAAATATTTCCTCACACTCACACAAGCTTTCACAAAACATACAAAAACAGAATTTTTTTGGCGGATAAATTTTTCCATTTTTAACAGAGCACCTAACTATGAAGCCTAATGGTTTTCGAATGATATGTCATTGTTTTCAATTTTTGTAATTTATTTTTGTGTGTTTTGAATAGAATTTGATTAAATTTATAACTAAAATTAAATGCAGATTGAAATTTTGATTATCTACTGCTTCGCTCCTGTTCACCTTGACTACTGTTACTATTATTTCCTGTTCGTTCCTTCAAGATTACCTCAGTAATGCCTTCAAGATTCTTTTATCTGCATCAATTTAATTGAATATGCTCAATTTAAATGAATGAAAGAATATAATTTTCTGAGAATGATGTCTACATAATTTCTAGGCTGCTGCGTGGGTATCAGAGGGGTATATAAGAAATTGCAATTTATCTTCGTGCAATCAACGGTTGAACAACTCCTCCAAAAAATGAATTTCCTAGATATAGTCTGTCCAAGCAGAGAAGACCCTCTGGCAAAATGGGAAAATGACTTGAGCTCGGTCAATTTTGGTTCAAAAATTATCAATTTGATCTCAAATTGTAGGAAACAATTTGATCTACCACTAAGATCATAATTCATAATTCTTGAACAAATATTGACCAAGCTGGAGTCATTTACCCATCTTGCCAGAGGGTCTTCTCTGCTTGGACAGACTATACTTCGTCTCAAATTATGTCTTTGATAAGAGATGACGATCAATCGACCTAGTCCATATCGATAAATCGACAAGATTTTCTTATGCAAACGACGATTAACTTCTCCTCCTTTAGGCTGAGGCCGCACTGTCGGTGGGTAGAGCCTGGAGGGTGGAGGGTAGTTGGTAAATCTATAGAACATACACACCATCCACAGTAATACATCCTATGAATGGTATGACGTCATACTGTTTTTTTGAGGTTATGTTGTCCATGTTTAAGAATTTCAAGATGGCGGCTGAACACATACCATTCATAGGATGTATTACTGTGGATGGTGTGTATGTTCTATAGATTTAACAACTACCCTCCACCCTCCAGGCTCTACCCACCGGCAGTGCGGCCTCAGCCTAAGAGATTATCTTGAAGTACGAGTTTTGTCTTTGATCAGAGACGACGATTAATTTCTTACGCAACCAGGACCAACGGTTTAACGCCTCCTACTTTGTCTCCAAGTACGGGTTTTGTTCCACTATCGGCTTCACACAGCACCAACTTCTCACCGTAATCCCGGATTATCAACAATACCCTGTCGAAAGTAATCCTGATAGATTAGTAAGTTCATGTATGATAATGGAGTACTGCGCTAGTCTAGTGCTATGCAACAGGTTATAACAAGTGTTAGGGGGGGGGGGGGGCACACACAAAAGGGGGTCAGGGGGCACCTGTAGCCTACGACTCCGTCCCCTTTATCAACCCCCCAGAAGCACCCCCACCCCCCAACCAACGTATCGATAGAACGAGAGACGGTTAAGCGTTACTCGCTTTGTCAGGGGGTGGATTCTTTCAAATTTAGCATCCCTTAGAAATCAACCCTTTCTGCAAAGTTGAGTAAAGCTTTGTTTTCAATTGTTTTTATGAAGATGCTTGAGAGCATTTGATATGATACTTGTAACAAGTAGTAATCGCATTAACAGATCCGCTACAATTTAAAAATCGGTTCAAAAGATTAGTGAATAACAAGTGAATCAGTAAAGATCAATTTATTTTCAAGTGAAAGGATTTGATTCATTATACAATTACATGAAACAAATGAAGCTATTGGATTCAAAGATCTGCAACTGTTATTAAAACATTTTATTCAGGCCGTAAAAATTAATATTCTTGATAATGGTCAAGTGATTTTGTAAAGTATTTCGGTATTATTGGTTAATAATATTTTGGAATGAAAAATATGTTTTGAATAGAAAAATCTGTTTCAATGTTGTAAAAGAACTATAACCAACATGGTTCTCTATGTTCGCATCATGAAAAACTAGGTTATATCAAAACAAACTAGAAGACAAGACCAGAATACTAGCATACAAGATCTCATGTCAATTGTAGATTATAAAAAGTAGAATTTGGATAATCATTATTGAATAATAATTATAATTGGGAATGAAACATGAATTAAACTGTATTTCACTACATCAACCTCATTACTTACAAGAAAATATCCTGATTCAACATCAACTTGAAATAACTTGATTTGAATCCTTCTCCAGCGGCTTCAAAATGCATTGGTTGAATAAACTAAGTAGAACAGTAGTGTAGCTGCAGCTTAGCAGCAACTGGATTAGGGATTTGTGATATTATGAGTAGTCTATATTTGGAAGCAATGTGCTCTCAGTTCTAAACACTCACAGCCAGTATGTAGTTGGTGCGAGCTGAGAAGACACGCTGACGAAATGTAAAGTATACGTGAGAGAGGGTCTTCTCAGCTAGCGCAAACCGTAGCAGCTGACAAGCAAAGACAGGAAGCCTATAAACAATGTACCCACATGGCTGAGGAAGAGAGAGAAAGAGAAAATAAGAGAGATAAAGAGGATTGAGATGGAAGAAGAATGGAGTGGAGAGGGAACAGCAAGGAGGAGGGATGGAGAAGAAAAAAGAGAAGGATGTAAAGTGAGAAAATGTATGATAGAAAGATTTACTATAAGAGTAAAATAAGAGATTGAAGAGAGTGATGTAAACTGAGAAGAAGGAAGATAGTGAGAGGCAATAATCAAGAATAAGGAAAAATTGAAAAAAGTTCAAGAGGGACGAGAGTATGAGAATTAGAAGCAGAAAGTAGCACAAGTAGGGCCAGCATTGCACAACTACAGAAGTAAATAAAATATTGGATCACTCTTCATTAATTACATTTTCATATCGGACTTCAAAGAATGGTTTCGTTTTGTTTGCTCCTTGTGCTCTCCAGCAGCTGATGTTGTAATTTAGCTATGCCTAGATGATGTTGATGAAATCAATAGAGGCAATAAAAATTTTACATCAGCTGTTCATCGGTTACATTACGTACAAGAGACAGACGAAGCCATCTACCTATATATAGCTGATAAATTTTACAATGCAAGTTGATGTGAGTTGTGAGTGAATAACCACAAAATCGTGAACAAGACTAGTAGAATATTGTTGAATATTTTCTAATAACTTTTATATGATAAGTTATATAATATATGAGTCAGTTATTATAATATAAAAAGTTGGTCTAATATAAAACGTTATTAACAAATGTCATTAACATTCCGGTGTAAACGTGGCCTAGCAGGTATAAATAAATTCGGGGAAAAAGACGTTTAGGACTTTATTGTCTGTGTTTCTACCCTTTATTATAATCTCTTGAATAAATGATCGTGAGTGAGATGAGAAGGGAGATCCTTCAGTAAAAGTTAAAGTGAGAAAGAAATACTCGACGAAAGAGGATGAAAAGAACGATGAGAAAACATAAGGAAAGAATCTTTCATCAAATCTGACGACCATCTCGAAGCTTCCATGAATGATGAGGGCTGCGCCGTAAAAACAGAAGAAAAATACCCAACAAAAACCCCTATCACAGCAGAGATGAACCAAGATGTCAGTCACAAAACGAAGACCCACATATAGTCTGTTCAAGCAAAGAAGAATCTCTGGCAAGATGGGAGAATAACTCAAGATCGGTCAATACTGGTTCAAACATTATCAATTTGATCTCAAATTGTAGGTGACAATTAGATCTACTATTGAGACCACCTTTATAATTCTTGAACTTATATTGACCAAGCTGGAGTCATTTTCCCATCTTGCCAGAGGGTCTTCTTTGCTTGGACAGACTGTACTGAGTGGTGAACCATGATGCTATCCAACACCATAGTGATGGTGAACTGTTGAAGCTGAGAAGACACTCAATTACAATACAATTCACATTGTGACTACGTGTCTTCTGAAACTGCACGAACCGTAGCATAGGGGTTTCTTTGATAGATATCTTTTTCATCGAACTTTTTTGAATGTGGCAGATCGGTCTTCAGATAATATAAAGAAAGAATAATGAAAGAATGTGTTGGGTTAGAACTAAGAATACACTGGTGAAGATGTATGGAAATATAGGAATACGGGTTGGAAGGATAGGGGAATATTTGATAGGAAGAAGAAGGCTGGTATGGAAGAAGAATGTTGAATGAAAAGAAAAGATAATATGAATAACTATCACTATATCACCTTTACAACCACTCAAAAAGTAAAAAAGAATGTATCGGGGTAGTATGAAGGTGGAAATAAGATGTTTGGAGGAAGAAGAAGAAGGAGAAGAAGATGAGGGAAGAGAAGAAGAAGAAGAAGAATAAGAAGAAGACGGAAGAAGAAGAAGAATTAGAATAAGGAGAATTAAGAAGAAGAAGAAGAAGACAGACGAAGAAGAAAAAGAAGAGAAATTAAGGAAAAGTAACAAAGCAGAGGAAGAATTGAGGGAGGAGAAAATAGAGAACTAATTATTGAAGACTAGAAGAGAATAGAGAATTGCACAAATAGAGGGACGGAGGATATGAATTGGAAAAATGATAGAAAAAGGAAAAAAATAATATGGATAATGGAGATTTATAATGGTGTAACAACCGAAACCGGTATATAGATTTTTTAATAAATCAGTGGTTTGACAACGTCTTGTCTTTTCATTTGAAATACAAGATATGATATTAAATCGAGATGTGGGAGGATATAGGGAAAGGAAATCTATGGAGTTGACCCTAAATATCGCGGAAAACTTGCAAACAACAGGGGAAATGAAATCATAAATAAAAGTGAGAAAGAAATGAATAAATCATTACAAAAATAATAAATCTACAATCCGCAATAATTAGAAAATATACAGAAGAATAACAGACCTTGTTTGAAAAAAAAAGTTGAAAAGATATAAATTAGACTAATAAGGAACAAAACACAGAGGGGCGGTTGAGGTTAGAAATATGACTGGGGGAAAACTCTCATTACACTCTTATTGAATATGCATGCCTTACTTACTGTGAATAGCGCAAAACTTTTCCATTTCCTTGAATAATCCACGACAATAATGTATGTTAATGTGCGGTACAAGACAGCTATCAGAGGGGGTTCAGATTAATAACGGCTACACTGAAAAAGTGATTACAATTTATAGTCTGTCCAAGCGAAGAAGACATTCTGCCAATATGGGAAAATGATTTCAGCTCGGTCAATATTGTTCCAAATATTAT